>CM075858.1:76329913-76819913 GCA_037975125.1 Latrodectus hesperus | reverse complement strand
TGAATATAGTTTTGAAAAATTTCAAAAATATTTGAATTCTCAGCAGTTTTAGAATATTCTTTTGTAAATTTTAATTATGGTAGCTCTGTTCATTGATATAACTTGGTACTATTAAAGTTTAAGATTTTTTTCTTTTTTTCAGGCACGTCATATTTACATTTGTGAATATCATAAAGGTGTCATCCAAAGTATTAGAAATAAACGTAAAAATATAAAAAATGAAGAGGATGGTGGATTAAATGATCAAGATATGGATATGCCTGAAGTATGTCATTCAGGTTATTTATATTAAAATATTTTATTTTTTGGATATTGTAGTATTAAACCAGAAATGAAAAAGTAATTTGCTGTTGTTTGCCTAATAGTTTATATTTAATTATATTACTTCCCTCATTTATTTACTCTTAAAAATTTTATAAATTGTTTTTATTAAAATTTCATTTTTTAAAAGTATAGTTAAGTTGCAGAGAAAAAATATTTAATTATACTTTTATTTGACAAATTATTCAGAAAATAAATTTTGCTTTGGTGTGTGTAGACAAACTTATTTATAACAAGAACTAGAAACCAACACAGTATGTTCCAAATCTAAATTTTTCTGGATTTGAATGAATATAAGCTGTCAGCCAGTTGCTTTATAAGGCATAAAATTGAGTTGAATGCTAAATTGAATTGAATGTTCTAGCCTTCTGTTTAACAATTCATAGTTTCACATCCCACCTTGAGCATAGATGTTTGTAATTTTTTGAAGCCCATTTTAAACTGCAAATTCTGGTTAAAATATTCCGTGTGTGCCAAAAATGACTATTGAGTGACAAATTAAGCCAGTTATTTGCAAAATGCAGACCTACTGATTATATAAAAACAAGGCAAGCAAGTTTTATTATAAATATTTTGCAAAATATTGGTGATAAAATTAGTATACTTTGAAATGATATACATTTCTTATTTATATTACTTCAATATCTTTAAAAGTTAGCTGATCTTAAGTTTTATTGAATTTAAATTAAAGTAGGAACTCAACTTCATATTCATTACATCAAGTATGTTAATTTTAGTTCCCCTTTGCTTGATTGATAAATAATAGGCTTTTTATTGGTTTTCTCTATTTTCTGCATAACCTAGTTTCAAATGAAATCAGAGTTTCAATAAACAAGATTGGTTGTAAAGAGTACATATTTCTAATTTGAATTTTTTCTGTAATGGTTCATTCTTTTTTGCCTAATTAGTAAATGGGTATAAAAAGACACCATTTTTTAAATTATTAATAATAAGAATTTTGAATACAGAGGTAAAAAGCTTATGCATATAATATCAAACATTTAGATACCATTAGTTATTCTGTATTTTTTTAATCAAGCTAGCAACTGAATAGATGGAGACTTTCATAGATTGAATTTTCACCTCAAATGTGGGTGGTTGTTGTGATTTTTTAATTCATTTTAAATTGTAAATTCTGGTCATATCAACTCTCACATGTGTTAAATAACTTTGGTAAAATTGTGAAAAGTGACTATATAATCAAAATGCTTTACTCTTACAATTTGTCTAGAAGTTTATAAGTTTACTTATGTTTTAAGTTTTATTTAATGTATTTTTTTGTACTCTTACACATAGGTGTTCTTGATTTTTTTTAAAATTATTTTTCTCCCTTATAGCATATTTTTCTCATAAAAATTTTTTTTAACAGTCAAGAAATAATTCTGTTTTTCTATTTTAAACATCTCCCTCAGCTTCCATATATGTTCTGGAGACTGAAATTTTGAGAAAATTATTTTTGCATAATATTCCTTAATATAATGAATAATATTTTTGAAAAACAACATTAAAAGCATTTGAAATTAAAATCTTGTTTATCATTAATTCATTAGATTAAATAGATACTTATTCTGTGGATGTATGTAATGCATTTATATGGATAATAAAATCCTTAAAGAAGTATCATTCTGTAAAAATTAATTTATTTCTACTTTGGAGTTCTTGCTTTTTTTGAAGGTTTTTATAATAAAATGCAAAAATTTACAAATGGTTGCAGATTAAAGTAATTGATGAGAAACCGAAAAGAAACTAATGATTTAATTGTTCTTTTTGTTGCTCTCACACAGATATTAATGGGCATTAAGGATCTGAGAAGTGACAAATTGAGAAGCAACAAAATTGTTATTTTTAATTTCCTATTGTTCATTAATGTATCACATCTTTTAGAAATCAAATAGATGTAACTTCAAAGTTATTGTCAAAAGAGCTTTAAATTAAGAGAATGTCTTTAATGTTTTAATAAAATCAGTCAAAGATTCATAGTTTTTGTAGCAAAAACAAACTATACAAATAATAAGCATATTCCAAATATAATTCTGGGTGATGTAAATGTAAACAACTATTAAATTTGTAGTTCTTAAATGATTTTTTAAAATTTATTTCAAGATGGCTATTTTTATGTATAATAATAATAAATTATTTGAATAAAATAATTATTTGTTCAATAATATTTTTATTATTAAATTATGAAATTATGAATAGATTTATTATATTGATACAAGATTTTATGAATAATGTACATTATATTATTCAAAATAATAGTTTAATCACATTTTACTATATTAATTCCCTATAATTACTTAAACATTAAAACATCATTTTTTTAATAATAACATATGGTGACTGTAACACTAAATAGCTTGCATTGTTAATTTTCTATTTTAGTTTTAAGAATGTTTTGTGTAATTTTATTCAAAGTTTATATTTTTGATGCATTGATTTTTTTTATGTTTAACATAATAATAATATTTTTTATTGATTTATGTTCTTTTCATCATAACATTTAGTTATTTGTGTGATGTCTTCTGTGGTAAAGTGTTTTTGAAGATTCATCAGAGCTTTGAATTTATGGTTTTTCCTGTGTATAATTAAAAACCAATTTATGTTTAAGCAAATATGTTCTGCCTATAATATAAATAACATTTTATTATAATTCCCCAAAGAAAATATGCTATGAAAAATAGATATAGATTATATTGTTATTGGTTTCTATACTGCCATCTGTTAATTTTCTGGTATATCAAAAATATTTTCCTTTTTAATGTGTTTTTGTCTTAAAATATATTCTTGCATAATTCATGTTGCTTAAAATTTGGTTTTTATGCATATATCTCTTATGTTATAAATGTTTAATACTTTATTCAGTAAAATTTTATTGTCGGGTACCCCTTGGTTCTTTGGCGATTTTCTTAAGCCAAGATAAGTGCCAAAATATGACTAACAAAATGGCTGCTACACAAAAACTATACTAAGATAAGATCACCAGAAATTAAATTTTATTGCTAAGATGTATCGCCAAAATTTTTGCCAAACCAAATCTGTCTGATTCTACACAAAAACCTTTATTCTTTCTTTGGGATCAAATTAATGTTTCTAATATTTATTTTATTAAAAATTTTAAATTGATTTTTAAATAATATTTATTTGTGATGTGTTAATAAAAAATTGCCCTGAATGTATATAGGTAATTATGTGAATGCATATAATTATTATCTACTGAGGCAATTATATTTCAGTATTCTTTTATAGAAACTTGATGTATAAAATCTTTTTCTAAATGTACCAATGTGCAGAAATCAACATATATCAAAAATACAAGCCAGTATTTCTTTTAAATTAAAATTTAAATGTGGAAGTCTGATTCTAATAATAAATATTATTTCTTTATTTTAATGAAAACATTTATTGAACAATTTTATTTGATAATGTTATTGTTGTTAGTGTTTGCAAAAACATATAATATAAGTTTTATTTAACTCTTTTAAATCAGGAATTAACTGTTTTTGTTACTTTAAATAATTATTTTTTGTTTCTCCTGTGTTAATGCTAATTTTCTTTTTTTAATATGTTTTTAATTTTATTATATTTTTATTTTTATGTACAGGTTGATCTTTACCAACTTCAAGTTAGTGCTTTGAGACGATATAAAAGACATTATAAAATACAAACACGGCAAGGAGTTAATAAAGCTCAACTTGCTGAGGTAAGAATAATTTTAATATAAAATACATATTCTAATATATTTTAATAAAATAAAGTAAAATGTGTTTTAATTATTTTAATTATACTATTAATATTTACTTTACTGGGTAGAAATGTTTGCTTATTTCCAACTGTAAATCTATTGGTTAAGTTTCTGATTATATATATATTCAGTAGACATTTATTTTTATGAACCTCTAATTTATAAACACTCATGATTTTAAGAATTAATGACTTGTGGTCCATATAACCTTATAATGATAATGCTATTATTATTTTAAATTCCATTTGCAAACTAAAATTTTTGAAAAATCTCTTTCTGAACTTATTTTTCTCTCTTTCAATTGCAATTTTTTTCAATTTTTAATTTTATGGTTGAGAAATATAGATTGACATTTTTGTTGGAGTATAGTAAGCCCTTTGAGAGAGAATTGTCAATTACTAATTTCACATCTAGTGATAAAATTCCAAATTTTTTTAGCTGTTCATATGTAATTTTCCCCCAAATCTAACTTCTGTCTTATTACTTATTTACTGAACTGTAATTAATAGGTTCAAATATCAGTGCATACCAGGAAGAATATTACTAGTTATTAGTAATATAATTAGGAAAATATTTCTGTCAAATAATTTCAAAGAAAAATAATTTTTCCCCTTTTAATCTTTCATGTTATTGATTTATTGTTTAATATTGATATCACCACATAAACTCTTTAACATAAATCAAATAGGTTATAAGCAGTTCGGCCCTGATATTTATTTAATAATTTTGTTTCATATCCTTTCCTTACTTTAAAAGTAAACATCCAGAAATTTATTTGCTTAATTTTGGTAATTGCCAGTGATATAATATTGTTTTGTCATTTTTTGGAGGACAATTCTGATGACAAATTTATTTTGCTACAATAATATTCCTTTTTTCTATTTGTCAAAATATTATTTTTTTCATTTATTATAGAGTATTTTTCACTTTATTCAGACAGGAGAGTTTGCAAAAAATATAAATATTGAACATTTTATTATTGAATGTGACACTAAAAATTAAAGAGTAATTTCTATCAAGTTGCAGGATAAAATTAAATTGGGCACTTTTACAAAATTCAAATACAAATATATGCAAGTATTTAATATCAACAATCTGTTTGATATTTATGCTACAGCATACTAAGTGTTGAAACCCCAACTGGTGTGGAATTTACTCCATTTGCTATCTTCTATTATCAGTTTGATTTTGAGATCATGTATAAAACAAGCCTGTTTTAGTATTACAGAGTAATGACTCCATTGTCTTATATTCAGAATCCAGTAAATAATGTATTTCTTTATGTTTAAATTGCAAACTGTACAATATGTGTGAAGGATTTCAAAAAAATAAAAAAATAAAAATAAAAAAATTCAATGAAGGATTTATCTTTTTAAAAATCTTCATATTACAAAAATGTTTCCCTGGCTTTTCAGGAGTGCTCATTTGTTACCACTTTAATATTATTATGGTATTTGTTCCCCAAGTCTTTTAGAATTGGTGTGAGAAAAAGCACACTTTATACCCTTGGAAAAATTCTGTATAATTAGTGAAATTGGCACAAACTCTGCTGCCTTGATTTTTCGAAAATGTTATTTAATGTCATTTTTAATAGATGCAAGGAAAATCTGCAGTGATTAACAGATGTTTATTGGTTACATTTCTTATTGGAAACAGTTATGATTGATTTATAAATGAAAGAACAGTTTATTGTTATTTTGCATTATTATTTTAAAATAAAATGAAAAAGTGACTAATTTCCTGCCCTGTGTTAGCAATCCAGTGAGATGGATGTAATGAAGATAAAATAGGCCTGTTGCCATTGAGACATTGAAACACCTTGAAATAATTTCATAAATATAATCCCTCCTAGGAATGATGTTAAACTTGTTTATCCATTTATTGTTGATGCTGAAAAATCATGTATACATTTTTTTGATAAATGTACAGCAAATGCTTGATTTTAGAAACCTCTGATTTATCAATTTTCATGATTTTACAAACACTTACAATTTTAAAAACCATTGTCTGGTCCTTCACAGGATCCCATAAATGGAATGATAATTGTAATTCCCATTATCAAATCAAATTTTTTACAAATCTTTCTTCAGTCTCATTCTCATGCATTTTGATTAACCTTTATTTTTATTTTATCATATGATGCTTTATTTTTTGTATAATGTTTTGCATGTTTTTTTACTTTATGGTTGAGAAATTTGTATTGACATTAGCATAGGAGAATCTTTGAATTGCGGATAACTAACTGCATCATTAAGTATTAATTAATCAATATAATGAATAAAATCAATTTTGAAAATAATTAACTCAGTAAACCAGTAAAATTTAAAATAAAGCTAAATTTTTTTATAAATTTTATTGTGATTTATATGAGAAGGTTTTGAGTTGTTAATGAAAACCAGCTTCAAATATCATTCACCCTAAATATATTTAAGCAATCAATGTAGAATTTCTCTCCCTTAGTCTATCTTTCTGAGTATAATCAATAACAGCAAGTGAAAGTATTGGAATGTACTTTTGCTATTGGATCAGATATTGGAATCACCTTATGAAATTTGCATTCTAGATGTAATGTTTTTGTGAATGCATAATCACTTTCAGATATTAAACATGAAAAGAATGGCTTAGTACTGTGACCATTTGCTAAAAAAAAAGTAGATGAATGACTAACAAAATTAAGGTACTTTTTGAAAAAAAACAACAATAAATGCTTTTCTGCATTGAAAAAATGTTCCTAAAAATGTAGTTTTAAAATAAAAGAAACTAAGTGATTATTGATTTTCTTCAATAAAATGAAAGTAAGAATTTTCTTTAATTATGAATTTTGTGTTGCATGACTTTTTATATAATTTTTACTAAATGATTTTTCTAATAGTACTATACTTATAGAGAGCAGTTTTATAAACAAAATAGTTTTGAGATCTAACAGTTATTTTTCTATCAAGTTTTAAAAATTATTTTACCAGCCATAATGTGTTTCTAAAAACGAGTTTCTACAGTGTTTATTTTTAATTTAAAAATTTAAAAAATCTGTTACAAGTAGTTTCATCGTATATTCTTTTGAAAATGGTCCAAATATTAAAATATAAGTTAAAGGTAAAAACCAATATTATGTGTTAACCAATTTACTGACTGTTTATGAATTAAAACTTTTACTAAAAGCAATACACAATGTGTTTTCCTTAAGATTATTGATTAAAAGTCTGAGAGCAAGGTGAAGTTTTTTATTTATTTTATAGTTGTTTGTATAAATGAAGTATGAATTTTGTTATAATGACTGTTTTTCAAATAGAAATTTTTTTTGAAATATATGATGCAATCTTAATAAATAATTTTATCCAATTACTTTAAAACGTTTTGTATTTATTGAGTAGTGCTTATATGCGGAAAAAAGAGCTAAAATGACAGATAAATGGTTAATACTCTGGATTTTAGTTCACTGATCCAAATCTCTCCTCAGGCATGGATGTCTAGCTGCTCAAAATAAGTTTTAAACTCAAGTTCCTGAACCAATTAGTCCTCATAATTCAAAAATAATCATAGTGTGATAAGTAAAGCAAGCTTATGTAAAAGTGGAAACATGAATATTAATTCCATTGTTTTTTTTTGTTTGAGAAATATAAATGAGGTAAAATATTTTTGTTTTTTTTATCAATACAAATATGTAATATTTGCTTGTTATGTTTTATTATTTATATTGATTGGAAAACGAGATTTTGAAACTAATTTGTTTATTTTGCTCATCTTATTTAAATGGATTAAAAAGGAAATTCTTGTAAATTGTGAAGCAATTGAATTATTCAATTGTAGTAGAATAATCAGTATAAAAGAAAGGTGAGTCATTTATGTCATATCTAATTTTGAAATAAAATGGAGTATAAATATCCAATGCTGTAATGTATGTTTAATTTTACCTCTACATTAATTTTTTACCTTTTTAATATTTAACAGTTGTTTGTTCAAATACATTTACAATTGTAAAACTTGAATCACAACTTCCTATAATAGCAAATAAAATCTCAGAAGCATTTTAATAATTTTTCGATCTGTATTCATATAAACTAATGATGTCATCAAAGTACAAGATCAATAAACTTATGCAAAGTTTACAATTGCTAAAAGTATATATTTGCAATCTTTAAATTATTAGACCATGCTATTCTTATTTAAATTTAATTTCATTATTGATGTTTCGTGTTACTTGAAGTAAAAAATACAAGTGGTCATGTTGCTCAGTATTTCTTGAACAATATTTTTGTTAGCATTCAGTTGATTGTAGTAGTTATTTGAGCAGAATTTATTATTATTGAATTCAAATGTGTATGATATTGTAATGTAATAATGAAGGGAAATTTTTGTTTCTTCCTTTTAGACTCTTTCCAGACATTTCAAGACTATTCCTGTTTGTGAAAAAGAAGCAATTACTTACTTTATTTACATGGTCAAAAATAATAAAAATAAACTTGATCAAAAGAATGGAGAATCATCATGTACTTAATTATCATTTCTGAATGTGGGTTACACTTAAGTACTTTTCTTGTAATATTGTCTTTTTTCCTGAATTATTTATGATTTTTTCCTTAAATTTCATTCCATAATTTTTTCTTATGAATTATTAGACTGCACATTTCAACTTGCTCTTATAAATTTAGTATTATATAAAGAGTGATAATTGGTTTAATAATATATTGAATATGAAAATGCATTTAATTAAATTAAATCCATCAATAAGATATTTTGTATATTTTTTGGAAATGTGCTATTTTTTAAAAAGAGTTTTTCACTCTTTTCATTAAAGTTTCTAAACTTTAGTAAATAGTAATGTAGGTCCAGTTGTATTTATTTTTTATTCATCCTTAAATGTATTTTTATCTTAAAAAATATGATTGTGGAAGGAAATTTTTTTATATCTTTAATATAGTATTTACAGTGTAGTTAATTATTTTTTATGCTAAATTTTTGAATTATTAAGTACTTCAGGAAATCAAAAGGCATTATATAATAATATTTAATAGCAATTGAATGCATTTTGTATGTTTAATTCAAAGTAACATTATTAAAATTGTAACCAAAATGTGTTTCAGTTAAATGTTGTTATTGTGTTTTGTGTGTGTTATGTAAATATGTGTAAAATATATTAACATGATTTTATTAATATCTACATAGATGTAATTATTTTTAAAACTGATTTTTAAAAAAACGTCCAAAAAGTTTCAAGAGACAAGATATAACAAAAAGTGTCAAAAAATTTTTATTTATAAATTTTTGAATTTAATTTCAAAATTTTTCTTTATTATATATTTTATTGATATTTGTTTTAGTTAAATATATTATTTCAGAATAGAATGAAAATAATACAGAATGTCAGTTAATTTTACTTTTGTAAATTGCTTGTTTTCAAAACATATATGATATACTTTGCAGTTGTATATAAAGTAAGTTCATCGATTCAATACTTTTTTTTATTAATTTTATATAAAAATATTGTAAAAATGTACTATAATGTGTACTTAATATACTTTTTTATTATAATAAGAAGTTGTATGCATATTTGTCATAAATGTGGTGATGAAATAAATATTAGACTTATTTTTCGAAATTAGATTTAAAAAAATATCTGGGGGAAATTTTTCTATAATTTCTGTTTAAACATTTAAAGATTTATAACATATTTTTGAAATTTATTTTTCTTCTGTTGATGATATTCGAAGATACTGTTAATTATCTCTGGGTTGTTATTTTTGTTTTCTAATTGCTTTATAACAGTAAAATAATAATAATAATAATTATATATATATATATATATATATATATATATATATATATATATATATATATAGTTTATTTAAATTCTGTAGTTATACTAAATGTTAAATTACATTTAACATTTAATATAAAAAGACAAGTGTATTTTTTATATTAAATGATAAATGTAATTTAAATATAATTGTAACCAAAATATTAAAACATCAGTATCAATTAGAATTGATAGTTTTGTTTCTTAAAATTCTTACTTTAATGTGAGCTAATGGAATTTTAGTTTGAATGTCAAAAAATAGTTTATCTAATGAAATGAGATTATTTCAATTTAAAGTAATATTTATTTCACAAATTATTGATAGTAGTAGTATTCTTTATTTCACAAGTTAAATCGAACAGTGTATTCCATGCAGTTAGTTTGCATTTATATACCTTATTTTTAATTTATAGATTTTTTGTACATTTTAAATGTTATTTTTCGATTGGAAAATTTGATATTCAAATAAAGATAAATATAGTTTAACACATTGTCTTGTGTTTTGTACTTTTGAGGCATCAAAATGATTTTTAATTTAAACAAGTTACTGGAAAAATTATTAAAAAATCTTCATTTCTTGCAGCTAATTAAATTATTTATGCATACTGTAAACTTCGTGTTTATTGTTAAATATCTTTGTTTATAGTTGTCATTTCAAATGTCTTGTTTCTGCTTTTGTAAATTTTTGTCCATTTTGTGTAATAAATTTTAGCATGATTTAATGTATTTTATTTCATATTTTTTATATGCTAGCAGTCTGAATTAATAATTTTTTAATGATAATATTAAAATTACTAGAATTATCACATTTACTTCTATATGAAATATTTTTGGGTAAAATGTGTATTTTACTGTTATATGTTATTCAATATAATTGAATTACAAACTTGTAATTCAATTATATTGAATAACATATTTTATAATGTTAAAACATATTTTATAATGTCATATGTCATTAATTTAATAATACTTGCTTATAAAATAGAAAATGCCTCTAAACCTTTTGATGTGAATGATAAATAAAGGGATGGTTGTGCTAATAAACATTCAGACATACAAATAAATCCAGGGTAACTAGAATTATTTTTTAGTACACAATATACTGACTTTAAACTGTAATTCTCGATATAAAATATCAAATTTACCCAAAAGATTAAACTGCTTTTATGTGACCAATGAATTGTGAACCTCGAACTTTGGGGGAAAAAAGGAGTGTAATATTCAGAAAAGCTAATGAACAAAGATATGATTAACTGAGTAGAAAAAAAAAATTGTTTCATCCAAGAAATTTGAGATAAACTTCTGTTAATGTAGAAAAGAATCTCAGTATATACTTCAGCAACTTTAAGATTCAGAGGTTGTTGACTTATCAGTGATAGTGTTAATTAAAAAAAAGTAAAATCTTTAATAAAATCTTATAGTCAAATTCTTTGAAATAGTGATTTTAAAAACCATTACAGGTGCTTAAAGAAACAATGATTAATTAATAATCATTGGTTAAGTATTTTATAAAGAATTCCTTAAGTATCATTTGAAATTTAACCACAGCCTTATATGAAATTATTTCCATTCCCTCTTTTCATTCTCTTGTATATCAACATAAAATCAAAGTTTAAGATTATAAATATTTAATATAGTATTTTTTTTTATTAAAATTGTAAAATAAGAACTCATGAGTAATTTAGGTTGCAGTCATATTTTTGGAACATAACTATCCAATTAATAACTTTGGAAATTAGAATAAGTTAAATATGTGATTGGGATTAATCTGTGGGGAAACGAATTAGATATCAAGCAATGAAATTAAATGTTATTATTTGTGTGCAGTTGATTATTTTATATTAAATAATTTTATTTCCATGCAAAAATTTAATTTTAACTTTTTTTAATAATGTCAATTATTGTTGTGATATTTAGGTAATTAGTAAGTATATGGGTTTACAAAAATTATTGAAAGTTCTTATCAAAAGTTAAATTTATTTCAATCATACTATAATTTGTTTACTGTCCATTGTCTTCCTTCAAAAAATGTATTGAATATAGATTCCATGATCTATTACAATCATTTTCTTAGAAGCATATAAAATACTTCCAAATCAACAAAGCATTACTATCAATACCAAGTATTCAAAGCTGTATAAAACATCGATAAAAATCACAGAAGCTTAATCGAAAAACTAGTCCTACAAAGATGGTGATAACGATTTGATAATCATATAGTCAGTGGAAAATTTTGCATTGATAATGCAAAATGAATATCCCTCATCCTTCATAAAAGTTCTGGCATCAAAAAATAGAAACAATTCCTAAACGATGGAATTACAAAGTTTCGACCGTGTCTACAAACTCATTAATAGAGTATTCCGCTTCTTTCCAGGCCATAATCATTGCAAAAAAATAGATAAGTATTCTAGACATGAAGTCACAAACTGCATTCCTGTTTTTATTATAGAATTTCTCGAATTTGAGGAGATTATCTCTCCTTTATAGTTTAACAGTGTGCCTACAACGCTATGTAAGCAGAAACTAATCTTAATGTTTCACTTTATTCACTAACATCTACTGAGGAACTAATGTCATTTCAAATGCTCTTTGCACATTCTTATTAAGCAGGTAATTGATATATTATATGAATTTAACTGTTATAGGAATTTAAGGAAGACACTGTGGAAAGTTTCCCATTCCTCACATATTGATATTCCAAGATATGGTATGTGAATTTTTATTTCCATATCCTTTTATTGTTACCTGTCAAACTAAACTAGATGATCAATTTCTGCTGTTCCCTGAATTATTTTTCGTTTGTTGTTTCATCCATTTCTTAAATAGCTAATCTTCCTTTTCTTCTTGAAATATGTAAACATTATTTTAGATTCAAATGATAATATGATAAGTACAACTAAATACTTTATAATATAATTAACATATCACTCCCAGTTGCTGTGAATCATTCTTGTTGAAATTGTGGCCTTTAAACGCAGTTATTAAAGAAATAGTTTCGAACTCAATTAACACAGGTTTGTCCAAGTTTTACTGAACAAGGTATCACATTCGCGATATGTGTGAATTTGTATTGAAAATTTCTTGATGCACGTTAGACTTTGTACGTGCATTTTTTTGGAAAGTTGCCGTATTGTATCAATCTATCGATAATCAAATATTTCATCATCTAGTGCACTTGCTGCTTATATTGTTTCTATTCACATGGATAGGTTCCCGTTTTATTCAACAAAGTATCATATTCGTGGTATGTGTGCATTTGTATTGCAAATTTCTTGAGGCACGCTGGACTTTATACATGAATTTTTTTTTTGGAAAGTTATATTGTATCAATCTATCGATAACCATATATTTCATCATCTAGTGCACTTGCTGCTTATATTGTTTCTGCTCCCATGGATGGGTCCCAGTTTTATTCAACAAAGTATATCATTCGTGATATGTGTGAATTTGTATTGTAAATTTCTTGATATAGTTAGACTTTGTACCCACATTTTTTTTGGAAAGTTATCATATTGTATCAATCTATCTCTAATCAATTATTTCATCATCTAGGCAACTTGTTGCTGGTTTTGTTTCTGTTCTGATGGATTTGTTCTAGTTTTATCGAACAAAGAATCTTATTCGCGATATGTGTGAATTTGTATTGTAAGTTTCTTGATGCACGCTAAACTTTGTGCCTGCATTTCTTTTGAAACGTATCGCATTATTGTATCAGTCTATCGATAATAAAATATTTCATCTAGTGCACTTGCTGCTTGTATTTCTGTTCGCGTGGTTGATTTCCTTCAGCCGTTGAGAATCTCCATTCTTGGCTCTATGGTGTGAATTGTGGAGACTGTCGTTAATCGTAGAAACCGTTGTGGACCACCTTCTCGCATTCATGCTGTTCTTCCTGTTTCGGAATTGATTGTGAAGCTTGTACCTCTCGTAAGTACGTTTCAACAAATAAATTACCTGGAAAATATAGAAAGGCTTCATGAAGTAAAAATCTTCCTCTGGCAAACAAGTTTTAAATAATGCAATTTTAAACTTCTTAATTTATTTGTTTTATCATGAATAATAAAGGAACACATATTTCATTTAAATTAATGTTATCATTATTAATCTATAAGGAGTTATTGTTACCAATTAACTATTTCAAGTAATATTGATTTAATTGTCATTTTAAAATTCTGAATACACGTTCAAAGTGCATTGGCTATTTAAAAGTAAAGATTACAAATTACCAGTTTTCAGCGTCATTAAGTTTATTCCTGGTTGCCGACTGCTACACCCGATCACGGTTAAGAGTTCTAATATAAGTAACAAAATATGAAAACAAAATTTTCTTAATTATTTAATATTATGAAAAAATGACGAAAAAAAAAATTAAAATTAAAATGAGAGTTTTCCGCAGAGAAGAGGAATAATGTTAATCCTAATATAGCTGCCGCAAGATATAATATGCTTTGCTCATAATTTAATTTACGATAATCGTATACTTTGAACCAAAGTAACATCAAGGCTTAGGATTATTTCAATATGGAGCCTTTCGAATTTTTAAAAAGTAAGATAATAAATCAGTGTCTAACAAATATACAATGCGTTGGACATTGTTACGAATAATTTTGAGGACAATTCTGCTTATTGCAGGTTATCTAATTAGATCATTGTAAATTTACGATTAAAAATAATTGAAGGATACCACTCGTTTGGCAACATCTTTGTTTATTATTTCGAACTTAAATCATTCCGACTGAAACATTACAGCTCTTAATAAAAAATAAGACTGAGAAATCACTTACTTCATTATTCATAAAACAAAATATGACTGATACCATAAAGCCCTGGAAAAAGGAATAAAAATTAATTAATATGCAAACTAAAAAAAGGAAACAATTTTATTCTACCACAGTACGAATAAATTACAAAACAACAGAATAAAAAATATTAGCTTCTAGTAAACAACTTAGAATGAAAGGTTTATTTGATTACAGTAGCAAAAAGCTGACCACTCTCGGACAGTATTTCTGGATCACTTTTACGTTTGGTCTAAAATTTTTTAGATTTCTTTGATGCTTAGAAGTATCAAATTGAATATGCGATTTTTGGATCGCGCGGCGCAGAACGCGGTATTGTATCTGATAGTTGTGAATCATTGATCTATTTCATCTGATGGTAATTTTGATCCAAAATGGTTTTGATATCACCGTCCATAATATTTGAGGTTGATAATGAAATTAGAAGTTATATTTGCGAGCCCAAGTTTGGTTATCTATGTCGCACATTTTATCTGTCACTGCCATAGGAGATACGTATTTATGTGATGTCAAGAATTAACATCTGTTAAGTTGATATAACTGTTAATGTTTGTAATTAAAATGCATTAGGAATTAATCTGCTGTTATATTGATAATTAAACTAATATAATGCCAAAATAAGTGTCATACCTGTAACGGAAAAGTGTCCATTGTATACAGAAAATAAGTACTTTATAATAAAATACTTTGATTTAAATTAAAAATTAATAATATACTTTAGAAATTTCAGGTTACCTGAAGTCCATCCATTGCAAAACTGAAGAATATATATGTTTGCAATAACGCGCAGCTACCAGATGGAGGCCTGTATACAACTAGGACAAACTGGAGACCAAACAGCGGTACTAGTACTAATGTGGCGCGGACGGCTTTTCTGAAAGAGAATAGAAAAGAGAGCAATGTGTGAAGAATCGAAGATAAAAGTTGATGTGGTATTTTTAAGTTCTAGCATAGGATATAAAATTGATAATGTTGTTTAATAATTTTAACCTTAAGTTATATCTTCAACTTGAATTATGCATTTTTTATATTCGTGAATTTAAATTTTATCATACCTATAATATTTGAAAGTTAAATAGTTCACTGCCTCGAAAATTTAATCCTCTATTTTCTAGTCATTTGTAAAATAACATTATACAGTAAGATGATCTCAATATTTACTGTTAGTCTTAGCGTCAAAATACGTTTTAAAGCAAATTCAGCTGTAGTTGTGGAAATGAAAAAAGAAAAAAATTTAAAAAATATTAACACCTATGAAAAATTATTGCTCTTGATTATATTTTGATCTCTATCTCGATGACGTTGCTTTCTTATTTGAAAATCATTTAACAATTTTTTTTGTTAGTTCATCTTTATCCAATCGACCGATTACCTCAATTTTGACTTTGATATGGAGGGCCAGGAAATTTCCGCCAGACCATTACATCCATGGTAACTGTTTAACAACCACCACCACAAGACTTTCGATTCAACAGATTTAACGAGCACGTATATCGCATGTACTCGGTAGGTCCTTGGCGTCATTGGGAATTGAACCCAAGCCTTCGGATTAGAAGGTTGATGCCCTAACCACTAGGCACCCATGGCCCTGCGTTAATTTTTATTAAATATGATGGACTTTGCTTAGATAAAAATGACAGTTTGATTAAAAAAACTGAGCAAAATGCAATTTTGTGTGTTGGCACAAATACTATTCTATAAACTAATTTATAATATATATTCGGTTTGGTTCTACTGAATCAGTAGCAAAACTGATTTATATTCATAAATTTCGAATTCGTCCATATGCATGCAAAATATATCAATTACGGTCATTAAATTTAATTCTTAATGAGAAAATATATAAATAATGTTGATATTTTTTTGCTATCAGGATTAAACACGTTATCAAATATTTTGCAAAAAATAGCAAGATGCTCATACGAAGTTGCTTTTATCATTACATTAAAATAAAGATCTGCTGAAGTGCACTTGTGTTTATGTCAGAAATGGGTATTTATCAGTTATAAAAGCCATATGTCGCCAATTTCATTGGACATTTTTCAGTATTTACCTACTATCCCGCCGAACTCCGAAAAAAAAAAAGTCACCAAACGCTGCGATCTAGCGCCAAATCTTGTAGTTTTTTTTACCGCACTCACTTGTATTTATTATACTGAAACACACTTTTTTTAGAGCATGAAAATCTTAAATCTATAATTAAAAATTGGAATATAAATAACAAATTCTTTATCTATTTGTATTTCAATGAAGGTATAATTTAACAACTCTTTTTTCTGCGAAATTTGGGAAAAAATGATTAAAATTTACAAAATTTGGCGATATATTTTTTAAGCAAAAATGATTGATGGATGATACGTATTCTTTTCTCTTTAATATAAAATGAATATAAGTATTTTGTCGATTATACAATTTTATTCTTCGAATTTTTTTTTTTTCAAATTCTGACTCGTTAATTGTCCTCCATAATAGAAGAGTATAAAAGTTTTAAACAAGTTATATATAAAAATGCTCTTTTAGGTGTATAGTTACCTGTATTGGCTGGGCTCATGGGTATGTGTTGCACGCAGTTTGGTGACCAGGACTCTTATTATATTGGTCAGGAAGAATAAGTTTACCTATATTAAATAAGGTAATTTTCCTTTTAGCCATATTCTTTTTTCTTACACTCTCAGACATTCAAAAGAGATACTTATCGGTTATAGGGACCATGATTTCATCCTACACGATGCATTCACTATATAGTGCTGAAAATTCAATTTTATTAGAACAGGAAAAGTAATCTGCTACCGTGTTTATATCATTTCAAATGATTATATTTCATAATTAAATCAACAATATTTGAAAATTAGTTAACACACACAAAAGTTATTTTAAATAATCAGTATGATAAATTTTTAAATAAATAGAATAGTATTAAAATCAGAGGAAGCATAACTAACAGGTTGAAGATGTCTGAATATAGCGCTATATTGCTGCTTTTAATATCAGCAGATGATAAACCAGAATTTAGATTCATCTCAACGTTCTAGCAATTTTAATCTCATGGTCCTTATATCCGATAAGTAATTCAAAATCCATAACTAATTTACAATGAAATAATATCACATGTTTGAAAATATTTAAATGGAATGTTTCAGAGGCAGTTATTTATTGCTTACTATAAAATGTACTTTTTTAATAAGATACGTTAAGTTCATATATAATATTAAGAAACTATGTTTTTTTCTTTGATGCATATTGTTATTTTACAGATACAAAGTATAAAGCTTCGCTAAATGAATGATTTCTTTTTTTGTAGCGAAAAGTAGAAATCTAAAGTTAATACTCGTATGTCAACCGGTCGCTTACATTTGCTTTCGTTTCTTAGTGAATTGTCTGCTGCTCCTGACAATTTATTGTAACATATGTCCTGTACAGTTAATTTGTTTTTGCGAATTAGTAGGAAACAATAAAAAATATTTCGCAAAATTGAAAATTCGTAACATAAAAGAATAGATGTTAGATCTTAAAATAATTTTTTTTTTACCATATCCCTCTTTATAAATAAAGTACAATGTAAAAATATTTAGAATGTAGAAAAAATATTTAGGAACATCAACTTTAAAAGGCGATTTCAAGCTATGAACATTCCTTACAAAAGTGTTTTACCATATTTGCATTTGTAGTTATTGGTTATACTCTGTGCTTGGATTGTGAACACGGGATTGCTTAAAAAATTAGGGATTTCAATATCAGAAGTATGTAAATCCACAAATTTGAAAGTTTTACGACTCTCCAAGGAAATAGTTGATCCAAGTTGCTCTAACATACAATTAAAAAAATTAAAAAGTTAAAAAAAACTTTTTGGACAATAATTTAATTTTGTGTGAACAAACAAACACACACACATATTATATATATATATATATATATATATATATATATATATATATATATATATATATATATATATATATATATATATATATATATATATATATATATTTGTTTTTCCTTTAAAATATTAAAATATTTTATTTTCAGTCTTCCATCCCTTGAGTGTATAGATAAACAAAGTACCAAGCATGCTTGGGACCTAAACACTGGAGGTTTTACGTTTGACTGACCACCTACCTGGGACATATACTTCGCAGTCCAAGGCCCTCGATCAGGAAAACGGATATAAGCAATGCAGGCCTTGACCCACATTTGGGCTATTGTGCCACAATTTTAGTTTAGTTTTTAGAAAAGATTTTATTACATATATGGAATTGCTTGTGGTTAAACTTTAAATTACTGTAATTACTTTTGAAATTATTTTGATTATAATAATGCATATACAGATTTATTAATTATATGTTAGATGAAAAGAGCATTTAATTAGATTTTAAGTAATTTATCTGTTTTTATGTTATTTTTTTTACCATACTGATCCCTCTTTATAAATAAAGTACAATGTACAGTAGTAGTACACAGTACAGTAGTTTTTAGAAGAGATTTTATTTATTACATGCATGGAATTGCTTGGTTAAAATATCTATCTATCTATATCTATATATATATATATATATATATATATAAAGTTACTAATTACACATATTGTTATATCAATTAATAAATGTATTTTGTATCTTGAAATTAGTTTTCTCTAATGTGGGGGAAAAAAAACAGTATACGCATAAGGAAGTTATTCTGGTATGAAATTTTACAGATCGGTTGCGTGTGTGTAATTTGATATGTATATGATTAACATATTAGCACCAGTGATAAATGAGAAACATAGCAAAGCGCATTTAAATTGCTCGGCAGAAGAAAGAGAGCCCTTGCTCAAATTCCCTGATGGTTAACACTGAATTCTCTTTTGGTAGGTTATTTTAAAGAAAAATTATATTCGAATATCGTTCCTTACAACTATCAAATATCTTAATTCCTCAAAGAATACAGATTTTTCAAACAGACGAATATGTCAGATCATTCTTAAAGCAGTGTAGTCATTAAGGATCTTAGCGGCAGTAAATCAGATTCAACTGTATAAGGGCAATCAACCATGGATGAGTTTCTTATTCTGGGTTCAGATCTTGAGTCCAATAAAATGGTATCATTTAAACTGGTATCGTATCGTGCTAGGGCAAGATGCATTGCGTCTGACTCAAAGAATGTAATTTTCATCGATGGATTGAGTTGTCAGTGGTATGAATCAGTGGTGATGACATAGGTGACATCTATGCAATAAAATATGCATCCAAAATGTTTTATATATTAAGTATATTATACCACCTTAACACTTGGTGTAGTAGCCCAGAGGAGGATCTTCTCAGATAACTGTGATCATGAGATAGTAAGCACACAAAAATACTAATAATACTATCCAATCTCTGGTACTGACTTATGATATCAAGTTGTCCAAAAACCATTTGTGAGCTAAAAATAGCTTTCCCGAAGTTGCACTTCACAACAATGTTAATAAAGCTATAAGCTTCTCCATAGCCTGGTAGGTGT
Source organism: Latrodectus hesperus (assembly GCA_037975125.1). Classification (NCBI taxonomy): domain Eukaryota; kingdom Metazoa; phylum Arthropoda; class Arachnida; order Araneae; family Theridiidae; genus Latrodectus; species Latrodectus hesperus. The sequence continues at coordinate 76,799,773 of CM075858.1, read as the reverse complement.
CTAGTTCTTGCTCCTTTAGTGTGCCTGGGATTCTTTTGGAGGGCAGTTTCAAGTTGTCTTGGAATATTATCAAACAGTTTTAGCAGAATTTTACCTTAAAAATCATCGCCACCTTGATAGACTTCATATCTTATTGAGTATTTGTATGTAGTTTATAACTAATTAGAATTTGAATTACAACTAATTGGAATTAGCATTACTTTCTATATGAGTGAATAAAAGGTTTTTGTTCTGAATTTTTATTTATTAGGTTGGGGAATAAGTTCGTAGCAAACCAAATAGATAGGCACCAAAGACTGCCAAAGACCAAAGACTTTTATTTACCAAAGATTTTTATTTAAACAAAAAACAATAATTATATCAATAAGTTAATATTATTTAATACAATTATTTATTTGCTGTTGCTGTTTACAACGTCTTCCCACTTCTCTACTAATTTGTTGTTCCGCCAAAAATCGTCTGGTCTGGTGTCAAAGAAATTGTTGAGTCAGTTTTTAAGGACCTCTTGGTTGACTGGGAAATGCTCTAAAAGAATGCCACAGTCAACAAGGAGCTCTACATTGCCCAGCTACATCGCGTGAATGAACTCTATTCGACCGAAAATACTTAAACCCCTACACGACACGTAGAACCATACCCCTACACGACGACGCCAAATCCCATGTTGCACAAGTCGTCAAAGCCGCACTTCAAGAGCTTGAATGGGAGGTTCTTCAGCATCCGCCGTATTTTCCGGCCCCTGCACCGACTGATTACCATCTTTTCCGCTCCTTGTCAAACCATATCAAGGGCGTTACCTTCGATAACAAAGAGGTCCTTAAAAACTGGCTCAACAACTTCTATTGATACTAGACCTGGCGATTTTTGTCGGAATGGCATTAACAAATGGGTCGAGAGGTGGGAAGAGGTTGTAAACAGCAACGGCGAATATATAATTGATTAACTTATTGATATAATTTTATAAAATACAAAAAACATAATATTATTGATATAAATATTGTTTTTTGTTTAAATAGAAGTCTTTGATAAAAACGCTACGAACTTATTCCCCAACCTAATATTTGTTCCTCTGCGCAATATATATGTATGTTGGAATTTTAAGAGTCCCAATTTAATTCTTTTCTAGGTTTAAATGCATTTTTCTAGAAATTGCTTGTTTTTCAGGTATCGTCAGTGGCCGCGTGACTTTTCTTAGTAATTTAAACCTTCATTGTACACCGCATTTGTTTTGCTATTGTTTGTTTTATTATCATAGGACATAATGAGAGAACGCATTTATGAAATTCCTCTGAAAATTACGAAAAGTCGTTATTTTAATGTACGTACCACCAGACTCAGCAGATTCGGAGCATACATAATCCATTCATAGGGTTCCGAAGGAGATATCCAGCACCTGCGAATATTGAAAAGCATAATTAAAAGCAATCTTAGTAAAGCGTGATTTATTAAGGGTCTCGTAAAAAACAGCTTTAAAAAGACAATCAAAGCAGAAACAGTCATTTATTTTTATATACCATGGCTATAATTAGGTATTTTAATAAACACTTACACTCGTAATATATTTCTGTATTTAAATCTCACGAAAGTCATCCTATGACATCCATTCTAAGAAACGTACAGAATATAACATTCCTCATTTTGTGACAAGGTCGACATCTGAGCCGGCATCATTTTCTCTAAGCTATTAAGCCATACGAAGAGAGAGGTATTCAAACGGGACTCGGTCCTATCTATTAGCTTTACAAACACATCAACAAATAGTGTCATATGCTGTTCTTCTAAGAGTCGACAACATTTTAAATTCAGAGCGCTTTAGAGAACTTTGTTTTGATTCCTTAATTTCAAATCTTTTCTCTCCATAGAGTTACATAAATAAATCGTCCTTTATCATAGTTTTGTATTAATTTCAACTTATTGATCAACTTTGAAAGCTGTTTACTTTTACTTATATTAATTATACACTTTTTTTTGTTAAAAATTATTATTTCTTCGAAAAGTATAATAACTTCATTCGGCCATGACACGTTTCACTGTACAAATATTTAATAAATATAAGTTAAATAATTAAAACACTCACACATACACTCTTATCTATTCAGTTAAAATGATTTATTTTTGACATTTCAATCTATTTTACCTTATTAAAATATATTTATATTGATGGATACAAAAAATTGTTATAAGAGTCGTATATATATAAAAAATTTATTAGTTTACAAAGAATTAAGAAAATTACTAGTTGATCAGATTTTGCCACATGATTAACAAATCTATCTAGGCCTTAATATGAAAATCAGACCCACTTGTTGAACTCATCTTGTTAAAAATCTCATCCCTGTCAATTTTGCTAATTCGCGACGACTGTTTTTACATCATTGTATGAAAACTTTCTCCCAGAAAATTATTCTTTGAAAAAAAGAAGTAACAGCCCCTGCATGATAAATCTGGACTGAAGAGGAATTGTCTCCAGACCTCCAGTTAAAATTTAAGAGCAATTCTTGAGTTCGGCAAATAGCAAACATGGATAGCAATGTAGGCGAGCCTAGGACTCTACCTTAGAGTTAACGGTTTTGAAATATTCATCTATCACCCACTGCCACACGTAATTTTGAACCGCGGTCTTGTGATGAGGTCACACTTAAGCTGGTGTGATCCTTATTCCTGCAAATAGCATTAGATTTTGCCTTAGGATGGTTTCATCAAGACCGCATTTCACACCGTTAGTCTCTCTCATCAGCAGAAGTACCTTTAAATACATCTTTTGGCCAGGTCTCGTTTACATTTATGGCACATTGTAAGACATTTTATAATTAGAATTATTTTAAATGCAATCCTAGCTCTCTGTTAAATCAAAAAGAGCAAGATGTAACCTTCCCGTGTTTGTCTGCAGTCTTATAAATTTCAAAATATCGGTTTTGACCAGGAATGTAACGCAATTGATACGCACTCAAACACAGCTTTAGTAACAGATTTTCAATAAAAATATAAATGTGAAATTAACATAAAGTACTTTATAAAATATGATGAGTTAACTCTTATTCTTACTAATGAAAATAAAGGCTTATTTTCCAAATTTATAAGAATAAACTATTGTTTGTTTTTAATGAAAGAGTATATACATCCCTTCAACCATTCTACCTATGTATAACTACACCGCTTACTTTCACCAAAATTAATTTGTATCGGTAGGAAATTTTGGTCATTTATAATCTTCGGTTTAAAAAAAATTGAATGAAATTTTTTTGGAAAATAAATATTTACTTAATGTATCGAGTTATTACCATTGAAAGAACCAAACACTATTTACGAAAAAAAACATTTAAAGAACTAATATTACAAAATTAAGTACTCTGAACCGTCAAATAAATTTTAGATAAAATGTAAAGTTGGGATTAGTATCATCGTAAGAATCTCAGTAACAAAATTTGGATTCTTAGAAATTATTTTAGAACATTTGACATATCGGTTTGAAAAAATGTTTAAAACTGAAACTTAGCCGCAAAGTAATGTTAGACCAAAAATGTTAAAAATGTACTTAACGTTAACTATAATTATATTTACTCATTAAAAAAACTCATATACATACAATACTCCTGCTACATATTATAGAATATGGCATGAACGAAATATTGTAAACAAAATGGAAAAAATAAACAGCTTTCTAATCACAAACTGTTATACCATGTGAAACCTACAAAATTTCATTCTTCAAAATTCAAATTAAAAAACTTTAGCCAAAATCTTGACCTATATTAGAATCTGAATGATTTAAGTCTGCTAAGTTGTCATAAATCTTATTTCACCATCCCTTTATCTGCAAATATAAATCTAAAAGAATTGAATGCTGTGATTATGGATGTCATGTTCACCGATTTTCATGGATTCCATATCCATTATATAAGCCACAAATAAATACATGAACGGTGGGGTAGAGACGCCAGACTACCTAAAAATGTATCTGCTAAACATGTTGTAAGTTGAAGCAGCTGGTGGGGGTCATTTAGAAGAAGGAAACAATCTGAGGACACCACATAATTGACCTCCCCCACCCAGAGGTATTATTTCACTTAGAAGATATTGCGACCACGACATATTGAACGTGCTCCGGCCGCTTTTACTGAACCCGACGGAGCTTTGTGTAAGTCGGGATTCGAACTCACTACCTTCCTATTGCAACGCCCTCATCAACCAAGCCACCAACGCCTTCTTACTTTAAACATATATAAGCGCGTCAGCCTTTCTTCCTCAAATTACAGTAAATAATAAACAAGCAAATTAATTGAATGAGAGAAATTGTTTCATATATCACAGTGCATTTCTAAATTAATTTTATTTTATGCTCTATTCTCATTTTGATGTCCAAAATCATAATCTGAATATTTCCAAAGAAAGGCTGCATTTAGTTTAGTAAAGTACTTACTTTTCATCGGCTAAGGTGGCTCGTATTATGGCATAGATTCCTACTGGAAGCACAGGAAATGCTATTAAAAATCAAAATAAGAAATGAGAGTTTAACAGTCGAACAGTTAAATGTATATTGAAATATATATACATACATTGATATGCATTATATAAAAATGGTACATATACGCCATTTTCAACATTACATAAAGTTTTTTTTTCCAAATATAATGTTTTTATGGTACATCTTTTGTGTGTTTTGAGTATTAGTGCTATGCGTGGTTACTACAAATATTTCTTATTTATATACCTTACCACACACACACATTGGCTAAATAAGTATATATATTAAAAGCTTTTGTAAAGATAAAATATAGCTTAGGAAGTGCTTTACGCTGCCAAGGCATAGGTTTCAATCCTCGGGCAAGACAAGGTCGACTTATCTTTTCATCTCTTCAGTAGACTGATAAACTGAGTACCAAGCATGCTTGGAACCAAGCACTGGGGGTTTCGCTTTAATCTAACCACCTAACCGGGACATATGTTTCGCATTCCTGGGCCTTCGGTCAAGAAAACAGCTATGGGCACTGTAGGCCTTGGCCCACATTTAGACTGCCATTACACAGGTTTAGTTCTTAACGATAAAAACTATGTATCTTTACATTATATATATATTGCATTACCGGAAAAGCAAATTAATAGCTAATACTAGAGCTTGTAATCAGAGATATATTTGATACATAGTCTCTTTGTGGGTTTCTCTGTGATTAAACTTCCTTTTCAGATGATGAGTCACAGGTTAGATCGCAGCCCCAGTTGAATAATGGGAGATTGATGTTGTTTTCCTGTCGTCACATCTGTTAAGTTGAATGACTAAGCGTTTCTCGAGTTTCTATTTATTTATGATTCATGAATTTGGCTCATTATGCATGAAAAGTCTATTGGATGGCTCTACGTGGAAGATGCTGAATGATCTTAAAACAGTACTTGACCTTTCGGGTATCCGCGACATAAAATCTAGTACTCTTTATGAATGTGTTTGGAATGGAAATTCTCAGTTTCAATCCCTGTCTTTCCTGATTTACTGTGTAAGGATTTTGTATACCTGCCTTATGCATGTATATATCTTAAGATGAGTACTTGATAATTTTCCTATTTTCAAGCTTAGAAAAACTGAAATACGGCCTGTTGTTAATGAAAAGTCTCCGCAATACAAATTACAATATATCTTTCAAGAAGAAAGCTCAATATTTGTGAACTGATGGTTATTCGTTTTATTAAAATATGCCGATAGAACTGTATCTTTGCTTGTGATTCCATCTCTGTTACGAGGTTATAATTATCTTTGTGTCGCAATGAATTTCTTCTAGATCTGAGGGTTTTTTAAATTAAAATAAGTAATTTATTTTAGAATTTAAAAATTTAAATAAAAATATAATAAATGTTTAAAAAAGTTGCCAGACTTATTTTTGTGGATCTTTATCATTATTATCCGTGTTGCCCGTGTGACAATTCAAGGTTTTATCACTAAGATAAGTCAAATAGCCCATATGGACAAAGGTGAAAATTTACGGAATGACATAATCCAGTATTATTAATTCTACCTGAAATTTATATCCATTTTTGTTATAAAACAAAATATAAATTTTTTGTAACGAAAACTTTATTAAATAATATAATTTCCATTATATTATTAGTGACTTCTTGCCAGCGTGAGGGCAATTTGTATATCCCATGTTTGAAAAATGAATCTTTTCATCGAAAAATTGAAACAGTGCTTGATTGATGTCTTCTTTATTTTTCAATTTTTTGCCTTTCAAAAAATTCTGTAAGGACAAAAGCAAATTATAGTTGGAGGGTGATAAGCCCGGGGAATATGGTATATGGGACAGAATTTCCAAGTCTAGTTCTGCAGTTTATTGACGAACTCTTTTCTTGACTTCTTTCTTGGAAAATTATCGGCCTCTTTTTTTTGGACTACCCCCTTTACATTAGCTAGTTGCTGACAATTCTTTTCCGAAATGAGCTTTTCATTCAATTTTTAATATCTCTTAATGTATTAATTCTCTAATTTCCCATCATATCACATTTTCTTATTGAGAGTCAAATTTGTTTTTTAAGCTGGGAGTCTTCCGCACAATATACCCTTTTCCTTACTATGTTTTCGTAGGCAATCCCCTTTTAATCCCCAGTTACCCTCTGGTTCAAAAAGAGCTTGATTTCGTTCCGAACAAACAGAGATGGGCATGTGATGACTCAATCATCAAAATTCTTCTTACTTAATTTATGTAGCACCCATTTTGGATATTTCCGCACCAATCCTACTATCCTCCGAATATGGTCTGGAATAGTTTGCTGAGCTGAATTAAGCTTTTTGCTGTCTCCGATGTTGTTAAAAAAGATCTTTCTTTCTATGTTTTTAACGACATTATCATCGATGAAGGGATAGAAGGTAGACCTAATATAATACATTACAAACTAAATAATTATTCCTGTTCCTTTCAAATGTAAGCATTTCTGACACTCGAAATTATGTACTGTAAATACATGTAGTTCCACCATCGCTCATCAATTAAAAACGGCATAAACTTATATGCTTTAGAAAACTGAATGGAAAATTTTGCAACACAATAAAGTACAAACAATATGGTCAAACAAGTATTTATTTTGCTTAACTGTGTCTCTGGCTATCTTTATATTCTTTTAGCATGCATTTAAGATATACGTACTTAAAAGATTTCTTGTGGGCAGAGTTTATAAAATTTATAAAACATGATCTTAATTTGTATTTAATTATCCGTAAAGGGGTAATCTTATGATATTACAGATATTTACATGAAAATCTCTTTTTTATTTGATTAGTAAATTAATAATTTTAATGAATATTTAATGTATATTACTTCCTTGATTTTACATTTATATAAAATACATTTCATAGATTCTAAATTTTAAGCACATAAATGTATCTTACAATTTTGATAAAATCAGAATGTATTTTACATTCTGATTTTTTCTTAGATTCAGGTAGAAGTATGTTACTAATTTTGTGTTACTTGCACTGAAAAGGCGAAACTGCCTTTATACTAAAGATTTGAATATTCATAAAATAGATTCCTTTTTCGATGACAAAAGATTTTCACACGTGGACTAAGAAAAATGTTTTGCATGTAATGTCTTAAGAATTTTAGAAAGATGTTTGTGTTTTAACTTTACAAAAATGTTCTCTATTTTAAGTGCGCTTATCTATCATGAACTGCGAAAAAATGTTTGGTAGATATCAGTGTTGTGATTTTAGACAGGGTGATCAACTAATACATGAATGCCTGCCGATGTTGATGTCAGCATTGTTGTTGTTGCACCAGCATGCTTCCCTGTACCTAGTTCTGAGTTGAGCTCTGCCAGTCAGATAGAAGCAGCAGGGTGGAGTCTTTGTGATTTTGAAGCAAGGACTAAGCAGAAGACCACCAATACTTGGCCTGCCACCCCCAGTAAGTATCATTTCACTTGAAGGACATTGCGACCATGCCTAGTTTTAGCATGCCCCAGCTGACTTTAGCGAGCACGATGGATATTAGGTTGAGAGGGATTCAAACTCACGTCCTTCCGATAGTGAGAACGACGCCCTGCCTAACCAGACCACCGCGACCCACGTCAGCACTGTAAGTGTTTCAGTGTAAAATGATATTTAAATAGCAAGTGAAATTGTGAAGAACATTGATAATTTGAATGTTTTTTTTCGCCAATTTCAAAGATTGGATATTTTTTAAGCTGTATATCTGGATATCACATCTAATGACATTAAATTCTTGATAAGAATTAATTGAAGTCTCTGAATTTAATTACAGCACGTTTTGTACATCGCAGCAAATAACCTTTCTTTTTCTTTCGTCTTCGATCTCATCGTTCAAATATTTGGAAGTGAATTTCAGATAAGAATGTCATGAGAACAAAAAAGAACACGAAAAATGTCAGGGAAAAATGTGGATCCTGTCACCATGACAGAGATACAGTTTTTAAGATTGTTGTTAATCGCAAAACTATATACATCTCATGGATTAAATCAGGGCGAAAAAAATAGTAAATCCAATAGTAAATCATGTTGTACTGCTAATTCGTATTCATTTACTGCTCTTGTATCCTAATGCATTTATTAGTGAAAGTTCCTGATAAGCTTTGGGCCGCGTTTCTATATTTATTAGCTTCGCTTACGATTTTATCTGCATATACATTGTAAATAAGAATATTTTTCGATTCAAATTTAACAAATCTTAACGACGATATATTAACAATTAAAATAAGAGTACTATAACGAACAAAATGATAGCATTCTAACCAAATTAATTGTTACTCTTTTGTCCCTATTGCACAAGATGGCTAATTGGACCATGATTGACTGTTTAAATTTTATTCGACGAACTACAACAAACAGCCCCATTTGAGGTGAAAATCATACCACGGAAACATCAGAATATCAACCAATGATTTACTAAATCAGCTAGTTATTTCAAAGTGAGCTTGCACCGATATGTACAGGAGTGAAATGTTTATCACAAATTTAGATGTTTATATAAGCTTAGTGTCTTATAAAATTAAAGCAAAGATTCTAAATTTCAACTAAGTGAGAAAAATTCTGAAGTATTATATGAAATAATAAATAAGATGAAATGGTTAAAAATATAGTTTTTTAATACTTTGTCGAGTTAATTATATACATAAATAATTATATTACATTTATAATAAACGATGTTTTTATATGATAAAATAATAGATATTCAGTCATTTATCAAATCAACAAATGTATTGAAGAAATAAAAGTATTCATTTTGAAGCATAAATTGGCTCTGTATATAAACGATAGAGTCGTATTCTTGCTTATTAGACTGCAAAATGACTTTCCGTTCAACAGTGCAAATGAACTGAACTCCCACCTTGGGCGGAAATGGTGGCAACGATTCTGAGTCCATTTTAAAGTGTCGAATGAGCCTTTGTCTCAAAAAAGTGACTGTGGGGGTGAGTACTAAGAAATTAAATCGATATGATGATTGAATAAAAACAGATGTGTTTTTTAACGCAAGAGTTCATAAATGCAGACAACACACAAAATCACCGAAGTTAAAGTTTATAATATAATGCGCTTTTGGAGAAAATAATTTTTTTACATATATGCCAAATCTAAACGAAGGTCGTCACCAAGGTATTACTTGTTAAGACATGTGTACACTATTTTAGAAACGTGTCACATACCCCATCCGATAAGATAAAACATCAAGAAATTCTTCTGCTCTGCGAAAGTGGAGGCAATCAGCTTCTGCAGGTAGAAACCTTCACAGAACATCCACATGTAGTTTGTGGAGCGGAAGTATTTTGTCAGCATGAATAGGATTTTGCATCCGACCTATGAAAGGGAACAAACGTTCAATACTCTGAATGTGGGAAGTACACACTGTCATTACATACACACAACACAAAAACCAAAACAAACACACACATGCAATATTTTTAAATATAAATAATAATTATTACTGTTATGAGAGAGGGATGTCAATTTTAATACCAACACTCCAGAATGTCGAACAATTTGACAATGGCTGTGGACGATTAGATTTAATGTCCTATAAATAGAATATTCGAGTGGTCATTGGTGTGAAAATCAAGCATTTAATGGAAACGAGAACTTTCGATTGTGCCGATGGGATAGACACAAGAGACAATAGATTGAGTCGAGGAACGGTTGGTCGTAGTGATTATCAGGAGTAGCGGCAGTCTCGCTTCCCGGGGCGATGGAAAATTTATGTATCTTTGAATAATGTGGAAGAGCGATTAAAATTTATGTTTGTGTTAATAATTAATGTTTGGGTATGTTAATGTGGAATAAATGTGTCGTCAGAAACGAAGGTATTTTGTGTTATTGAACTATCCTGAAGACGGCAGATTCGTGACAACATCACAATTGGTAACCACTGATAAGTGATGAGATTGAGATTTAAACTGACATTTCTCTTCCTAAAACAACACATTAGAGAATAGATATTAAGCCCTACTAATATTTAACATCAAAAGTCGTTCTAATGACTGTATTCCTTGACTCTTTCAAGGAAGATCAAATAATTCTCAGATCAATTTTCTGGCAATCCTTATTTCACAGTCACAAGCCATAATTAGTTAAGTAAGAGAATCATCCTTCCAAATACTGATCATAGGTATTGTCTCTGTAGAAAAACGGTGTAGTGTGTGTTCTTTTTTTCCTTTTGTATAAAATTGTCATTTATGCTTTATAATAGGAGATAGAAAAGAAATATGTTTGATGGCATCCAAATACTTTTTTTTTTCTACAATCACACATCATTTATTAAAAATAGTGCCATTTTTATAATTAGGTAGTTAACATTTTTTCAATTTCTTAAAATAATTGTTTTCACCCATTGTAATGAAAGTCGTAATGCTTTTCCCAATACGCCTCTGATCAAAAATGTAATCGAATGGAAAGTTAAAAGAGTTTGACTTCAATATAAAATTTTTACTGAGTGGAACTTTCGAACCTTATTCAATTTACTTTTAGTTGATCTGTATGGCAAACCTCTTTTCTCGGTGCCAAAATAGAGCTGAGAGAAAATTATAAATATCATTAAAAAATTATAAATTATGGTTATCTTTCCAAATTGCAATTTTCCCTTGAAAGCTAGAGATATGTCATCAGATTGAAGGCACGGTCTAAGTAAATATTATATATTGAAAACAATTCATTACACTGTAATTTCTGTCAAAAGTCAACTGATGAAGAAATAACAACGCTGAAATAAATTTGTCAGTTCAAAATGAAAAGTATGATACTTGTGAATGGATTTTCGGCGAACCTTCCACAAAATAAGTACTCACTCCATTTTTGTCCATATACGTTTCGTAGTTGGGACTTCTCTTGAGCTCGTCGCCGGCGACGAGCGACTTGAAGACGACCAAGGTGATGGCATTCAGAAGCAGCGACAGAAACAGGTGTTTGTGCATTGTGATGCGGGGCACTTGAAGCTGTCTGGAAGAGAATCGGCAAATCAGAATTTATTGGCTTCTTAGATTAATATACTGTATTCCCTACATGGATCTATCTGAAGATGGTGTTATAAAGAAGGGAAAATAAACCCGGTTTATTACCTTGTGAATTTTGGAAGACCTCGAAAGTTTTGAAATTTTTCTGCTGATTTAGAAATTTTTGAAGTTTTTTTAATCAGATATTTCTTAAAATAAATAAAAATCCATCTATTTTATGATTTCTATTATTAATTAGGTAATAGAAAATTTTCCAGGAAAAGAAAATAATTTTGTGTTAATGACTAGTTTAGAATAACTTCAAGAATTAATGTTGAGAAATTTTTTTTTTCTTCCTCTGTATGCATTTAAAAATTTATAAGAACAGAAATATGGAAATGTCAATACTTATTTGGGCAGTCCTGAAAAATATATCTTGATATTTTTTATTAAATGTTAATTCATTATTATTTTAAAAAATATTTTTGTTTTTCTCAGGACACAGCTAATTAACTACTTTACCAAAAGACACAACAGACATTTTTTTTTGCATATTTTTGTAATTTGTTTTACTTCATTTATATAAGGCAAAACAATACATTTAACGAAAGATGATTGGTTGAGTTAATTCTCTCAAAATATTCCCAAATATTCCCGAGAAAGTCCTCGTAATTCAAAATTTTCGGGAATTTTACATCTCTATTTGAAGATATTTTGCTCTTTTTCTAATGTTTAAAATAATATAGCGTTCTTGGCTCCTTTTTGAATATAGATGTTTGTTTTTGGTGACATGAATTTTTAAAGCAGTGAATGTTCTGCTAGGTACCAATTCATACATTAGCAAAAATAAAACTTATTGGAAAGCGTTAAAATATTCAAAGCCCTTTCAGATTTCAACAGCCTAAAATCTCAATTAGAAAAAATTCTAAGTCACACTGAAGTGTTTAAAGTTTTTCTAGAATTTTAACATGTTGCAATAATTTTACATTGTGATAAACTAGAAATTATGCATGCGTGTAGATTTAATTCGATTTATGTCAATTTGTGTGTTATTTACTTACTAGGTTTATTTTGCATGCATATTAAGTAAATGTTTAGATGCAACAGAATTTTATAGTAGAACCCGCTATTCTAGCTTATATTCTAAAAATCCTAATATAGCAGTTTTAAATCCTCTGTCATATCAAAGAAAATTCTGAGCATGGCTAAATTTAAAACTTATGTTAGAAAATTATATAATTTAAAAATAGGTTTATCAAAAAATAATGTTTGATAAAATGATGGTAAAAATGAATTTTAGTGAAGGTGAACACTTTTTTTATAACGTTAAGTATGCCCAGTAAAATGCAAACGTCTGCTGATTATAGTAGATAGTACATATGGTATTATCGTATTTTTAATAAGAAAATTACTTTCTGTAGTTCTAATAAGAAGGATTAAACTTTTATTCACATTTGGGTCTAAGATTAATTTTCATTCTATTCCAGTGAGAAACAGGATATACCAGTCAACATATTACAGTACTTCTGCTGACATCTTTATATATATTTTACATTAAATTTTGGTAACGAATGTTATTAACTGTAACTGTACTCTAATTAAGAAATTTGTTTTTATTATATTTAAAACTTATGGTGAAAATAATTACTTTCTTCAATATTTTATTCTTTCTTTATTTTCCACAACCTTTTTACACATATTTCTATAGAATTTGGCAAAATATGCAGTCATATTTAATAAAGAATTTAGATTTTATATCTCTTAGAAACTATGAAAAAAACATCCGCAAGCAAAAGCCAAAATCATCTCGCTGGTAACATTCCTCTCGGAGCACAGGGAGCTCATAATCACTGGACACGACGATGATGAGGGCCCAAGAACCAATGAAGAAGAATCGATATCTCAAAACTTCGATGGACGGTCATCCTGAGCCACTAGGGACACCAACAAAACTCCACCACCGGTGCTTTCTATTTGAAGAACAAACCAGGTCAGGGACCTGTGGTCAATTAAATGCACAAGAATCATTCTAGGTTCCAAAGTCTAAATAAACTTGTCCACTGGAGGGAGTCAATGGCAGCAGTGAGGCAACTACCCTCCTACGCTGATTTGAGCTGTTGCGTTGAGAGCTCGGGACCACAGGCAGGGGTGATGCTCCCCTACTGGTGCTATATTCTTTCTCCCCAGCAGACTCCACCCAAACTGATCGAACCCTCCCTGGGTTAGGTACAGGGAGTCCTGCTGGCGTTCACGTTCACTATGAAAAAACATGATTACTCTTCCTTTTGGCATCATGCGCACACATCATTACTTAAATGTAGTTGCTGCACCAGCATGCTTCCCTGTACCTAGTCCAGAGTTGAGCTCTACCAGTTAGATAGAAGCAGCCGGGTGGAGTCTTCGTGATGTTGAAGCAGGGAGCAAGCAGAAGACTCCCAATACTTGGCTTGCCACCACCAGAGGTATCATTTCACTTGGAGGACATTGCGACCACGTTTAGTTTTAATATTCCCCGGCCACCATTAACGAACACGCTGGATATTCGGTTAAGCCGGGATTCGAAACTACTCAACCAGGACACCGCGGCCCTATTACTTAAATACAACAGCAAAAATTTATTTGCAAACATTTTGTTAGGAAATCAATTTTAAGTAAAAAAATACATTATAATTTCCTTTGTATAGCACATATTATTACCTGAAACATTAATATTATTTTTATTTTAAAAACAATATTAATGTTTCAGGTAATAATATGAGCTATACAAAGGAAATTATAATGTATTTTATACATATGTGCTATACAAAGGATTTATGTATAATGTATTTACAAAAGAAGCACCGGAAGCTTACTTGTACGTCATGAATATAATCAGTGCAGGTATGATGGAGATGATCGAGATGACGTAAGTTGAAATGTGAAACTGGAAATGCTGTCGATGCTCCTGGAAGGCAAGCAAAAGATTAGACTTAACTGCACGTGAAGCACCCCAACGAAGCCTAATGATCAGTAACTTTAAAAACACAAAAATGGCTCTATGCGATGAAAATTTTGTATAAATGCATATAATAAGAATTGCGATTGCTTGATGAGAATCACGTGGAAGGTTTTTGTAAATGGAAGGTCAATGGTTAGATACCTGTCTCAGCTGAAAAATCGTTGGGCTGTAAACTTAAGCATTTTTATATATTCTTGTGCTTTTAGCTCTATATCTAACTTTGCATTTATATATATATATATATATATATATATATATATATATATATATATATATATATATATATATATATATATATATATATGTATATATTATATAATGCCAATGACCCAAAACCAAGCAAAAATGATCACCAACATGTTTAATTGAAAATATCTAAATGTTGAAGATAAAAAACAACTCTGATAGTATTAAAATACAAGATGTAACCACCAAAATTGAACACAAATGCAATGGAAACAGATAAGCCGGATTAGCAAATATTATTTCAGACTACTTGACGCGTGTTCATCTGACAAATAGTGACTAAGGCATTTCATGTCAACTGTTTGATTGTCAACGTGGCGCTTCCTCAGTGACGCTGTGGGGTGGGATATTTTCGCGTGGCTTGAAATCGCTAGTAGTACTGCGGGCGAACGGCAGAGGCTATATTATGGGAGTTTCTCACAGATCGCGTTTGCCCCTTGTACTTCAGATTCGGTTTCCTGGCGAACTACAAGATGACAACAGCCTTGTTCACGTGATTCGCAGCCTTCTGCTAGGGTCAGATGAGCTTAATGCTCCATTGGATGGTTTTTTAGAGAAATAGTCCGCGTGTTCACAATTTCTTCCTAAGCACTCAACTACTACATCTCAATAGTGCTTTGTGGGAAGAACAGCTAATAATTCTCTTATACTTTGTACACACTCTTTATTTGTCCATCTCACATCGGGTATAGGCTATCATTAGTGTCTCTTATAAAGCTATCTTTTTTTATAGGTATTCCTCTATTATTTTATCTTTCATCTGTGCATATAAAATACCATTTCCTTTATAGAGGACTGAGAAATTTTGCTTATTTGAAAACATTCACTTTAAAAGAATATATGAGAAGTAAATTTATAAAAAAAATTAATGAATATGGGTCTTTATCAAATAACCCGACATCTTTTAGGTGGTCAAATTCAATAGGAAATGATTTTTTTTACCAATTTGTGTTATATGTTATTAAGTCTTATATGTTATTATATGTTATTACGTGCATATTAATTAAAATTACCACTCTCAATTTGAAAAAATATTTATCACACGTCATGCAACTGAAATAATGATTTGAATTTTGAAACTTTTTTATTTTTCTCGTACGTATATTGATTTAAAACAACTTTTTGTAACACAGTTCTAATTCCCAGAAGTCAAGATTATTAAAAATAACTTAGATTTGGTTGAGACTCCAATATTTTCACTACTCTTTGTATTCAAGCTTAATATTACTTCTTTTATTATTTAGAAATAATGATAATACAGTAATGAAAATCTATATGAATTGAATTTTAAACTAATAACTTATTTTTATAGCTACGATGCTTTAGATGTGGCCTATTTTATAAGTAATTGTGTTGAAAATTTTAGAATTTTAGGCCTTAATGTGACAAAAATATTATGTAATTAAAGTTAAAAAAAATTGTCTAATGATTTAAAAAAACCGAAATGTTTTATTTACTTTCTTCTTACTGCAGGTATTGAAGTTTGTCCACTCTCTTCTAGCTTCATTTAAATACCAGGTTCCATTCTGTAAGCATTCTTTAGTAGCATATTCTTAAAAAAAAGGGGTAAAAAGATTTTTATATTTTAAAATAAGTCATAATAAAGTAGACACATATAATTAAACGTTTTAGTAATTCCAGTATTAAATAACAAGATATATAAAGCTGTAAATATAAAAAATATATAGTAGAGTCAGATTATTCAAGAAAATAACTAACTTTTCTATGAAAATTGAATTCAACACACAAGTTTCGTTCCGTCAGTGTTTCTGACAATGATATATCTCTGTTTGTTTTTAACAGTGATAAATCACTTCAATTTTTCTCGCAAAAGGCTTTCGCATTCATGTAAGCAAAACATGTTCATTAGACATTTGCAGTTTCTTTTAAAATAAATATTTTATAGACACGTAAAAGTTGGTTCAAGGATATCGGTAAATTGTCAGCATTTTATCTATTGTAAAAAAAAGCACAGTGGTTAACGAGTGGTAAGTGAAGCTAAATTACTTCACTTTTGTTTCGTAAATGGCTTTGAAATAATGAAAAAAAGCGACAACAATGCCGTACTATCCTTTAGATGTATTTTTGAATTTATTGGCGATTCAAAAATGTCGCCAAGCTGATGGAATTGTTAATTCAAATGCTTATTTCAATGAAAAAATGTAAGCTCCTAAATAAATTAAATCTGATAAAAAATGAAATTTTAAAATACTAGGATTTTTAATGAAAGAGAATAAACATAGGAATATCAATTTCGCATGAAGGGACTTTTAGTTCGTTCATGGCAAGTTGACGTTCTATTTGATGTTTGAATAGGTTAGTGTAAATCTATACAAATTTATAAACATATAGTTTAAATTTCCTAATGATAATAAATAGGGTGAGTTTTATTTTAACGAATAAAAATGAATACAGAAATCAAAGAGTGTATATGTCGATATAATTTTAAACTGTCATTTTTAATTTTTGCTCTGCAATGATGTAAAAAAACTAGGTTTGCCAAAATAGATTGTTGTAGATTAATCTAACTAACATATAATAAAAAAATCTAAAACTCTCTGATGTAATAAAAAAAATCTCGGTTGCCGAATAAGCTGCAAAATCCGTAAATAAAAAAATTCATAAATGTAGCTAAAGGATTATGCGGTAGCTGTGCAAGAGGAAAAAAAATCCTTACTTACAAAGAACATTTTGTAACAGTCTCGAACGTCTCTTTCTACTAAAGAAATTTATTTTATATAATCTAGTTTTAAGACAAATATAAAAGACTTTTGAAACTTTTAAAGTTTAGGTAAACAATCATAGACTATTCAATAAATAAAAAGTTACCTTTTCTATCGTTCTTCTCTTTTTAGAACTTTAGAGAAGTTAAAAAAATGCTTTAAAATATGTAATTACGATTATAAAACTTATTATAAGTAGTTAAGTTAACATAAATTATGTAAATTGCGTTAGATGTAAGCTTATGTCTGGCGGTAATTTCTAATAAAATATATTTTATTGGTAAAATTAAATATTGATATTTTTTTTATCTTGAGAAAATATTTTACCGAAATGAACTAAATAAATGTTCTACTAAGATATCAACATTCAAGTGAGCCAATATAGATAATCATTTATTAAAAACTCAACTATAATATATATGTGATCTTCATTTTATCAGTGTTATATTTAAAAACTTATGCACAACCAAACTTAATTAATTTTCTAAACACCGCCTGAAATGCGAATTGATCCAAACTGATCTACACTTGCCAGAAAAATTCTGCGTACAAACGAACAGTAAATATTCTACTGAGAATAAATGTACATTATAATATCAATATTGATTTTATTTTTATATAAAGTTTTTTTTTAACAATTCCTTAAATACCAGTAACAATTTCAGAAAAGTAATATGCATTGTTTATTAGTAATAATATTAATAATTAAAAATTATGCAAAAAGTTATCAGAAATAGTTTGTGTACAGATACAAATTACAAAGATATTTGCAAATTAATCTTTATTTTTGTAGCCCCCGTGAGCTCTTATGAAATGAAATATTTTCTGCATCTACTTTTTACTATTTATTCATTTTAACTCTGGTGGCAATACAACAAATGGAATAAAAAACATTGCTTTATTGATATGATACATTAGTACTTGCAAACAAGTAGACATAAAATGGATTCTAAAGGAAAATAGATTGTTCCGCGGACAAAAAGAAAATCATCTTAAGACAAAGGAATGAAGGAAGAACTCATCGAACAATTGGAAAGTTAGTTGGAAGAACTCATTCTTCTATCCAAAGAATAATTAATAATTACCAGTCATCGAAATATGTTATCTTAAAGCCTCGGAGTAACCGACCATCTAAGCTGACTTTACGAGGAAAAATAGGCATTCTGAAAATTATTTTTAAATCCAAAGATTACTGTTCCTCAAATACCATTTGATATTAGAGAAAGGTTTAAAAAATCTCTTTGTGAAGATACTATACGAAAAATTCTGTAAAAATTTGGCTATCATGGCCATGAAGGTCATGTGTTTAAACTGGCAATAAGCAAAAACGCTTACATTTTGCCAGTAAGTATGTTAATAAACCTTCTGAGTGTTTTGAAAAAGTGATATTCTCTGATGAAAGCAAGTTTTGCATCTTTGGCATCAAAGGATGTAAACTGATGTGGAGAAAACAAGGTACGGCTTTTGAGAAGCAAAATTTTGTGTCTACAGTTAAACATAGTGGAAGTGTCGTAATGATTTGGGGGTACAGGGCAGCAAGTGGTGTTGATCGATTAAATTTATCGACTCCACATTAGATTATATAGGATATCTAAATCTATTAAAAGAAAATTTGAAACAGAGTGCACAAGATTTGAACCTTGGCGATGACTTTTGGTTTCAACAAGACAATAATCCAAAGCACACTGTCCACATCATAAAGAGTTCTAACTGTTGTAAACATCAAATATCAGTTACATACATCTCACGATCGCCAGACTTAAGCCCTATCGAACATTTACGGGGCTTATTGGAATGTTAACATTTGGTAACATAGCATAATATCGAATGATATGATAAAAAGAGTAATTATGATGGAATGGAATAATATTTCATCAGCAGAAAACGCCAAGCTAATTCAGTCAATACTTAAATGATTGGAAAAAGTTCTCAGACATAAAGGTTTTCCAACCAGTCTTTGAACTTTAATTGACAGTTCACGGAAGCTATTTTTTAGACTTTTCTCCTCTTTACGCAAACATTTTTTGACTGCTTTTTATGTAATTTTTAATTATTATTATTACTACTTTGAAACAAGGTGTGTTATCTTTCTAAAACTGTTACTGATGTTTAAGGAATTATTAAAGAAAAGTATTATATAAAAATTGAATTAATGTTGACACAATAATGTACTTTTATTCCCTGTAGAATGTTTACTGTACGTTTGTACGCTGACATTTTCTGGTAAGTGTATCAATATATCAAGTTCAAATATGAATATATTTTTTTAATAGTTATTTCATTTTAAAAGTGAAAACACATCTAACAAATTTTAAAATTAAGAAGTAACAAAAACACCATTAAGTCGTTAACATATTATCAATCTCATCAAAATGAGAAAATAATCCTCAATTTAAAAAAGACATGAGTTTAATAAAACAGTAAACTTACATTTTAAAAAATACTAATTATTTGATTTTACGAAAGTAATATTATGTAGATAAGAAGCAAAATAATTGTAATAGTTCTGATTTATTCTCATTAAATGTATCATTTTCATGACGCTGTTTATTACATTGGTGATATCACAACTTTAATCATAGTATAAAACAACACACAGGATTGTACCCACTATGCTTTAATTTATCACCAGATAGCTTTGTAATGTGTGCGTGACTTATATAATACTTAATCTAGATTATTTAAATCATGCATTTGTGCATGTTCAAGTTAAAATCCTGTAAAGGTGAATTTAATCCAACAACTCAAATAGCATTTTTTAAATTTACACCTTTTCACTTTTAATAACAAACAAAAAATGTAAAAAATTATTAATTATACATCATTAATCACACATATTTTATATTTGGAGCAAAATTTGTGTGATTAATAATAAAATTATTAATCACACAAATTTTGCTCCAAATATTTTTTTGGCGACATTTAAATTCGGTTCCGATACTAGAAAAGAAAGTAAAAATGGCTTAATTTCATGAGAAACTTTGCGATTATAGTCTTAAATTACCTTGATTTCATATTAAAAACTAAACAAAATTTAAAAGTATTATTGAAATTGTTCAAACTAACTCAGGAAATTATTATATCACATTATTTTTTGTTGAGCAAAATGATAAAATTAAATTATTTTCTGTACTATAAGAGTATCTTTATTTTCCTCATTCTTGTACTTCATCATTAAGTTAAGTTAGTACAAATATTCTGTGTGGCAGTATTTTGTGTTAGTAACCATCGATTTGTGAAGCGCTGATACCTCAAATCTTCCAATTCATAGTGGTCACAACTCAAATATACAATGGTGACAGTAAAAATTGTTCATCCAGTCTTCAAGCTTTTGATTCCTTAATAGAAATCTAAAAATAAGTCCACCCCAATCGTCCTCATTTTGTATTTCTTCACATATATGTTGCGAAATACTTAAATATACTTAGATTATTAGGATTCATAGTTATGAAATTCCCTTAGCACATTTATTCAATGACAGGAAATAAAATACTAAATAAATCACGAAGCTAATTTGCTTTTGGATGTCACAGGAAATGAAAAAGCATAATCTACTGTGATGGCTTGGTTTGTTTGTCGCTCAACGGTCATTTTTTTGCACACGAGGGCTAATTAGACCGGGACCTACGGTTTAAAGTGTATTCCAAACCACTACAAACATCTATGCCTAAGGTGAGATTCGAACCCACGAACTGTTGAACCGAAGGCAAGAGTGCTAACCATTCGGCTGCCAGCATGCATATATATATATATATATATATATATATATATATATATATATATATATATATATATATATATATATATATATATATATATATATATATATATATATATACACACACACACACACACACATATATATATATACATATATATATATATATATAGTCAAAACATTTTTTATTTTTAGCTTTCATCCCTATGTCTTCAAGCAATGATTTAGTCACTTTTGTAGACAATAGACTAGGACATTGGAATATGTTGCGATGGAAGTAAATTCAGTTGTTTTCCTTGGAAGAAATTCGATGGAAGTAAATTCAGTTGTTTTCCATGAACTACTGAAGCAATTATCTCTCCTATCCAAAAACTGTTTACTTCAAGTCCTTTTCAGTGCGAATATTAGTCATTATTTATTTGTCGTCATCACATCTATCACAAATATGTAATTAGATTTTCAATACAACTAAACAATTATAAATTTTGCTGAACATTTCTAAATGCATGTTAGCTTTTCATTCCTTGAAAACTTTTAATTGTGCTTCTATCTTGAATTATTTGGAAAGAGAGAACATATTTATTCGTAGACAGTCATAAAATAGAGCTTAAATCTTTAAACCTGTCGAACCTATTTTGGTTGCATTTATCTTTCACATTTTAGAGCATCCTGTGCAGTCGGATCATTCAAATAAACTGATTCATTTGCAATTAATAATTGAATAAACATCTTTTCATGATATTCAATCAACTATAACTTCACTGTTCATTTAGGCCCATTTTTGTAGCATTCCACGAATGAAAGAGTCTTTGATTCTCTTGCCAAATATCTTCGTAACAAAAAGTAATATAACTAATTGAAATTAAATATTAACTTATACAAAATTTAACGCAAAAATATATCCACACAGTAAAAAACATTTTTCATACAAAATTATTGATGACAATCTGTTAATCTCAAATTTAAGTTATCTGAAATTAAATTATGAAATACTGCATTTATTTAATGTTTGTTTATAAATGATAGGTAATAAAAATATAACTCTTTTATTTATCATTTGCTATTTATTCATCCACGGAATTCGGAATATGATTAACGGGTGAAACAATTAACTATGGCCATCATGTTACAATGAGATTATGATCAGCAAATTAAGTTTTAATTAGTTTACGAGTATCGTTTCATTTGTCATAAAGATTTATGTTGGAATTATTTTGCTCTTTCCCTCACACCAAGAGGACACGCCAAGGTTCCAGTCGAATGGTTAATGCTCTTGCCCTCGGTTCAACAATTTGAATTTTATCATGGGTTTGGATATTTGCAGTGGTTAGGAGTTCACTTTAAGCCATAGGTCCCACTCTAATTAGCCTTTATATGCAAAAAATAACCTTTTAGTGACTAAAAAACCAACCGAGAAGACATGAGCAATTGGAACTTTAATAGGAAGTGTTTTATAATCAGATCAAAATATTTCAAGTTAAGCATTTGTTTTCCTTAACGTAAATTTTTATAAGGGAGTAAAATTAAATTTTAGATGTATTTTTAATAAAAGTTTGAGCTGGAATATTTTTATTATTTCCTTTTTCTGGAAACGGTAATCACATTGGGAGATTTTCAGTTGTTTTCTTTTTTTTTACTGTCTATAGAAAACATATTTATTGCTATGTAATTGGGAGAATACTTTTAAATATCAGTAATGCTCAGAGAATTTTTTTAGAATTTACTTTTCGTATCTTATACATGATTTATCTTAACGTATGTACTTAGCAAAATAAATCCTATACGGATCGATACTTTTATTTAAATGTGTAAAAAAAAAAAAAAAAAAAACCTAGAATTATTTTATTGAAAGAAAAAATATATAATACTTATCTCAAATATATAGAATTTTAATCTTATGAAATTTTCTAATGTTATTTTAAAATAACAACTAGAAAAAAACACGATAGTTAACTAATCTAAGAATATGAAGACTTAAAAATATGGAATTTAAGTTTCTATAAAAACGTAGATTTAGATTTGAAACTAATCACCGATAAAAATTAGAAAAAATCTAGAAATCTAATTAGGAAAAAAAAGTTTTCCTTCGGAAATATATTGTTGTTTCCTAGAAATATTTTATTATATATTCCCATTTTTCTTATTCAAGATATCAAAACTTGTGATACTAAGTGAAGATATAAAATCGGGATGGCAAAATAAGTGAAATCATATTAAGGATGTTTTCAAAGCAGATATAGATCACAAGTAGAACGATTCTTCAAAGTTAATTGAAAACAAAGATTTACATATTTAATACTCACACTTCTAAGTTAAATCTACTTTGCTACCACTAATATATATATATATATATATATATATATATATATATATATATATATATATATATATATATATATATATATATATATATATATATATATATATATATATATATATATATATATATTTTAACGATTGAAGGAATTATAGGATTATTGTTCTGAGCAATTTGGTGATTGAATGCTTTAAGAATGTTGTATAGATAAAAATTATCAACACAAACTTTTCCCAAAATGACGAATATTATATGTATATAGTTCTGTAATATCCACATATATTTCACAATTATATTATTATTTAGTTCGGGAAAAATTCATTTTTAATATTCCTATAATATTTAATATTAGGCATTTTAATTTCCTATATATTTTATTCCAGAACAGTGGTTATGGTCTTTGTTGAATTTTAAGTCTCATGTACATAATAATATTTAGAATATATTGATTTTTAATAAATGGAATATATGAGCCAAATAATCATTTAAGAGAAAAATATTTGCGTGACGTAATGCATTGCAAAATACATGGCTTAAATTGTTTACTTACAGTTCGCTAATCAAATTTTTAAGATAGATCACTAACATTCCACAACCTTATAGTATTTCATTAAATATAAATGCATCTTTGTGTTAAAAATATAAAGCAGAAATTTACAAAAATTAGCTTAGAAAACAGTGTAGAATCCTAATTTTAAGTTAGAAATTTCATTTACTTTTGTGATTAAAGATGGTTAAGAAAGTTTAAAGGATTAAAATTGAAATGAATTTGAGTCTATAAAAACGTGACTCTTGATATTTTGTTTAATTTTTACTCTTTTTCCATCATTAATAACAACCTTTTACTGTTATAATTTTAAATAATTACGTTTCAGAATTTCCATATACAAAATGTTTAACTTGTTACTAATTGCATACTCACACATCTGAAATAATGTAGGGCCAATCAATCTCTGTATGATCGTGATTCTATGAAAAATTTTGACTGAGTATTGATATATACATTCAAAGAACTCTTATTAGAAAGATACTTTTATGAATAATGTGCGATAAATAAGGTATAATTCACAATTTGTTTACTTACTTGTACAAGATGGAGGATCGCTTAGGAAGTAAATGTAAGGAGGACAAGGTCTTTCTGACGTTGTTCCAGCTCTTGTATCATGCCAGCACTGCCATCCGTCCCATGTTCGTGGGCAGAAAGGGACACCTGCAAACCGTTTCATCAAATAATTTCACACAGTACTTGAGAAAGTATTAGAGTCTTTGTGGAAACCGTTTTAATAAATAGGGCTCAGATAAAGACCAATTATTACATCGAAATTTTGTTGAAAAGTCGAAATCAAATGAAGATGCAATGTAGTATCTAAAGACTTTCAAGCACTTAAATTGTAGTTTTGTGTAGCTTCCATTCAGGGAAATAATCCAAGACATAATTACTTGTCAACGATGAGAATATCGCCATATAGTCTGCTGAGTTACGATTTATACTGCAACAAGATATGCCCATTTCAAAAGGGAATTAAAAGTGTTAGGAGATGGTGGTATTTTGGGGTAATGCATGTTGTTATTCTTAAGGTATTTACTAAGCAAAAGTTAATGTCATTCTTTTGACTCCTCCTGTTGAAAATGGAAAGCGCATTGTTTCCACGGCAACAGACAGGCCCAGATAAATTTCCGGGAGTATTCGCATGGTAAACAGGGTAGTATGATGGTTTTTTTTGTAATTTTAAGGAAACATTTTATACACGAGGTCTAATCCAACATAACAAACATCCACGCCGAAATGGTTATCAAATAAAGAAACTTTTGAAATGAACTAGTTCTAGTTACTAGTTAGTTACGTAGTTAGTATACTACGTATTTACTAGTTTATAAGTTTACTACACGAAATTTTCTAGTGTTTCTTTACATTTAGTTATACCACATACTATCAGGTATATTTACGAATCATTTTCAGTTTTGTATTTTAACGGTTATAGCTACAAACTTCAGCAACTTGAAAAGATTTCAAAATTTTCATCAATAAGATTTCTGTTTCCAAAGTATGCATATCAATTTCAGAGATTCACAGAAATAAATTTACATTTAGTTGCACTCAACACACAGCTTGTTACTTAAACAATTTTTAGAAGATTGTGTTCCTTTATTTTATTTGTGCAAGTTTCAAACTCACCTCATGGGTATGAAATTAACTCACGATACAGTATTTTCAAGTAAAATGGCCAAAGTATAGATATCAAAATATTTTAAGAACCGTTTGTGTTGGAATTTAATGAAGTGATTTTTCTATCTCTTTCACACACATGCATTCAAATATATACATACACCACATACAAGAATAAACAGTAGAGAATATTTACCAGAAGAAACTTATTTTAAACATAAATTCTAATATAGTTTGAATATAAATTAGCTATTGTGGAAATTCTACAACTGTCTCACCACTTTTCAGGGGAGGTTCCCCCTGCATGGTGGCGCAGCACTCCATGGCGGCCCTGCAACAGTCTTCCCACTTTTTGATAAAAGTGCTGCCAGCAAAAGAACTTAAAATCCCTCTGCTGATGTTGAAAGGTCTGACCTGATAAGTCCGGTTGTTGACAGGATCAAGGAGTACTCCAGGCTTGTCGGAATGGTACCTGAAATTATTGATAAAATATATCCACATTATCATAAGATTCTTAAGTAACATCACAATGAGATAGAACTTTGGGAACATATTACATGAATATTGATTTAGAATTGTAAAGTGTTCTAATATTCTTTCCCATATTTTCTGGATTTGTTGGTAAAAATTCATTTTAAATCGGTAATTCCTCTTTATGCGCAAAAAGTTACGCTAAACGACAGACCTAGTTAATTAAAATAGCTTTTACGCATTGCGGCTTTCATCCTGACAGTTGAAAACTGTTTTGATTATTATGATATATTGGAACATTCATTGCATTTTTACCTTCTAGAAACATTTTCATTGATAGTGGTATATATTCACATATCAGAAAACGAGAAACTATGGAAAATTTTCTAGTTCTTACCTCGACAGATATACATATAGAAATCTCTATTTACTAGTGTCCAGCAAGGGATGGGATAAAGCTCAGGATTTTAAAAGCTCACCATGTCACAATGATGAAGAATGAAATTTTGTCATAGCTTGAGAAGTGTTTTTAGCCAAGCTACAGCAGTATATTAGGTAATAACAAATGATACGTCAATTCTGGAAAAGGGGATTTACTTATTTGTTGTACGTAGACATTTATTTTCACGAAAATATTTTCGGTACTTTTAGACAAGTTATACATAAAACGTGATTTTTCTAAAGATATATGGATGATGGTTTAATTTTGGGTTCCAAAAAGTGGTTTGAACATCATAAAAAGGTATGACTTTGAATTATGTTCTAATGACGAATAGAGGATAGTTTCATGACAATCATGACCGTTAACCAAGTTATTGAAAAAGACTGTATTGAAAAGGATTCAAATAAATTAGCAACTTGCGATTGAGTTCCATATATTTAATCAAATCATTCAATTCACAAACTAGAAAAAAAATTTAAACAAATATGAGCCTCATGGATTTAAGACAAAATGTTGGCATCAATGTACAAATGCCAAATAAATACCTTATAGTAATTTCGTTTTTATAAAGAGTTTTTAAAATTTTTCGTTTTTGTGTCAAATCAATTGTCAGCTACCATAAAAATATCAAGCTTTTTAAAGAAAGTTTACGATTTCATAGTTTGGTAATCATAAGTTTTCGATACTGGATGATGCTTTCTAAAATTTCATTTAAGTTAAATATTTGTATTCGAATACTTTCAAAAATAAACTAAGCAATTATTATTAATCACTATTTTCTTTGATTTCTATATTTTATGTTTTTATATCATATGTGTGCTATATCTCTCTATATTTCATATATTTGCTATACGTTTTTAAGCGTTTTTTTCACATTTTTTATTTATAATCAAACCTTTTTACGGCACTCATATCCTTTTAAATATATATTACATCGTTATTATATATATAATAAATTTTTTGCTTGATTATAATAATAATTAGGAGAGTTTATTTTTATGCAATTAATAATTGCTATTTTAAATGTATGTTTAGCTCTTTTTCGTGTGATCCTTCGAATTTAGTTTTCGTATTTCTTATTTATTTCAAATTTTTTTCATTCATTTATTAACATTTTCTTTATTAATTTGAATTAAGTGATACTTGTACTCATTTATAGGCTTTTCTAAAAATGGGGAAAAAATTGTTAGTCCCGATTATGTGAACTTCATCATTTTTTGTCACCATTTCGTAACATCTGTTTTAACTCCACGAGTTACCTTTCGTTTCATTATTTATTTCTCTGTATTGTTATTAACCATTATACGTGTTTTGAACCCGCACATCGTCGAATATTAGAACCATTTATTTTCACAGGTTGAAATTCAGTGATTGCGAATATTCCGCTTTATTCCAAGAAGCTGATGCCTTACTCATGGCGGGTGATAGCTGTCATTGTCCAATACGGGATTATAATGCTAGTTCATTAATCCTTATCTAAAAATCTGAATATTTGAAATAATATGAGATTTGAAATATTAGGAACATCTAGATATTTATGACAGAAAAAAGGTTTTACGGTTTTTTGTGTGTTAGACTTTGTAACACCATCCAGTAATCTTTCCAATTATCCTCTTTTTTCTGTTCTTTATTCAGCACACGTTTAAGTAGTAATTATTACTCAACCCAATGCTTTATGAGGATGAAGCCATTACTTGATACCAAAGGGATCAAAATAGAAATAGTCCCATTTTGTTTTCTTCCACGACTTACTCGTTATTTTGCAAATATTTTTTAAAAAATACGTATTTATTTTCTATTTAAATTTATATATGCATTGTTTAAATTCAATAAAAACTGATTAAAATGATAATTAGAAAATATTTGCTCGTATATGCTTTGCTTTCTTATAAGGTTGTTACCATTATTCAAGTATTTGTTCAGTTTGGGTACAAAATTCTGTGCTCCGTTGTCATAAGAGTTTGCAGCTTTCAACGTAAATTTTCATTGTCCTGGTAATTTAACTTCAGAAAGATGTCCTTTCAGTGAATTAGATGAATAAATGAAAGTGATTGATGTAACGCTTAAGCAAATGTGTAAATGGTTCAAGATTGTTTCATACCTAAAATTTCATCAACAATTAAGTACAGCAGCTTGCGAAAGCTAAAGAGATGTAATTGCATAAGGCGAATTTTTTTCTTAATGGAAAAATTCTTAAATAAACAAACATAAATATTTGTATTTTAAAGTGATTCCTAGGAATTGGATAACAGGAGGCAGAGATCCTAAGTTTGACCCAAAGAGAGATCTTTGAATAATTGCTAGTATCTTAAAATCTTCAATTGTCATCACTAAATGTTAGATGATTTTATTGCTGTTTGAAACGTTATTTAAGAATTTTTATAATTTTCGTAGGATGGAATTTCAATTCTTTAGGGAAGATCGTAATTATTAAAAGCAGCTGAAGGATTTTTTTAAGCTGTTTTAAATTGCTTTGGCGTCATTGAGTCATCGCCGTAAAATCAAAGCCAATTGTTTTATCAAATATTTTTTTACTGTCAGGAATTAAAAATCTTTTGAGTAAGTAAATAATGAGCAAATACAGAAAAGTGTCACCTAAATTTGGTGAGGAAGGCCACCCTTGGCATATATTTGTAGCATCTGGCACAGGAATCGGATGCAAAATCTTCAGAAGGCAGAAACTCGCCATCATTGTTGCGGCAGAATTTGTCTCCACTTCGAGTGAAAGCAGACTCGCAGCTCACAAATATCTATAAAATAAAGAAATTTTGAGAAATAATTATATAATTTAAAAAATAGATATCATATAATTTTCTGGGCAGGATTTAATTGGCTTCAAATAAAATGTCTTCAAGAACTGCATGTAAAAATGTTTATTATTTCAAAAAACGAATATAATGGACAAAATAAGCAAATTGTGTTGATGAAAGAAAACAAAAGTGTTGACTGATAATGAAAATGTAATTAAACGAAAGGAATTATGAATGAAAGAAAAATTGAGCATGAAATCCTTGAGCTAAAATGAAAACTAGTAATGTAAACAAGTAATTAAAATATCTAAATATTTGATTAATTATGTGCGATTAAAGTTATTATAACATCGAAGTGGTATTTATAATAATCTAAAGAAAATTAAATTTAAAATAGGAAGGTACAATTATTCAAAATATAATAATTTAATAAAAAAAATTCCAAAGGAAAATATATAAAAATCAAAATGCACATTTACACAACATATAAATGTAAACGATGACAGGGAACACATAATTTGGGTGTAAAATATTAAGAACGTCACAAAGAATTCAACTAAATTAGTCTTAAGTAATATACAAATGAAAGTGAAAAATATTATAAAAATGATTTATATTGAAAATACAGGTTGTAAACAGCGTAAAAGTTAGCTTTACCTTAAAGCAAATCTAAAATGCTTCGAATTTGGAGCAGTCTGCATTAGTTAGAAATTTGGAATACCAAAGGAGTTACAGTTGTGAAAGAATTCAAGAAATAAAATGTGCCAAAAAAACTATATAACATCTGCACAAAAATAAATATATAAGTAACTTTTTTCTAAACATGAGAAGAGCAATTTTAAGGCGAGTAAACTATTATAAATTCTTATCTACAATAGAGGTCAAAATATATACTGAAGAATTTTATGAAATAGTTAAAGCATTCAATAAATGTCTAAATATTATAAATAAAAATATGAAATGTTGAAATGATTGAAAAATAATTCAGTGAATATTACTTTGAAAAAAAAAACTTACGCTGGAAACAATAATTCTATAAAATAAAAAATGTCAGACAGCTCACATTTTTTGAGCATAGTTTCTTAAATTTCGGTTTATTCATTATATTAAAAAATATAATCAGTTTGTTAGATGTTTATTGGGTACTTGCATCTGTTCTATAAAACAATAATAATTTATCTGTTCTACAAAACAAAAATGTTGTCAGATGTTGAATGTGAATTAAAAATAGAGTATTTATTTATTTGTTTCAATGAAAATGTAAGTTGAGAGCTTTGGTTTTTTTCCGTCGTATTTTGAAAAAAAATTATTAACATTTGCACCATTTTGCGATACATTTTCTAGCCAGAACGCACGTAAATATCGTTCTTGTATATCTTATTTTCTTATACATCGTTAGGGTTAGCGATTTAAAGGTACCGCCATTTTGTTTCCTTGTTTCTTACATGGTCACTATCGCTCAGAGACTATTTACACGCATTAGGATTGTTGACGAAACTGACATGACTACGTCTTTTTCAGCGTGGCGTTAAAAAAATCGACTGATGATCGTAATGGCTACTTTCTCTCTATTACTAAAAAATATTAACCTTATTACGTCCATTTTTTTCTCGTTTTCTTTGGATGCTGTGCTTTTATCATAATCCTGTTTGAAAGAATCTCGATAGAAGGGGTTAAATCACCTGTCGACCGACGACATTATTTAATTTTAATCCCCAAGTCAATAGATAGAAGATAAGAAACAAGATTGACTCACTTGGAAGAACAGTAACAACACAATCATTGCCATTCCTACTCGATCAAGGGTATCAAGATAAATCCTTGTAATCAATCAAAATGTCCCTTGGGTTGCATCAGCTGTAAACATATTACATGTAATTATATAATAAAATAAATGCATAAATATTTCATTGCATTTTCAAAAAATTTCATCCAAAAACTTAAATAAAAAATTTGAAACATAGATTTATTCTTCGTTAAAGCAAAATTCTTTCAGAAACATTTGGGAAACGAAAGAAAACCTGATCTCAAAACATCTAAAAATGTTTAGAAAATGAGATAATCATACCATTTTGTTGGAGAGAAAAATATATCTCTCCAACAAAATGGTATGATTATCTCATTTTCAGGTATACTTGAGATGTTTACGAAATCACCAATTAGTAAGTTGAGTATATTGTGAAAGAGTATATAATACACATCTAGTAATGCTATTTCTAACTTCTTTCATGATAATTCATATTTTTTATAATTTGAAATTTCTATTTAGTATAAATAGCAAGAGCAAAATATAATTTTTTTAGAAAAGCAGAGATAGCAACACTTTTGCATTTTCTTCGGAAAAAAATGGAGTATTAAAATATTTTTGCACAACTTCTACTTTCTCTCTCTGTCTGGATGAATTTATTTGCATATTCATTTTAATTTTATATAATTTAAAGTAATTAATATCCTTTACATTTTGCCCAAGTGCCATTATACAGTAGAATAAGATTATATTTTCACTCCCAATTTGTTATGATGACATATTGCTCTATAAATCACGTAGGAAATTGAGAATGATGAGTGAATGATGATGGGTATAAATTAACTTCTGACGACGGATTCAAATTCATCAAACATTTCAACACGAACATTTGGAGGAGTAATTTATTTTATAATCTCAAGTGTTTTGTTGTTTAACATGATGGAAAATTTTAGAATACTGGAAACTATCAACACTATGTTTTCAAATTTTTCTGCAGTAATTTTGAGTAGCATTTTTTAAAAATGAAATTCAAATATTTTATGATTTAAAATATCTGAGCTTCATTTTTAAAAAAATGCAAATATTGGAAGTATTTTTTACTGTGAAATTAAAAATAAATTGGCTGATTAATAATTTCTTATTAAAATAGAGCCGATTTGTATCCAGATTCATTTGACACTACATATTGAACACCAGAACAGCTGCAAGTGTTATAAGGCTTTAGTGCTTACAGCACTCATTGGTATTTCCTGCATAACATTTTATAACTAGTTGACTATATTCACTTATAAAGTAAGAAATACTGGAAAGCTGTCATTTACTCACCAAATAGACATGCCAGGAAAGCTCAAGGACATAACCATCTCCTATTGTTCCACAGTGTTGTGATCTAAGCTGGAATCTTTCATATCGAAGAGCTCTGTACTACCACTAGACCATGATCGTTTCAAAATTGCCTCATTATTTTGATACAGCGCTATAGATAGCATAACGGACGTAAGCAGTTGAAACGCATTTTGTCAATCCACGTGTAAAATGTTTTCCGACACAGGATTTCTCATACATAGTGGGGTGTATTTATGTTAGAAAGGGTGGAAAACTACCAAGTGCCATCCCATATTATTGTGTAAAGAGAAGCAAAACATTCCGTTGTTCATTAATGGATGGGATGGAACTCAGAACTTTATGCTTCGAAGAGCGCTATCCTTCAGTTGGGTCGTTGTTGCCCGGTTGGTTAGGGTCTGTTTCTCATAATCGGAAAGTAGTGAGTTGGAATTCTGACCTAATCAAAGATCCGTTTACGTTTACACCAGCTTTCCTGTGTACAACTCGAAAGAGCTATACCAGAATGATGGAAGCCGCTACAGGGGTAACCCCAATTTTCAGACCTCGAGATCTCGAACACTGCCATCGTAATGGACAATTTAATTTAGGCTTACAAAATATTACAAATAATAAGCAAAAATATAAACAAGTAAGTACAAAAACTTTTGGAGTAATAAAACAATATTATACTAAGTTAAATTATAAAACCTGAAAAAACTGGTTGGTGAATGACATGAAAATTTACAAATGATGTTTGTATTAACAAAGTAAGTGAGAAATACGAGATACCTAACGAAATTGGTGTAAGATGTGTAGAATTAAGAGAGTTATACAAAGTAAGGCAGAGTTTTAAAAGTAAATGGGTGAGGCAAGAAGTTATAGATATGTCATAGGGTTGGAGGAGTCGTTACTTGCTTTGTGTCGTCATGGCACCAAGTAAAAAAGGCCTTCCTGAGTAATCAGAAAATCCACAAATTTGTTCAGCTTTCTCCTGGAAATCTTGTTGTTGAGGATCACTATCCATCCTGTGGCTGGGTATGACAGATGCGAAGAAGCAGTTAATGGGAAAGACATGATGTAATGGAGAGAATGACCAACATCTCAACCAAAGAACCTTCATCTTCATTTAAAACGGCTGGAGCACGCATGTTCAATAAGTCATGCTGGCAATGTTCTTCAAGTGAAATGATACCTCAGGGGTGATAAACAAAGTGGGGGAAAGTCTTCTGTTTGGTCCCTTTCATTCAGCGTCTTCCATCGAACGCTGTGAATAAGAGGTGGAGTGTCTTGTTTAGTAAAAGTATTAGAGTTCCTCGGTATGTTGCAGTTGCTTGATTTCGTTTACTTACTGTATATGACTATCTGTTGAAGCATTGACATCTTATTGGAGTCAAAGATTCACCTTATTCCCCTCTGAGTCACCAGGGCTTATGGGTGGTGACCACTTTACGCAATATCACTCCATTTAATTCTCGTAATATCTTTCTGTTCACTATCTCGTGTTTTCTTTCATTTTTGAAGGATAAAACCGAGTCTTTCTCAATACAGAGGTTGAGGCAAGAAATGAAAAATAGTATGAACTGTACTGAAAAATGCGACAAATTATGTTTGCATTTTGAAACGACGAAATCAGAACTATCATAACTTTGTCGCAAAAATTTTGATTCGGTTTTTTGATCTGCGGTGATATTTTGCTCACGAGGGTCAATTAGAACAGGTTAGTGTATTCTAAGTTACTATAAATATTCATGTCTAAGGTGAGAGTTAGAAACACTAGTCAATTGTCAACAAAGCAACTATTCTGAGAAAACGTTATTAAATGAGTAGTTGGATAGTTAGAATTCATTTAAAAATCTTCTTCTGGTGTTGTTACTAAGTCGGAAAAAGATAGACGTAGACGTGGGATCAGTTATGCATGTGTCTTCGCTTTCTAAAAATATTTGAAGTTCAGTTTTGGCACCATTTAGTACTAATTGCTGAAAGAAACTATATTCAATTTCATAACAACCACACATTCTTGTCCTTTGGAAAGATTTGGCATACATAGTAAGCTGCTTTCAAATGTCAAAGAGGTAAAACCTTAAAAACTTCTAATCCTCCATCCTAATGGATATTTATGTCTCGGAAACAGAAATTCTCTATTACGTCTATTATTCAACCCTCACTATGATTGAACTTAACATTTTCCCATAGAAAAGCGTAATCCTGCGAGTGGTGCGTTGAATACCTAAACAGATAAATGCCGCTGTAATAATTTAACACATTTTGCAGAAGAGCCTTTTCGTTGATAAAGAGCCTATTTGAAACGGAGGAAACCCGGGAAACTTTCAAGCTACTACTCCGACAGGTTTGCATGCAGAATGCATGAATTCAACATTCATCTCTCGTTATAAAAAAGAGTTTGATATCGATAAAGATTATTTTCTTTCTACCTCAAGAATAGCTCTCTCAAATTTATCTATGTCTGTCTGTTGCCATAGAAACAAAAAATGTTCTCCTTTTGATAGTAAGAGCCAGAAGAAAAACACCAACTTTAGCTTATTGAATGCCTTGAGAATAATCCTAAACTGCCTATTCATAACACTCTTAGTCCCTATTTGAAATGAACAGTTCTCATTACAATAGAAATTCTCCTAACCAAACTTCTCGGTGGAAGTTATTCTTCTAATAGAGAGAGAGAAAGAGAATAGTACTACTTTTTTACTATAGAGCTAATGCGAATCAATAAATAAGGACCTTTTAGGACCTGCAACTAAAAGTGGACTCCAAATCATTACAAGTCCCCTCTCCGAGGTGAGAATGGAACCCACAAACTGTTGAACTGAAGGACAGTGCAATAATTATTCAACTCTCAGTTCTACTCTATTAAAAATGGATTTCTGGAGATTTATAACTTCGTACAGAGTAACAATTTAGAAGTATTGAGTTATTGGGGGAAGTTTGAAAAATAATGAAGTATAAAAAATGTCAATATAATTGATTGATAGTTGTAAAACATATATTAGACTTAAGCAAGTTTTTTTTAAAAAATAATTCGGTAGGAAATCATTAAAAAAAAAAAAAAAAAAAAAAAAAAAAAAACGAGAATCAAATTTACTTCAAAAGTGTCTTTCAAAACTTCACTCAAGCTTTAGACTCTTATTATACTGTTAACAACACACTTCATACAAGAAGGCTCTAAATTAAAATAAATGCTGAACGATTGCTGAGTCGTTTGCATTTTTGATTCCTAAGTTGTGTTGATCCCGAGTTCGAATCCCGTTTCGGGCATGGAAGTTCTTTTCTCTCTGTGTTTCCTTATCCTTTCTGCTGTAATAATGAGTGAATGTGGCCCATAAATGGGTTTATAGTAGAGTGACGTGGGTAATGATACTGGCCTCCGTGAATTGGTTCACAAGTGCTCACAGGGTAACGATAAATGTATAGTAGATTTCGGCCTTGTTGTGGTGAGTAGTTAGTCCTTCAATGCCTGCCGTTTGGAAATAATAAAGTAAGCATTTCTTATTTTATAGTTTAAGCTATTCAAAATTTAGGTTTGAATAACCTGAAACTTATATCCTGAAAAACATGAATTTATCCTAACTCTTATCTCTTTCGTAAAAACTTAACTATTTGGCCAAAATTACAATTCAAATAACCTGAAACTTATATCCTAACTCTTATCTCTTTCGTAAAAACTTAACTATTTGGCCAAAATTACAATTCAATTTATTTAAAATTATTTAAAAGATTTCTGGAAATTTAAATAATACCAAACTTAGTTAAAATTACTTATGCGAACTATAAAAAATTTGCATGTCTGAAGCATTGCGGCGTGTTTATTAGATTATCTACTACATAATAAATCTTTTAGTTAGTTATTCACTAACATGATTTGAAATCAACAAATAAATTCTTCTAAAATATATAAAAATGATAATAGCATTAAATTCTATATAAATCAGAAAGCTATTTAGATTTTTATTATAATGTTTATACCATGCATATTAGAATGAAAAGATTGGTAAATCAATGAATTCAGAGATAAAGTTACCTTAGAGAAGATTGTTTAAGTCTATAACACAATAGAGTCCTGAAGAAATTAGCAGCTATTAGAAAAATGCTTACTGGTTAGGGGTGTCCACAATTGCTTCTTTCAAATATCTGCTTTGAATATCGTCACACATTCACAATAGAGAAAATCTCTCAGCTCAGCGTGGCAACAATGGAATCCAAAACGTATCATTCGAAACAAGTATTAGTTTAAATTGTCGAGAAAATCACTCAGAATCAGGAAAGCACATTATGTTTTCGGATTTCATTTTGCTGAGAGGAATCGATTCAGTTTGGGACAAGATTGGGTTTGACCTCTCGAGTGATCTCTCCTTCAAGTTGGAGCAACAAGGCGATAAGATCGATGAAAAATACGAGTGCCAAAAAAATAAACTCTTCTTCTATAAACACCGCTTTATCGACGCATGTTTTTTTTTCTTTTCGAGCGAAATATTTCAAGAGAATTCGGAAATGAGGCAAAAAATAAGAAGCCTCCGTTGCCACCAATTCTCTCGAATGCAAAAATGGCGTTCTAAAGTCCACATTCATGAATACAAACGCTTCTTGATTGTGGAAAAGAGCGAATTCCTTAATAAATAGCTTCAGATATCTCTGTTTTTTGTTGATGAGGATGGAAACCTCTGACTTATTGAATGAGTCAAGTCCTTATGCGTCAGATAAAAGCGACAACAGATTATGCAGAATCTAAAATTTTCTAAAATGTTTTGCTGTATGGCTTTCGTCAAATGTTTCATTGAATCTGCTTCGATCAAAAAGCTTAAAAATGAATGTAAAGAATTTAAAAATGTGATTAAAAGAATTTACAGTAATTCCCTCTATAATAAAGCACTTTTATAACGCGTTTTCATTTTACGCTATTTCATATTCCTCGTATAAGACGTATTTTTCTCCATATAACATGTTGATTCCCCACGTTATAATTCTGTACTGCGATAATCATAATGATTTGTACAGTTCACAATCCATTTCGAGTGCATTGTGTTCTAATAAAATGAAATTATATTATTCATCTTTAAATATTCTGCTACAAAAAGATATCGGTGAAACGTTGTTTCAGATAGCTCCTATATGGAATAAATTTGCAATAAAACTGATTTTGGAATTATTTGATTTATTTGAAAATAATTGTTTTTTTTTTTACATTTGCATAAGTTTTTTTATTTAAACATTCCTAATTTGATTTTAATAAAGCACACACATTTCGTTCATAGCATAATTTTTCCTTAATATTTGATTTAAACTTTCTTTAAAGGGAAAAGTTAAACGGAAATCATTTGTACACAGCGCGTTATACTAGATCATACTTGCGCATTTTACGAGAATGCTCGTACAATGCGTTTTCCTATAACATGGAATCAATATACTATGTTTTAAGGAGGATTATGTATATATTGTTCTCAAATTGGGAACCATCATGATAAATAAGCAATCTACCATTTTATCCAGCAGTCTCGGTTTGGAATAATTATTGCTTTGGGCAGTGTTTGTTCATAAAAAAGTATTGTACAGTAATGATGGTTTTTTTAGGCATGATTTATTTTAAAATACAAATATTAACACTTTACTTTAGTACTTATTATTTAATTAAATGTTATTACATTATATACAAACTATATTACTTAAATTTCATTATTTAAATTAATGTTAGGTCATCACGGTTTAGTGACAAGATATTGCTCATCGAAGAAAAAGGTCCAGCGTACAATACCTAATTACGCCATTACCTTCAGTTTAAAGTGAATTCTGAACGACTTTAAACATATAAGTGATAAAACAGCATTCTTCAGAATGGAAGTTGTGAATCTGAGAGAGTTCGAGTTCAATCCCAACCACTACTAAGCAGCGGAAGGGGAATATTATTGCCATTGTGACATCATTGTGAGAACTTGCGTGTTTTCGGGACTTCTCTCTTTGAGCCACATGATTAAGGCCAACTATCAAAAGTGCTTAAAACCTCCATTCAAATTCCCAAAGAAGAGCTGCAACAACCTATAACAGCTGACAAACCTGCTAAAACATACAGTGAAGCCCTCCGAACAAAACCATCAATAATAATTAAAAAATTGAAAAAAAAGTCATGGAATCCCTCAATGCTTTGAAGACAACAATCAGACCTAAAGGGATGTACAACAGGCCAAAATACATTGAAATCAAATGCAGATCACATGAAGACTCCACCAAACTTAAAGAAATTTTAATGAATAAAAACATGAAAGTCAACGACAAAGCTCCTCAAACTATAGTAAGGTCATAGTTTTAAATCTCCCAGAGAATACACCAGAAGAAAATTTACTTAAAGCAATAAAAGAGGACCTGCAAGTCACCAATCTTGATCCGGAAATTAAACTTACTGAAATTCGGAAAACCTTAAGTAAACACAAACTGTGGAATTATGTAGTCGAAAAATGCCTAGGTTCCTAGCAATAGGATTTCTCAAAAACCGGAGAATCTTCCTGGGACTCAAAAGCTACAGAATAGATCGTTTGCTAATAAACGGAAGATGCCGAAATTGCCAGGATTTTACCCATGCAACACATAGTTGCCCACACAGATCAATTTACTGTGGACGCTGTGGGGAAAACCATATAACGCAAGAATGCATTGCACAAAAACCATTCTGCATAAACTGCCACTCAGAGAATAAAAAAGGAGAAAACTTCAGAGTTAACCACAAAGGATACGATAAGCACTGCCCAACTTTTCAAAAAGTTCAACGTTTAAACACAGCTAATTATTAATTTATGGACCGCAACATCAACCAAACTTCAACGACCACTGTATCCAGTTCAATTAAAAGTATACCACTCAACTCAGGAAAAAACACGATAAACTTCCTTCAAATTAACCTACAGCAAAGCCGTTTGGCACAAACACAACTAATCCAGCACATAATTGAAACTGAGGCTTCAAAAACCTGCATCCAAGAGCCCTACACCTCCAACAACCTCATAAAGGGTTACCCAATTTTCTGGAAAATCATATTTGATAAATCCTCAACTCAAGCCCCCAGATCAGCAATTGTCATCGCAATTCCAATAAATCTGATCATCCTATA
Organism: Latrodectus hesperus; assembly: GCA_037975125.1. NCBI lineage: Eukaryota > Metazoa > Arthropoda > Arachnida > Araneae > Theridiidae > Latrodectus > Latrodectus hesperus. The sequence continues at coordinate 76,760,339 of CM075858.1, read as the reverse complement.
CAGCCATAGAGATATTATAGCTATCCAACTTAATTTCTCCCCTCTACCAATAATTCTAATAAATCTGTTTGCCTCGCCATTTGAAAATATCAACACAACGCTAGAAATCCTTACTACCCTGCTCAATCGGTTTCATCACCACCAAATTATTATTACTGGAGATTTCAACGCCCACAATATCCTCTGGCACTATCCTTCAAGCAACAGCAGAGATCAAATCTTGGAACAGTTCCTAGCATCAAACAACTTATATCTCATCAATGAGCCCAACAGCCCCCCTACTTTCAATGGCCCGGTTGGCTCGGGCTAGCCAGATCTCACTCTATGCAACAACCAGATCTTTCAAAGCTTCATTAACTGGCAAGTGCAAGATTCAATATCATGCTCAGACGCCAACTACATTTCTTTTAACTACTCAGAACGAACAGCAATAAGATTTAACAAAAGATACAATGATACCAAGTGCCAAAATAAATGACCTCGCATGGTCCCAAGCATCCATAAAACACAACTTTAAATCTCAAAAATTAGCCTCATGGCAAACCGCATGGACAATAGCACACCATGAAAGAACAACTAACAAAATAATTCCAAAAGTCTCCGAGCCACACCTACTGGATAACCCGTATATAAATTACTTCGTAGCATAACATGGTCCATTCCCAAATTACTTTAAAAAAATAAATAGAGCATCTTCATCTCTCTGTCTCTGTGGCAAAGAAGGCAATCCTTTCCACTACATTACAGAATGCAGCTACACCGCACTGCATCATCTCAAATGCCCTCAAAACCTTAACTACACCGATTTTCTTCGATTCTGTCTTCGTTCAGCTCCCCACAAGAAAAAATTAACACTAATCGCTAAGCTCCTCACAGAAAAAGGTCTCGATCTGTGCAAGGACAGGAATCCTCCTTCTATCAGCTCGCCAGACGATTCATCAGACTTTAAACCTCCTAAGTTTAAGCAAACTTGAAGTTTTAGTTAGAGACTTCATAATTGAAATGACTTTTTTCCCTACCAACCACAGAATCAAAGATTTTGCAGCTACACAAAAGTTTCATTCTACATTTGTATATAACTTTTCACTGTCTCATTTACTTATAATTTTTTAAAAATTAATATCTTTAATTTTTCTTTTAATTTCAATCATTCATCCTTATGTTGTCATCCCTGCCTGATATAGAACTATAATGTTTTGGACACTGCGAGATCCAATACATGCCTTTAAGGCCTCACCATTGTAAATACGTCATTTTCAACAGCATGCTGGGTGACGACACAGTTTGGGGACAACCTTTTAACCCCTGGAAGGTGCTGCTTGCTCACTATGGTGATGAGTGGATTAAACCTGATAACTGATTGGTACAGAACGGGGTTCACTCCCATCTCTTATGTATGTATGCATCAAAAGTGCTTCCAAAAGGCAATTTACACAGTGGATACTTATATTTAGATTTTCCACTATGTGACATTTAGCTTGAGCGGCCGCGGTGGCCTGGTTTGTTAGGGCATCGTTCTCATTATCGGAAGGAAGTGAGTTTAAATCCTGGCCGACCAAAGACCCGTCGTGTTCGCTAATGGCGGCTGGGGCATGCTAAAAACTGAGCATGGTCGCAATGTCCTCCAAGAGAAATGATACATCTGGGGGTGGCAGGCCAAGTATTGGGGGTCTTCGGCCTGATCCCTGCCTCAAAATTACGAAGACTCCACTCTGCTGCTTCTATCAAACTGGTAGAGCCCAACTCAGGGTTAGGTTCAGGGAAGCATGCTGGTGCAACAACAACATTTAGCTCGAAATGGAAAGCGAATCTATAAACTATTGAAGACAAACTAGAGTGCTAAATATTTTATTACTGACTAAGCGTACGTCTGTAGAATAGAAGAAGTGAGCATTTCCGAGAGTTCTGATTTGAGTGGCGATATCCAGAGTGAGTACATTTGTTTGCAACTCTACCAGTCTCTAGTTCAACTTAATTAAACTACAAAGTATGTTTTCAATGGAAGAAGTTTAAGATAAAGATCCCAACATTGGCGTAAATTGAACTTTCTGTTAGGGTGCGTTCAGGTAATCATATCTTTATCTAATTTAACATAATTAACTGCTGGCTCGTTTGATATCCTGAAATGGACAGATGATCAGGTTATGGTTTTTGAGAATTCGAATTTCATAGATAGGAGTATATTGACGTATAGCTAGAGACATACCATCTATCTCAACCAGTGTTTCGTACGACACAGAAAAGCAATGTCCATCTCCCATTGTTTAATAGTGGCTTTTCACGAAACTGCGGTATTCCATTTCAATCATTACATTTTTAACGCCAGCCACAATGAGACTATGGTGCATGATAACCGTGGGACACAGCTAGTAAAATATTTATTCCAATCCCGTGCTCATCATGTTACATATAAGTAACAGGAGACACATAAAATGCCATTTTATTTTTAATTTTTTATATTCCGAATTATAATGATAGGATGTGAATGCCATTCATCAGAGTTTCTTCACTTCACTACATTTTCGAGCTTATTCCTAGATGCCAACGCGGCGATAAAATGCGCCAAACTGGTTTACTACGTCAAAATGTTTTCTTGCGTTTGCATGAGGTAACTTGCATTTTAGGACGCAACGTCACTATGCACATGCGCGGAATTGATTTGTGTGCCAGTAACCCTTGTAGCATTTGATTGGTAATTTGTTCTGATTTGATTTCTGTGAAGAGCTTGACGTGGAAATTGGAAATCACACAAAACTCATCCCAGATTCCAGGATTTCACCCATTTTATTTTTGATGCGTCATGATTAAATATCGTTAATAAAAGGAAACTTTACGTTGCAAGACTATAGTAACTAATATTTGACCAAATTAACAGTTAAAGCTAAGTAAAAGATCCTAATTTCTTGGTCAGATAGTATATTTTGGTACTCAGGTATTAGCCCCACTGCAATCTTTTAAGCCGAACGTATTTCAAAAAACTTTTCCAAAATTAAAAAATTTCCTTTTCTAGTTATAAGTAAATTTTTCGTTGTTAGAAATTATTTTTTCTAATTATAAATTACTTTAATTCTACTTAAAGTTTGGAGCAAAATTGGCTGCGGTGACACTAACACCTATATTTTCAATTCTTGATCTTTTTCGGGTTTAGATTCGTCGTAATGTATTCATTAAATCGAATATTTTTTAGAATTACATTATTTAAATGAATATATATTTTTTATTTCCATTGGCAAGGCAAATACAAGAAATAACACAAGCACATGAAAAATCACCAAATAGACATGAGACGAAGACAGGACAGGTGAATACAGTACATAAACGAGATAACCGGAGTCATTGCCCCAGAAATTCTCTGGCTTGCCAATAAAGGGATGATTCAGAGCTGCCATGCAGTGCAGCACAGCGGTGGAAGTGGGTCCTATTCATGGGCTCTGTCAAGTTATTTAAATGAATATGAAGTTTTGGAAACTGTATATTTCACAAATGTAGAAAGAAAATAATTTTAGCGTTTTCAGATTTGCTATGAGGTTTTGCCTACTGTCGATAATTTGACGACGAACCAATATTTATAACGAATTAAAAATCTTTAAAAGCATTTACATGTAAGGAGGGATTTAAATGCACAGATTCGAATCCCTTCTTAGGATTTAATTCCTAAGGAAGAATTCGACTAAACCTTTGAAGTGAACCCAGAAGCAACAATCATTTATTTGATAATGCAGCTACCGAAAGAAAACACTTGAAGTCTTAAGAAGAAATGATTATATGATTTAATCTGCTGAAAATGTGGAATAGATGCTGATAATAATATTGCAATGACATGAAATATTTTGGCTACGTGAAATACACGAATCATTTTATAAAATGTTCAAATGTCAAAAGACTTGTTATCACAGCATTTGTTACTGCTAAAAATCTCTTGAATAATTAAAAAAAGTTTTTATGAAAATTATAAAGCAATACTTTAACGAAAAATTTTTTTATTAAATTATTAAATTTAATCAGAAAAAATCGCGCGCGTATACTGTTTTTGGCGCATGTTTGAATTCAGTGAATTTTTGGTAGTAGAATTAACATTCTACTGGCAACCAATATTTATTACGGCAGAAAGATAAAGAATACTAAGGATATTCAATAATAATCTATTTCGGATACACTAGATGATACGTAATAATAATTTCAGCTTGGCGACATTTTTTAATCGCCAAAACATTTTAATATAAAAAAATTGTTCTTCATTAAAAAGGCTAAAAACACTAAAAAAATTAAACACTAAAAAGATTGTACTTCAGCTGTGTAATTTAATCATAATCAATTGAATATAAGGCTTTTAAAATTTGCATTTATAAATTGATCACGAGAAGAAAAAAACCTGTATAGCAAGATTAGATTTACCGCAATATAAAAGACATGCTTAAAAATTTTAATTAATTTTGATCTCCTTTAACATTTATGATACAGAATCGAAACAACGATTTAAGATGTTGAAGTTCTAAACATTAAAAAAGATAAGTTCATTATTTCATTTATATATAGTATATAAGCTATGTCATGTATTTCTGGGTGCCTGTTTTGGCCTACCAAAGCTGCTAAACGTAGCCAATTACCTCACAATTTTAAACACGGTCAAGTTGTGAGATTGATACCTGAGTTGGTATCTTCCTCCCCTACAACGCCGTATTAGCAGGAGGGCATTACAACCTCACTAAACTTTAAGGTGTGTAGGGGCTTTCAGATTAATGATTTTCGGCTGAGTCAGATATAAAACCTTCTACTTCTGTGTCTAGAAAACGATGCCTGTCCTCACACAAATTTAATTTCATTTATAATCTAAGCTCTTTTTCTCTGTTTTTTGAACACTGTGTGAAAAGTAGGTCTTCAATTGGAGCAATATTTTATGGCTGAATTATGAGGGGCCACGCTGCATGATTGAAAAACGCGTTGTTCATCAACTGACATAATCCAAGATATCTTTCCCTTCAAGATAAGGTGCCATTACTTCTTCCCTTGTGATGCTGAATAGTGTAAATCCTATTAACCGAGAATTATAACAAAAACATTTTTTTAGCTTTCATAAATCACTGAAAAAGAAATATTAATTCATAATTAGTAAATGTGCTTGTTTTACATAAGCACTTTAACCTGGGTATCGCTCCAGTAACGATTCTGATTATTATTAAATAGCAATCTTACAGCTTCCATTCAAAACACAATTTCAAGCCTAAAAAATATATTATTGTTTGGAAAGTTCTTATAATGAGACAGCTAGGCACACGTATACAAGAATAAAAATCATCTCTGTTCTATTATTTTGTTCAGGAATAATATTTAAATAAATGCAAATTGTAAAATATAATCCATGCAATAGAGACTGAAGCTAGTAAAATACATAATTATAAAGATCGATTTTGAGCTGGGTAATAAATTATTGTTTAATATATCAGAAAATTTTCATTGTCAGTACGTTGATTACCATTTAAAATCGTCACTAACAAATCTGATTTTCAAAGTTAATCGAAATTAGGTATTTTTTCTAATCCAAAAATTTACCTGACCTAAAAACAGATAAATACTGACTGAGGGTAAATACGTTAATGATAGCCGTAGGTGTGTGCTTGATTTTTTAATTTCGACAAATAACGTAAGAAAAGAATATGTTCTTAAATTTTAAGTTAAGATTTAATGCATTATTTTCAAATAAAATACGTATGTTCAAAGTTTATAAATTACCCTTTCAGAAAGTAGTAATTGGGTAAAGGTTTGCATGTTCAAGTGTCAACTCCTCATTTCCAAAATGTGAATTTTTGATTGTCGGCAAAGAAGGCCACTTTAATCTTTCAATACAAGTTGTGTAACTGTTTATAAAAAAAAAACTGATTTACTTAACACAAATATTTGTATATGAATTTGTGTGTGTGTGTAAATTGTTCTTATATCAATACGAATTTAGTTGAATTAGGTATATATTTATTAGTTTTAGGTTTTAATTAATGAATATTTTTAATCTTAGTTAAGCCTATACTAACTCAGCAAATTCTCTTTCGTGACGCGTTTAAGCCATGAATTGAAAACTTTGTCCTCATCCCTTGGCAAAGGTGAAACGTATTTCTTTCTACGGGTTCCTCATCTCCTGATGAATAAGAGTCGCAAGTGATCAAATAGTTCATAGCAGCAGGACAGATTAGACAGAAAAATAAATGCTATTTAACACGCGGCATGCGTCTTTCAACTCGTGTTTGAAGAGCGTGCTTTTAGATATTAAATAAGGATTATGAAATTCTATTAATAAGTGCTTTAAAATAAATAAAAAGAAATTGTTTTAAAATTTTATTAGCTATGGTGAAAAGCAACGAGCTTATGAATTGGGAGACATCACCTCATGCAGCAGATATTCAACTATCTTCACAGATTCCACTACAGATGGGTATATCTATAAGAATTTATTTGAATTCAGCGTGTTTTTATTTGTTTTTGATTTTAATTTTTAAACATCTTGTATCCATAGTTAAGCCTAATGTTCGCTACGTTGGTACAAGTTCCCAATCTTGACGCTATTGAGCCGATGGATTGGGAACCAAGTGCTGACATCTGCGCACAAGTGAATGTCTTTCTGTCCATGGTTTCTGTCTTCCCCGATGAGGAAGAACCCATGGATTGGGAGACATCACCTTATGTACCAAATCCGAAACCCTCTTTACAAATTCCATCTGAGACGGGTATTTTGACTAGGAGCAAGGCTTTTCTCCTAAAATCGGATATTAACCTAGAGAATAATTGTTCCGTCAAAGGTTGAACGAGTAACTGATTAATTTGCTTTCAGATCCATTCTGCGTCATTGTGTCATAAAAACATCTAAATAAAAGTTTTGCAAGAATAATGATAACGAATCTATAACTTTCAATTATTAATTTTTTTTTATCAAAATCTTTAATCCTAGAATCATCAAGCGAATAATAAATCAATATGCCATTTTAGGTTTATTTTATGTAAAAATCTAAAACCACACATTTGAATATTAGAATAATTGGCGCAGCATCCGTATAATATATCATGTTAATTTCTGAATTTGAGGATTTTTTTCGCAGATATCCTTGTTTATTTGGCAACATGAATTTTTATTATTTCAAAGAGATTGAGAATAATCAAGAATTATGAAGAAAATTCAATTTTGGCAACTCTTGTATATGAACATTACCGCTAGGAAAAAAATTTAGAACATTTTATTCCATTATTAAATTGTGTTAAGAATTTTTGCGTGGATTGTTCTCTGAAGTTTTTTAGTGTGTTCTGCAGATTTCTTGACTTTCTGGATATTTAAATTCCAGGTTGTGTCATTCTTTTTCATTATTTTAAATAATTCTTTTTTTTTTATTCTCATTATAATTTCATGATCTACTTTTGCACAATTTGAATTTACATTTGTAAAAATAATGTTCTTATATTTTCCTTTTTAAAATTATGGCTCAATTTTACTATACGGTCAACCTTGGCGAGTTTTTTTTTTTTTTTTTTTAAAAAGCCAAATTCGGCGAACAGAGCCTTATTTTTGTCTCATGTGATTCTCGCGAGATGCTCGTCATACAGATGAAGACCAATAAAAATTAAGGTGAAAATTCAATTTTAACAACTCTAGTGTTTACGTCATCGCGATGAAATTTAAAACATTTTGTTCCATTTCAGCATTTTACTAGAAATTTAGAGAGTTAACTTCGTAAGATTTTTTAGTGTGTTTTACAATTTGCTTGAGAGTTTGGATAATTAAATTCCAGGTTGTATTGCTCTTTTTCATTAATTTATAAATTTAAATTGAATTTAAAGTTACTGTTTAAAATTGTGTCGATACATTCGTTCTTTAGTTTATGTATATGGCATTCTTATAATTTATATTATTACATTAAAATACTATATAATTTGTATATACATTTTTAAAATTATTGTTTCTGTATTTAATTTCTTAAAGATATTCTATTTAAGTTTAATTTGTACTTAATAATTTATATTTATTCTTTTCCGAATGTTTCTTTATTTTTCATTGTTATTCGTGTTCGGATTCTTCTGGAATTTTCGTAAGAATTAGTATTCTGATTTTGTTGAAACTGATATTTACTTTTTCGAAGTTCCCATATTTTCCTGATTCGCTTTCGCTTCCGAAGTAATTTCATTTTTTCAGCTCCCTCGTTCTTTTCGAAATATTTTTGTGAATCAAAATATTTTATCGAAATCAAAATATTTATTCGAAATATTTTTGTGTTTTGTTTTAATCAAAAAATTTTATGGATAATTTAACATATCAACCTTATTATTTTACCATTGATGTTTGAAATCTTTAAATTTGCGTTTTTTGTTAATTTTGTAAAATTACTTGAGTATATTGATAGATACCAATAATGTATGAAATATTTGCCACTATTTCAGCCATTTTTCCTCCCGCCGTTTTTCCCGATCGGAAATTCGCCATAACTATGAAGTCATACCGCTTTAAAGACTTTTTGAAAATTTCGCCAAGGTTGACCATACAGTAAATTTTAACCAAAATTATTAGGTAAAATATAAATTGTATTTTGTAATTTATAATTATTTTTTTGCCAATGTTCATTAGTTTACATTAGAATTCATATTGTTATTTTACTTAGAAATCATGTTTACATTTTCAAACTTATTGTTCCTGTTTTTCTTATTTGTACCTACATTTGCGAAATTAATGTTCTTATGCTTTCTTTTTTTAAACCCTAATATTTCAAAAATATCCTAGTAGAGTCACGCCCTTGGCGCGAACGATTTTGGATGACGATAATTGGGGTTTGCACCAATCTTGATAAACCTACTTTGATACACTAGATATGGTAAACGAAACTATTTCTGGAAATTCTTTCTGGCTTGGCGCTTTTTCAGTTTGTGGTCAAAGGTGTGAGCTCTCATAGGATCTTACCTTCCAATTTTTTTACTATGAAACGCTTTCGTATGCTAATAGTTATAAATCACTCATCTTGATCATATTGTTCACATAAACTTTGGTGACAAATTTGAAAATCGAGCCAAACATGCTACGGATACTAGGATTAACTCAGTAAAGAATTTATTGCGTCCCAATTCGTTCATTTTGGTAACATTTCTTTTTCGCCAAAAAAAAAAGATAAGTTTTAAGAAATTACTATGATGGATTATACAGCAATTGAGCCGAATAATTGTGTCCTGAAGGATGAACCTAAGAATTCTAATTACGTATTAAAGCAATTATATAGTTAAAAGCAAGCCAAATTTGCGAATACAAATAACGGTGAAATTTTACCGTACAATCACCCTTGGCTAAATTTTCAAAAAGTCGCCGAGGCCGTATGACGAAACCCCCAATCGGGAAAAACGGCGGGAGGAAAAATGGCTGAAATAGTGACAAATATTTCATACATTGTTGGTATATATCAATATTCTCATCTAATTTTACAAAATTAACAAAATACGCAAATTTATAGATTTCAAACATCAATGGTAAAATAATGAAGTTGATATGTTAAATTATCCATAAAATTATTTGATAAAATTTTATATTAATGAATTTAAATCGGTAAATGTTCATAAGAAATTCAATTCATGATGACCATTTAATTTATTATTAATTATGTAAATAATGAACAATAAACATACCTCTCTCCAGTTCCTATTTTGCCATCGAAGCCGCTACTGCCGGCTCCGGGTCAGATGTTTTTGTCGGGTAGACCTGTATAATGGAATCGATGAACGCAACGAATTTATTACACATTTTATTGTTTTTTTTCCTCCACACATATTCTGTAAGATAATAATCCAGACCATTTTTCGCTTTTGATGAAGCCATTCTGCGTTTCACTGCTCCCACGTTCCTTCTATTGTATTAGTGTGGGGACCTGGATCCGGGTCCTCAGACTATGATTTACTTTCAGATGCACGAAGCCTTCATTAAAAAGACAATCGTAGATCTTTCAGCAGTCTGAAATTATTGTGGAACCCAGAAGAAGAAACTCTTTGATCACACTCAACAAAGTATCAGACGTTCTGTCATCCACAACTTTCATAAAACATTTACCCGTCTCGCTTTCAATCCCATCCAGACACTCATTTACACTCCACACGTTTTCCCCGATTAAATTTACGCTAACCGAATATGCTCTCATCTATCTCAAGAATCACACCACTTCCACCCAGTTTCACGCTGTTTTCAATCATTTCTTCCACACAAACCTCACGACAAAAAGAACGAAAATCACACACAGTCTTTGTAGAACATTGACTCTTTTATATAAAATTCAGTCTTACTCTCACTCACCCACATATAAACTTGAACTTAAATTTCTTTCATCGTCAATCTACTCAATTCAAAAAACGAACCCTTTCCCTTACTTCTTTTAACATCATGTTCTCCTTTTATTTTAGATTTACAACTCCATTCATATCCATCACTTATATCCTTCCTTTTAACCAGTTTCATATATTTACCACACTTACAGCACTCATATTTATCCGCAATCAAACCAGCTTTCATGCAAAATCCAAATGTCTCATTCCTTTCATCCAGTTCATACAAATACCTTAAATTCACATTCTCATCATACCACATAATATCATTATTTCAAACATTCTCGCACTTACATCAGACATACCCCATGCGCCAGCTATCACAAAAATATTGCGAAAAGAACGAGAGAGCTGAAAAAAAGCAACGCACTGGAGACAACTTTTTGAAATAAAATCTTGGCAACAGTATTTTGTTTACCGCAAATTTTGTTTACTTTTATCTACTCAAAAGAATTCTATTTGCAAAGAAAGGTTAGAAATGATAATTGAAGATGACAGCATGAGACTTGTCACGCGAGGCAAGCTGAGCATCTCGCAAGTATCGCATCAGACCAAAATAAGGTGGTCTGAATGTTCGCCAAATTTGGCTTAAAGAAAACGCACCAGACCGTACAATAAAACTGATCCCAGATAACACGCTTAATCCGGTAACCATTTTCATATTTTTTATTACTAAGCATCTGTACTTAGGATGTATCATGCTATTCGAAATTAACTTCACGAAATTTATAACATACTATCATTAATATCCTTAAAAAATAAAAAAATATTCATTATTAGAATTACAATAGTAAATAATACTTTTCTTTATACATAGTTATTCTATTTTTCCAGTTAAAACATTGCCAAAAGTTACAGCATTACACGTGATAATATACACAGAGATAGAAAAATTAATATTTCTTTAAAAAATTTTAGTTAAAATCTTTATACAAGAGAAAAAACAATGGTATTAGTATGATTTCCCCCCCCCAAGAAATTTCTCGCCAAATCTAGCGTCCTTTAATTTGATTATAGTGTTGCCAATTTGAGTGTTTGTTGCTTTTCTGATTTTTTTGTTGCCAATATGGTTTTTCTCGTGTTTTATTTTATTCTTACGTCATATACATACATGGTTTTTTTCAGAGGCTAAAGTATTTGAATTTCTTTTGTTTTACTTCCAATTTGAAGTTTTTGTTCTACGTTTCATACACGCCCAATTCAAAGTTTTAATTAAATTCTTCTTAATTAAATTGTATTTTTTAAAATCAATGGGGTAAAAAATATTAAGTCCTAGTAGCAGTCAGTCTTTGGAAACATTATTTTTTGCAATTTCTCATTGGATAATCAGAAAACCGTTGTAAATTCTTCTACGTTTGACTAAACTGAGCAGTTTCTGCAAATAAAAGAAAAATAATACTTTGACAAAGAAAAAAATGCTTTATCGTAGCAAGACTAATTTGTAGTCAGAACTGTTTTAAAAGGAAGATACATGATAATAAATCCGTTTATATTGTATCGTTGATAACTTGCAATTTATTTTGCCAAAATAACTGTAGTTTAAATTTAGTCACCATTTTACTTTACTATAGTAACGTTTTACAAAATTAGTTTCACTGAATTGTGAAACTAACGTGGATGGATTAGGGGTAAAATGGAGAAATAAATATTACCCCATAACTACTTGTAGCCTATTATATTCAATTTTAACACAGTTTATTCAATGGATGCATCAAACAGAAAATATCACCGAACATATTCGACATGTGAGCTTGACATCATATGAAGTAAGTCCATTATTTTTATTTACTTATCTCTTTTATAGAATGTTTTGTAGAGAAACCAAATTCAACGTAACATATTTTTATTCATTTTCCAGTAAGGCTTTTTAGATTTTTTATGCTGTTATGTGATTTAAAAGTTTCAAAAATGAGTATTTTTGGAACTTTGGGAAATTTCCCGTTCTAAAAGCATGCGTTTAACTTTACGACGAAAAAAAGTTGCCAGTGAGGAGGGGGACATCCTACTACTTCCGAAACAATTTGCCGGAAATTAAAATATTAGGAACTTATGTGAAAAGATTGCAATCAAGGCAAAATATTTATCCATTTAATTTTGAACAAGGTTAGAATTGTACTTAAATGTTTTGCTATTTCTCTCCATTGTCATAAAACTACCAAATTCTATTCAGTTAGAAGATGGATACTCATATTTTTCTCGAAATTCTATCATTAAATATATTAAGTGAATGTGTTTTATTTATTTGCTTATTTTTGAATGAGAATTCTCTTAATTTGCATTTTAGAATGGTCATTCTAATTTTATTACCTAAAATTCTCAACAATTTTATCACAATTTTCTATTATGATAAGGATTTTTTTTATCGTATAATTGTTAGAGGAATCATTGTGAATTCATTGAGAAATTATTGTAAATTCACTGAGGAATAATTGAACCATCATTGTGGGAAATTTGAAAAATATATATTTTTAAATTTTACCATTCCAAAAATTCTATTTTAATATTCATTATTTGAATATATATCATTAAATACAATAATGATAAACAGTTTATTTTGAAAATCTAAAATTCATTATTTTATATTCTTTTATTCTCCATTTTATATTAAAGATTCATTAATTTGACGTTACTGAGTTTAAATTTAATAAAGAAAATTTATTTAAAAAATATTTTTTTTCTTTCATAATTATAAGATTTCAGTCAAATCAGTTTTGTAGCATATTTTTTTAAATTTTATTTGTTTATGATATTTTTAGAAATTTTTAATACGATAGTATCTTAAATATATCGTTAGGGTTATCTTAAACTGTCATTACATTTTGATTATTTCTTATGTAATGTGTGTTCCGATCATCTCTTCCCCCCAAAAAAAAATCCAACTCCCACTTATTAGTATTGCTGACTAAATTCTAGTATCTACGTCATCTTCAGTTTTGCGGAGAAAAATCACCAAATGTCTCTACTTTGACCATAATACTCACTTTTTATTATTAAAAGTTTAAAGAAAAATAATTTTCGATTTTTGCAGATTACTATTGAAAAAATAGTTATCTATAAAGCACACGCAGGGAGAAAAATATATATCCGATAAGTAATTCGAAAATATTCTATTTATTTTAGTTAAATATTAATCAAAACTATTTTTTACTTTAAAAATGCTAAGAATTTCGTATTAAAAGTTATTTAAATCTAAAAAATAATAAATTTTACTAGAATGTTCTATTTAATGACTATTACTCTTTTAGCATTAGATCGGATTGGGTAGCCTTACTTTAGGGTGCTCCTCAGTTTCTCGCCAATTTGCCTCGATATCTATTAACGATGTTGGTTTATTTCTGGCAATGTATTTTTATCACCATCTTGCTAACTCAAACATGCGTAAAAACACGCGTGACGGAAAAAAAAAATCGCCAATTTTTCGCGCGCGCGTTGGGGCACCCTAAAGTATATTTTCCCCTATCGGATACCTGCATTTGTGGCTTATTTCAATTAGCGCTGAAATGGGTTCAAATAGGATCCAACCAATGTTTTTTGTTTTTCAATCGCAAAATTGTGTATCTCAGGTAATTATAAAATCATAGAACTACAGACAAAATATGTAATTAAAATCTATTAGTAATAGTGTTTACTTATCGAAAAGAATTGTATGTCACGTAATATAAAACCTGTCTTTAATATTGAATTAATAATTCTCTTTTTTCAGAAAATCATTCACTCTTTAAAAGATTCTTGAAGTAATATTTCATAAACAAAGGAATTATTTACAGTGTCATTCTAATATTGTATAGATAATTTTAAATGTTTATTTTTTTAGAGTCTATTGCTTAGTGGTGCCAAGATCATAACGCATTTAACTTACAGCTGTTTTATTCTCACCATTTATTTCATTTTTTGTTTAATATTTACTGTAAAAATAATATCATTGTTTTATTTACTTAAATGATTGTGATTTAAAATGTTTTTTGAAATGAAAAAAATTAACTTTGTGTAAAATAAAAATATTTAGAAAATTGAATTGTGAAAGAGGGTACTATTCCATTTCTCAAAGAAAAATCTCGCTATGTTGATATTTAAGATGAAAATAACAAAAAATATTATAATAAGAACTAGTTATTATTAATTGAGAAAAATTATTTTAAGGACATTATTATTTTTTTTTTACAATTTAAAATGTTTGTAGAAGATATAAAATAAAGTATTAAGGCTGAAAGCAGCAATTTGTAATATTTTTTTTCACATTTCATTTATTTGATAAAAAGATTTGGTGACAACACCAGTACTAGCGGAATGGAAAAGTATCCAAAAGAGTTTTGATAAATAGAAATTCAAAAGAATAAATATTATTTTTTCAATATTTATTTTAAAACAAATATTTGTTATAAAAATATGTGATTTTAATGGTGTTGATTATGCACAGAAATTTTGTTTACAAGTGTATAATATTAACATGTTAAAATGAAAAGTTCTCCTACATTTTTGTAATGAATCAAAATCATTTTTATTTTACAGCAATCCCCCTATGATAAAGCACTCTTATAACTCGTTTTCATATTACTCGATTTCCCTGTGCTTCATATAACAAGTGATTTTCCCAATATAACGCGGGGATTTCCCTTGTTATTTTTCTGCACTCCGAAATTTATATTTCGCAATCGATTTCGCGTACGTTTGTACATTGTGTCAATTGTGTTCTTATGAAAATAAATTATATTAAATTCGTGCTTCTGGAATTATTTGATATATTTATTTATAACATGGTTTTTCCTTCCTATTCAATTTAAGCTCCCTTTAACTAGAAAAGTTAAAAGGGAATCGTTAGTACATAGCTCTTTATAATGAGGTCATAGGAGCGTGTTTGACGAGAATGCTCGCATAACGCGTTTTCCTATAACGCGAAACTAATATATACCGTGCTATAGGGGAGATTACTGTATTTTGCTTAAAATTTATTGAAGATTACAATTAAAGAATTTTATTAAAATAAGAATAAAATATGTATGATAACACATTCGTTTATTTTTATAAATGGTAAATAAGTATTTTTGCAAAATTATTATGTATGATAAATATCATTTGAATTTTCGTGAAAATTTTATATTTATAAAATTAAAATAAGACAACTTTAAAGTTTGATATACTTCAGCAATTGTAAATTATAATTTTTGAAATATATTTTACTATTTAAAAAGAATTTTATTAATGGTAAAAATATTTTACATAAATGTTTAGTGTTTATTATTAATTTAAAATATTGTAAAAGTGTTACTTTTTTTTGTTAAAACTGAGGAAGAACTTTGGAAAAGTAAACTTCAGAAATTTCCTCCCCGCTATCTTTCACAGAATGATGGCTTTACTCTGCAAGGCATGTAAAGAAGATTTAAAAACTTTCCTACTGAATTAAATTTTGAAATGAACGATTAAAAAAATGAAAGATAAATATTAAAGATCTTACTGTCAAGTCTGACATTTATCATGAAGCTTTTACTAGAAGTTTATTGGAAAGCTTATTGGACACACTCGACAGCAGAAAGAAAATGTAAGCAAAGATATTGAAGAACGCAAAAAAAGAACAAGATTTGTCGTTATATATGTTAGAACGCTTAAAATTAAAATTGGCAGCTGTTGGATATAGTGTTTTTGTTCCAAATGCAACTATTGAAATAAAAAACCGAATTTAGTTCCTAAATTTAGTGAAACATCACAACTTACTTTCAAATTTCTAAAAGAAAATGTAAGAGATGTAATCTAAAAGAACAGACTATATCACATACTTTTCAACGCTTCTGAATTCAGACAATGTTTAAGTTATTTTACGAGAAGCGAAAGACATATTAGAAGATTACTATTTTGTGAAAATTCTGCTGTAACGATTCAAACTAATAGCTCTCACTTTGAATCAAATTAACCACACAAGAAGTCTGGAAACAATTAGCCTATGACTTAAATAATTATCAGGCAGAGTACCTACATAGCATCTACGTTACAGACTTTGAATCCTTCAAAGATGAAATATTAACGGATCTGCTGAAAAGAAGAATGATGTTAAAGAGGATTTTATTGACACTTGGAAAAAACAAAGAATTCATATGAGATAATATCGAAGTTGAATGATTCACATGCTAGAAATTCGAACTATAAAAGCAATCCCTATAAAGCGGAAGTGTTCATTTAAAGCGAATAATCCGTTCAGAACTAGAGTGGAACATTGAAAGAGTGATGCACAGAGAATTAATAAAATTGTAGGTAAATGATGGTCTGTAGCAAAGACAAAGTCGACATTCAACTTGCTATAGAGGAGGAAGATCTGGTTTTGTGAAAGCTAAATATCGAGACTGTAACCTCTCAAAGACATCAAATTCATTTATTTTTATAGCTCTGTACAATTCCGATCCTATTTATTTTTTCACATGGATTGCTGCGTTCCAAATCAGTATTGCAGATTGTTTCGAGAACTGTATTCTCCGACAGCGGTGCTAGTCATTCAATCGCAAATACATTACTGTACCATATTCTGAAACAACAAAGAACAGTTTGAAGAATGACACTACAAGTGTGTTCCACTGATGTTTTGGTATCTGAAAATGGATTACTTCACACTGAATAAAATATTTTCCTTAAAAGCAGAGAGTTCAAAAATGCACTCATTGTTTTGCTGGATGCAAAAAACAATTCCGCTCTGCTAGGAATGGACTTTCTTCGAAAGGTGCTAAATTTTTCGGAAACTGAATGAAATTTTTTCTGATGCACCTAGAAGAAAATGTAGCTTTGTGAAACCGAAAGGATTTGAATAAGCTCCCATCACTGTAAGCAACTTCCAATTAAGAGAGAATGAAAGACTGCAGTTAACTGTTTATCAAATAGCTTTAATCCTTTGCTTGTTAAATCCTAAACTGTCTTCAAGGTAGAAGAAGACAGAATACTATAACAAACATTGCACCAAATCCAATTATTTATTACTTAAACATTTTGTGAGAAAACTGAAAAGCTGATACAAGCAAAGATTAAGCTGAATTGAGCACTGGTCACATTTTATTTTGTCTGGGACTTACCAGGCAAGGCCTGGTTCAAGATCCCCGTATTAGTACTGGATTTCTTCAGTGTGAATGAACTCATAGACTTCAGGGTGGATGAATTCATGAACAACAGAATTGAGCTGCACCAAGATAAACCAAAGCGATATCGTCATAGGAAGAGGCAAGAAGCTCTAAAAAATTTTCCTGGAGACAAAGCTTCAGTTAATCTCCACCTTGTTCGCAAAGGAAAACTTCTAAATTCACGATTTTGATGGTATTTATGTAATAATAACTTCAAGATATACAACGACTTTAATATTGCTGATGCCAATGAAGCCAACACAAATCTCACCAAATATGTTTCAGCCTTGAAACCTTATCAAGGACTGAATAAGATACAGAATTTTGATCGCGTAACTCCGTTAGACCCCTTGATGAAAAGAAGACGATCAAGACATGCAATACTCACTAAAAGTGTATCCATCTCAAAGGATTCTCTTGAATTTAAAGTAATTGCTTACCGAAGTTGATCCTATCCATCTTATTCTCCACGTTCTGCAAAAGAAGACAACAGACTATTCCTGATTTCTTGCCGAGACTTCTGTGAAGTTAGAGGGGGAGGATGAAATGGAAATAATTTTTTCTTAACAAACTTAAGTGGCAATAAGTGTTTAATTTGTTATTGAATTGCAAGCATAACTGAAAACAGAAACGAACTCCAACTGTCATTTGAGCTGTTAAAATATGTATCCAAATTGAATGTAAATTATATATTTTATTATAATAAATAATTTTCAGAGCTATATCTGTTGCTTTTATTCTATAAGAGCTAACACAACATTTATTTTATTCTGGCTATTAAATAACATATTTATCTTATTAATAAATTACTTTCATAACTAATAATGGGCAATTCTGGATAAAAAATGATATTTCACTGTATAACACATGATTTAATATTCTAATTTTCACATATGCATTAAATTTTCATAATTCAATGGTATTCATATGTTATTGTCTTAAAAGTAATGTCTATTCGAATATAATAGCTTTTATTTTATTGTGAGTGCAGATGTATACTAAAACAAATTAGCACACTTCTTAAATACATTCTAATTTTAATTTCCAGTTTTTTAAATTTTTATTACCAACAGCTGAGTTTGTTGATATTATATCACA
Source organism: Latrodectus hesperus (assembly GCA_037975125.1). Lineage (NCBI taxonomy): Eukaryota > Metazoa > Arthropoda > Arachnida > Araneae > Theridiidae > Latrodectus > Latrodectus hesperus. The sequence goes on along the minus strand of CM075858.1, from coordinate 76,741,818 downwards.
TATAATTTCTTGCCATGATGAAAATAATGCCAGTAATATTGAGTAATAATCCCTTTTAGCTCGCACAGTGGTGTATTCCTAGTTTCTTGAAAAAGTGTGCTATACAGATATCTGAAAAATTCTAAATTTACAAACAAAATCGCTTTTAGACAAAATATTTTTTTAATCAAAATATATGTTTCATAAAACCTGCCTTGAATCACCCCCCTTGTTAATTATTTACATTAATAAAAATATGGTCAATTTAATTCAGTTTAGTATTTGATAAAATATAAAAATTATTTCCAAATTTTAAAAATCTTTAAATTTAATAGTAAAATCCTATTAAAAGAGTCTTATAATGGAAACTATTTATATTAATTAATATAGTCATAAATAATAATTGAATTTATGTTCTAAAAAGGCCCTTTTACGTATGCTTTGGTACATTTTTTGAAAGCCTTTTATTCGGGACATTTCATTTTCTAATCATAACTTGGAATGATTAATAATGTGATACAAAATGAGATTCGACATTTAAATATGTTTTACATTTTATTTTTTGAATATATATTAACTACGTTTACACTTTTTTGCATTTTGTAGTTAATAATTACTTGCAGATAACACAAATATGTTTCTATTCTTCATTTGCTTAGTGTTGTATTAATCTTAAATATTGGCATTTGATTCGCTAATCGCCTACTTTCTACTTAATATAAAAATAGAATGAAATTCTAAACGAGTCCTTTTTTTATAAATGTAACAAAATAACATCAATTATCTTAACAATACTTATGGCTGTAAATTTAAATGGTACATGTGTACACTCCGGATAAAAAGAGGGTGCCTAACAGTACAATTCTTTGCCAACAATAGACAACCATAAACTTAATACAAGTTATTTTATTTGATGAACTACTTCTGTTTTTTTAAATAAGAGAGAGAGAGAGAGAGAGAGTTCAGCTTTAATAAACAGATATTCCCGTGAAAAAGTACTTAAGGGATTTTCTATTTTATTGTTATTAAAATAATGAATTTGAAGCACCCTTAAATTAAGTTATTTCTGGAAACTATCAAACATTTGTTAATATCATGTTTTACTTTTCGTTTTAATTATCATTAAATATGCCCTCAATTACAATATGAAACGATTTGGTACCAATTTGGTGATATTTTAGCCAATATTTCTGTTATTAAGTTTCACATAAACAGCTTTTAAATACATGAATACTAATGGGAACATTAATATATTCTGATTTTCATATATCTCAAATATTTTAGCAGTGAATCAACACATGAGCATTCTCCTATTGAAAATTCCTTGGCTAACATTTTAAGTTAGTAAACATAATTTTAAAATGTTTTTATAAATTACTAGGTATCAATTACCATCATGTTTTCAAATAATTAAATTATCATAGACAATCAACTTTATTTCGACCATGATAACTGTAAGTGGGAGATAATATTTTAAATCATTTGTTCAAATACAGCGTCTTTTACATATAAGTGATTATTATAATAATGGAAACATCTTCTATTGTTATAGAATCATTTATTAGTATAGAGTAGAGGATCACCTCTGACATGTAATAATATTTGGATTTACCTAGGGATCGATTTACCCAAGTGCTGAATAGTGTTTAGATAAATATAATATCCTTCTTCATGAAGATGTTCTAAAAGATCTGGAAGAGGTAATGGAGGATATCTATATCCATACTAAGCGATCTATAATGGACTATAAAGGTTCATTGATGTCGGGAGACATTGTGAACCAAGTTAGATGTTTAACTTCACCGTCGTGTTTATCAAGCCATGGTTAAACATGTCCTGCTGCATGGATAGGTATATTGTAATCTCAGAAATTTCCATCTCCCGCAAGAAACAAAGTTTGAATTACAGGTTAGAACTGGTCGGCTAAATTTTTTCTATATTTCTTTTCAACAAACCTTCCTTTCAAGGTTACGATTGACAGAAGAAAACAACACAGTCTTCCATATCATCACTTCCATACTTGACAGTTGGTAGGAGGAGATAAGTAGAGTCATACAATTTTGTAAATGTCTTCTAAACGTGTGTCCATCCTGTTATAGAGTAAAGTGTCAAAAATTTTTTTCAGACCATGTTACTTTCTTCCATTTATCTTTCAACAAGATTTTATAAATGTGACACAACTGTAGACGACGTTTGACACCAACATTTGCGACAGCAAATGGAGTGGGAATAGCTACAATTACAGTAAATGTTCTGGTTATGACGATAGCATCTAATGTAATCATAAGCCCTGGAGAATCTAGATGCTGATTGATATCTACGGTCAGTTTTGCTGCCGATGTTCTTCTCAGACATTACAATCAGTTTAAATACCCATCGGTCTCTTTCACCGAGTTTCTCTTTCCGTATCTTGCTTTGCAGAGCTCGTCTTGCCTTGCAATGTGAATAATGAATTTACAGCAATAAGACATTTTTTGTAGTGGAACCAACAATAGAAGTAAACTAACACAAAACTATTTAAATTGTTTGGTATAGTAAGGGAGTAAATCCAAAAGGCTTTTTAAAGTTTCGTTTTTTAACATTCGCTTGGATGACAATTCACTTAGATTTTCGGAAGTGGTGTACAGCAATGCTTAAACGATTATTGAATTTAGTACTACTAATTTGTATGAAAATGTAATCTATTACTGTGTCTTTATAGTCATCAAGATGGTTTAGTGTTTAATTACATAAAGGATTAATGAATGTAAATATAGTTCTAAAAACTCAAGTAAATAGCCATTTCTGAAAATATTTTATTTATATACTTTTGAATATTTTATAATATTTAAAAATATATATTCTATAATATTTTATATTATAGAACTTATATAGTCATGCAGTTTAGAAATACACACAACAACACACATACGTGGGATTATATGCTTGTGTAAATTGTATGTAAAAATGCAGAACGAGATAAAATTTCCCCAATATTCAAAACTGACTGCCTAATATTTATATAATAATTAGTTAGTCACTTCAATTAATATACATAACCCTCAAAATTACTTTTAAAAAATGTCTACTTTAATTGAAATTTTAGTAGGTGACCAATTCTATTTCAATATGAAGAATGAATTTTGAGATTATATGTTTCCTTATTAATTAGATATTTTCTCGCATGAAAATATTTGACGTTAATATAAAAATTTTAAAAGAAAGCATTTTGCTCTTAGATTTTTCCAAGAGATCTAGAAGATCTTCAACTCCTGGTAGTATAAGCAGAATTGGCAGCGATTTTTTTAAGTCACAAATAGGTATATAATATTAATAATAAGATAATGAAATATTTTTAATGTTTTTTTTTGTTCGTCGATGTGTTTTTATAGTTCAGTAAAACCAACTCGCATAATATTTTTCATGTACAAAAAGCAGTTTCTTAAGGTTTAAAAATAAAAGGTTTTTTTTTAAAATCTACCTACTGTTAGTTTTCTGATATTAATTAACAACTCTTGTCGCTATAATTTTACATATTTAGAAATTAATAACTTTAGGTTGTATAAATAATAATGTAAAAATGCTCGAAAGCTAGCTCGTAAAAAAGAGATTTTTCCAAAATTTAGTTCTCAAATGGGAATTAAAATTATCAGTGGGAGCGCTTACTATAAATACTTTTAATTTTTTATACTCTGAATTCTTTTTATACTTTTGTAAAATAATTAAAAGCAAATAATTTTCTGAAATTAATTACTTTTTTAATTCTTTATGCATGGTTTAAACGAAAAAATAAGCTTATTAAAATTTAAATACCACCTTCTTTAGCTCTCCAGCACATACATCACTAGAGATAAGATTTAGCTTAAAATTAAAAATATTAGAAAGAAACCACAACGTATTTTCAAATTTAATAGATATGATATGCTCTAAAGAAAAAAGTTTGTTTTTCTTTGCATACAATACCTTTTTATCTTGCTTATCATAAATATCTACTTTATGATTAGTGATGCAAATGTATTTCATTGTTCAACATGACTTGTAAATGTTCTTTTGGTTTGATTGCACTGTTTCGGTTTGTTATGATTATTCATTATCATGTTTCACTAAAACAACTGATAGCATACTAAAGTTGATTTTAAAATAGACTATGATTTTATATTATTGAAAATTACAAACAACCACACTAATTTTGAGATTTAAATTCGTTTATATTTAAGTTTTATTTTTCGTTACATTATAATTAGTTTTGGTCTTACTAATTTTTTTGACGTTATTATATTCTTCCAATTGAAAAATTAAACCAGCTAATTGAATAAATATTTTAGTATTCTCCTTAATTTATTGGTTACCTTATTTAAATTATTGTGGCACACCTTGTTTTTTATCTGGTCAATTATGACCAAGTCTCTGAATTTTTTGAAAATATAGATTTAAAGTTGATCCAACCTTTAAGAATTATATTAAATTCGCATAGACTATGGAATATAATATGATATCTATGGATTAGTTCTTCAAGATCACTGTAAGAAAACTGCACATTTCTACTAAGAGAACACAGTTTGTTGATTTCAATTAAGCTTCTACTCTGAACTTTTCTAAGTATTTTCCTCCTAGGCTTCTCTATTTTTCTTCAACTTCTCTCTCTTTTTTATTCCGTTCTTCAGCATTTTTTCTGAGCTCTTCGACTTCTATTCTCTGTTATTCAGTCCAGTCTCAGCTTTCCTTCACTGTTTTAGTTATACTTCAGTTTCGTCTTTGCTCTACCAGGTTTATTTGGATTTCTTTGTCAAACTGATTTTGTTATTTTCTTTTCTCTATAACAAGAAAAATCAACTTTTTGGCAAAATCTCCTTTATAATTACGCCTGTTAGTTAATAGCTTGTTTAATCAATGTATTCTTCACACTTGAGTCAATTTTTTCCCCAATACTGAGCAGCTAAAATAAAAAGTTATTTTTCTTAATTTTACCCAAGAAGGACTGAGGTAAAGTCAAATTATTCTTAACGTGTTATATATCAAAACAGAACTTTAACAGTCAACTGATATTAAGGACTATATTTTAACATGCAATTTTATAGTGTTTGGTAAATTCATTTTCCTTTAAGTTTAAAAAAAGAAGTAGTTTATTTCTCTCTTATACACAAATATATATATATATATATATATGTATGTATATATATATATATATATATATATATATATATATATATATATATATATATATATATATATATATATATATATATATATACAATAAAATTACATATTTGATTAAAAATATTGTGCTTAAGATTAATATAAAATCACAATACTTAGTATCATAATTTTTCTTTTCGCTTTAGAAACAGATGTAGTCTAATCACATGTATTAATGTTTTTGTAAACAAAAATAATTAACAAAATCCTGCCAGAACTGCTATAATTATGTTTTTCCTTAAAATATGTGCCTAATTTTTGATATGAATACTTTTCTAATATGAAATGCTTTCCTAAGAAAAAATGGAAACAATTTCTTAAAAATGAAAATGATTGAATATATTAGCCTACAAGATAATGAGATTCAAATTCGAAATTTGAGATCATAATTATTTTTAAATGGATGAATATCGCATCTATAGTAACTATTTTATTTTCCCAAAATTTAAAGTTTGCTTATAGGGCGAAAATATTTAAAACTTTTTATTTAATTCCTAATATTATAAATCAAAGTTTAACTGAGGGCTTTGGGCGTCCAACATGAAATAATCGTATTGGAAATTTTTTCAATTTGAAATTAAATTCAATTTTACAAGGAAGCTTAAATATTATACATTAATATAATTAATAAAGTTTTATAATATGCAATGCATTGTTACACTTAACACCCATTTAATCATATCAGAATGCTCCTGCTAAATCATTTCAAGGCGAAATTAAAGATGCGAATAACATTCTTTTCAGGTATTTAAAATTAAGAATTATTTTATGGATAAATGCCTTTTAATGTAGTAAAGGGAAAAATTATTTCCACTAACTTATCTTTTGATTTTATCGTATCATATTATCTTATTTCGAAACTTCATTTATGATAATACAGCACAGTTGATTTTCAATTGAATTGTACTTTACTTTTTTTTTTATTTGATTTTAGGAAAATGACTCACTCGTAACAGTTTCCTCTATTATAAGGATAGGAATTTTAGATCGAAAATTTCTAACTGTAGAATTATATTCTGAATTGAATTTCAAACAGAAATTGACAAAATACTCTTTTGATACGGAAAGTGGAATTAAAATTATAAGCCAATTGCAAGATTTTCCCCCTCAAAATATCAGGATGAGATATCTTTCTGTTCCTATGGTCAGAATTTAAGCGAAATCGCAATGTTTGAGAAGAGTTAGAATTAAAGTACTTACAATCATTAAAGTTTGCAATACAAGAAAAAACTAACTAAATCTCTCTTTCACGATTTCTATTTTCTTATAGTTTCTGCTTCCACTGAAAAGAATTAAATTCTTCTCAAAAGAAGATGACTACTGGCAATAATATAAACCATGGAAATGATTCAAAATAATTCGAAATGGAAATCATATGTAATCTGCTACGACTATATAAAGTTGCTGAGGCAGGTAAAAACAATTTCAGTTAAATTTTATTTCAGATTTATTGGAATATTAAATTTTACTGCGAGGATCATATGTGCTTACTTTCTGAAAACAATCCAAAAAAATAAAAGAGAAAAAGCACACACACACAGCAACCAGTGCCACTCTTGACACCAGATTATTATCGTCATTGCGGTGCACACGATACACAAATAATTAAAGTAATTGTCTGATGAATAGAACTTTAGTATAATCAATAGGATTTCATCATATTCTGGAGTTCTATATAAGGATTATATGTTTACAAATTCACTTGAAATTGTTCAAAGAATAATATATTTTGAAACAAGTAATGTATTATTTCTAAATATTACAAAATTCATACAAATAAAGTTTGATTACGATGTGTAATAAAAGAAAACAAAACCATATCAACTAATTGGGGTATTTATCACTTGAACCCGAAAAATAAATCTTCTAAAAACAATTAAAACTCAAAATTTTATGCGTGATATGCATTAAAAATTGAATCTGAATATTTTTAAGCAAGGAATATATAAAGGATAAAACATTACGAAATTCTTAGGATTTGAAATGAGATTAAAAATACATTGATTTTAATATTTATCATCATGAAAAAACTTTCAATGAACAACTAATTGTCAAAGTGTTACACATAATATTAAAAATTTAATCTGAATATCTTGAAGCAAATAGGATGAAATTTATATCATTACGAAATTCCTATGATGTGAAGTTGGATAAGAAATATTTTAATTTTAATATTTACCACCATGAAAAAACTTTCAACGAACAATTAACTGTCAAAATATTACACATAACTTTAAAAGTCAAATAAAAATATCTTGAAGCAAGTAATAAAGAAGTTTATAACATTATAAAATTCAAATAAAAAAGGTTACGTAATTAATAACATTAAAATTACACAATTTTGATGTTTACCAATCTGAGTCAGCAAACAGTTAAGTCTCAAAATGTTGCATCTGATACTAATAAGTAAATAAGGGAATATTTGAAGAAAATATATAAATTTTTAACAATTACGAAATCCACATAAAAACATTATCATAATGAAATGGAATGAGATGGAAAATTTTATTTTGATATATATCATTACATGATAATTTATTTCTATTTTGAAATTATAATATTTATATATATATATATATAAATCAAACCTAAAACATTTTATCAGTTAAGTCTAAAAAATTTTCATCGGTAATTAAAAATTAAATGTAAATGTTAAATTATATTAATATCAAAGCACTAATTAGTTATGTAAACATATTTTTAGGAGCATTAAAGTATTTCATAATTAAAAAAGAACAAAAATATGTGACGGGAAGTTAAAAAAAAACAGAAAATTTATACTATAAAAATATTTTTAAGTATTAAGTATGTAATTAAGTTAAAGAGCCTATTCGGTCATATTCAATAATTTTATCGTAAAATAAAATAAAATGAATATGTTTCATCATAAATTTCAATTTCACTTCTTTCAGTTTAACACGAGTAAATAAATGGTAAAGTATTTATATTTATATCCATAAGCAAATAATGTATTTAAGAAAAGTAGAGCATAACTATATTTATGTTAATTTAGAAGATAAATTATAAGAGAAATTTGTGTAAATAAGAGAAAATATACTGAAGCTTTTGAAATATTTCTCATTTAATCTTATTATTTCCAGTTTTAAAAATATAAGCGAATAATAGTAAAATAAACTAATTCTTTCGCAAAATTGACAATAATATTATTGTTTTTTGTATGAAAATGTGAATTATTTTTCTTCATAATTTCCCTAAATTGAAACAAAATTTATATATTTAAATACCTATAAATCATGTAAAATTTTAAATCGAATATAACAAGTAATTTAAATAAGTTTCAATATTCGTAACAATGAAAAAGATAATTTGTACTTGTATAAAATGAAATTAATACAAATGTTTACATTTAATTTTGAATAATCAAAACATTTTAATGAAAATATAATTACAAAACATTCGCATAAAACTAATTTTAATGAGACATTATATTTTTTGGATTACTTTACCATACATTCATTCACCAATATTATCCACAGTGGTCATCATACAAAAATTAAAAGAAAATAACCAGGATCCTCAGTTCCAGGACAAAAATGAGCACGTAGTCAGTTCAGTTATCACATATTAGGAGAATAAAAAAGCGACAGTTTGCTTCGGATTTCTGCCGATAGTTCTATATTGGTTTCTATTAAATGTGACTAAGCATGAATCTAAAATTTTGCCAGCTCATTTTACGAAGTGAATCAAAGGCGCATTCTTTCATAGTTCCATGGAAAATTTTCTCAGCAGGGACATCATACGTAATCGGTAGAATCATACGGGGACAAATATTTGGTATTTCTACAAGAATTTTTGATGCAGAATCATAATCAATTCTATCCACGTTACCGTCATACATAAGTTAAAGATAAGTATCAAAGATCCTGCGTTATATGTCAAGAATGTTCATGGTAACAGTTCTGTTATCATTCACTGGGATTACCAAAATAATGAAAATGCCGAAGTTTCATTTGAACTTCTGTTGCAAGTTCTACATTAGTTTCTCTGAAATGTGACCAAACTTGAGTCGGTAATATTTTGGCTGCGCATGCTACAATGTAATCCATGGCAGATTCTCTCAGAGCTTCATGGGCAACTTTGTCAGCTAGTATGAGGACATCACAGGCGTTTTGGTGGTTCAAATAAGACACCAGGAAATTGGAAGTTATTTCCTTCATGACAGATACTTGATACTTGTCAGCAACAAAGAAAAGTTTCCATGCTGTATCATAGTCGACTCTATCCATGTGACCATCGTACATAAATCGAAGGAAAACATCCAGAATCGTGGGTTCTATGTCAATTATGTTCACAGTAGCGATTCCATTCTCAAACATTTCCTGTTTGAATATAGAAGCAAATACAGGAGACCACGCTGACAGAACACATTTGTGAGCTTGCAGTGTTCCTGTTCTGGTTTGTATTTTCACGTCTGCTTGCAAATGTTCGATATACATGCGTCGAAAGTTTTCTCGCAAATTGGTAACGGCATCCGTGGCTTTGTCAAACAGCGCAGGATCATTATGATGGTAATATTCTACTTCATTTGTTATTTTTACGGCTGAAAACTCGAATTTTAGAGAAAACATATTGTGTTCATAATCTTTGTTAATCTCAGTAAAAAGTTCACTGATTTCAAAAAAATTTAAAAATGTCCAAGTGTCATCGGAATTTTTTAAATTAATAACTGATTTCTTGAACTTTACAATTCTATTTGTATCTAGCAAGGAAATATTGCAACCAATTTCGTCATGGTTGATCTCATTTAAATTTTCGCCTCTGATTTTTATATCAAAGTAATTTTTTGATTTAAAAACAGTTACTGTGACGGTGGACGACTCACATAAGTTAAACACTTTTTTTTGCTCGTCAGTTGTCAGAATATCTTCCATATGCCACAGGAAAGACGACAACTCCTTTGCTTCATAGTTTGTTCGAATTTTACATCCGTTAAAAGTATCTATTATTGGATCGTTCAGTTCTATAATGCAATGAATAACTAGCGTTTTAACATCCCTAATATCTAAACTTTTTATTAAATCATATTTACATCGATTAAATCTCATAGTAAACTGGCAATTCTTAGTTTCTTCGAAATGCAGACATCTTCCAAAGTTATCACATATCTTCGTTTTTATTAGTATAAACATAATGTCATCTTCAATCCCTATTTTATACAAATCAATGTAATGAGAATACATTAAACGGTAAATTTCCAGAAAATAGGCTGTAGTTTTCGAAGTCCTAGTGGAAAAAATGGGGCTGGTCAATTGAAATGGAATATTCTCAAAATTAGTGATTTTCCACTCTATTGCAAACTGCTTACTTTCGTCCGATTTATTCGCCATTTCGGAATACCTTGCAGAAAACGAACCTCCGATAGTTAAAAATTTATTATTTGATTTGGCCCAAACAAAGTATATGAAGGCGCTTGACTAAACTCGCTCTAAATTCTGTCCTGGAAGTTCTGTAACTGTGATTACATGAATAGAAATCTTATCGAAAAAAATGCACTATCATTTATTTTCGGATTGCTGTAATAAGCATATTCAATGATTTCCATTTTGATAACAACCTTGATCACTTATGTTATTACTTATGCTTATTAAAAAATGAGCAACTGGAAAGAAAGAATAAGCAAAAACAACGAGAATAATCAAAATGTTTCTCATTTTGAGAAACAAAAAAGAATGATCTATCAGCTGAATTGTTATTGTTCAATGATTTTTTTTATTTATATAATAAATGAATCACTGGGTTCTATCAGAATTGAAATATAACTTACAAATTGACTTATACTTGATTGTTTTTTAGTATGAAGATTAATAGCAGTAGAACACCGTAACTTTTATAATTAAATATTTTTAACTTTAATTGCTTTAAATTAAATTGATTTTTGAAATTCAGAGTCTGGATATGACATTAAAATGTAAAATTTGTTGAACGACAGATTTTCTGTAATCATCGTCAAGGTCAATATCGTATTACGATTTTCCGAAATCGGTTCTTTTGTGTTTTCCATTTTAGTTACAACACTATTGGAGTAGACGCTCGTTTTGAAGTACTCGTAGGGACTGGTAAAACAGTTCGTAAAATAGAAGAATAATATATTAGATTATTAAGATCTGATTTTTTTTCACCAAACTACTTTTTTTTGTAAATAGAATATTATTAGAAAGAATTATTCAGAATGCACTGTAAGAGAGACTTTCAAAAAAGAGGAACAAAAAGAATGCAAATTAAGATTCCTACTTAAAAGCAACGCTTTCTTTTCATTTTATTAACTACATTGTTTGTGTGTGCGTGGGTGGTTAGGATATTAAAGTATCACTGTGTTTTTGCTTTTTTTACTCTGTCCATTTAATAGATATTCTTGACTAGAATAAATACGCGCCCTCTAGGGATCAAATAGTGCACATTCTGGCCAGACGTCTTTTTGCCTTGCTTCAGAGTAGACGTGTAGACTTTTGTGCATAATTGGGAATATTCTTTAATAATATTATTTTATTGTGATAATTCCTGTTTTAATTTTCTATTCTCATTAAACTCGTCTGTTTGGGCACCGCTGTGGCCTTTCTTTGCTTCATTTGATACCTAAAATACACTTACCCATACAATTTTCTAAAGCTCAAATCGCATTTTGTTTTAAATTTTTGAAGCCAACAATTCGGTGCTTTAAAATCTTTTATGTATACCTTCATACAAAGAAGTTTGATTTCTCTATGAAAACCAAGAACCAGATACACTCGAATTGCTTACGCATTGGAAATAAGATGAGTAAGTATTCCTTGCAAAACTTTCACTTCAAGAAATTTTTATTGTAAAGCTAGTTTTTTTGCTGTAATGTAGTTATTTATCATTAGTTACAATCAAATGAAAAGCACTCTAGATAGAGTAATAATACAGTTTGTAAATTTAGACATCACATACTGAACTGCCTCACAGTTGGAGGATGCTGTTAGGCTTCTTAAGTACCCATTGTGTTGAAGTTCGTGAGTTCAAATCCTACTTCGGTATTATATGCTTGTAGTGATCCAGAATCCATTTAAACTATACGTATCGGTTTAATTACCTTTCGCATGGGAAAACGCCCTCTTCTGTTGAATATTATTTCCTTTATTACCCTTTTATGTTAAATATTAGCATTAATGACCCTTCTTCTGTTAAACGACACAAAAAACCAAACAGGGACTGAATAAAGCATATAAGTACCTATTTCTCTTATAATGTGATTATTTTTGTGGATAGTGTTATCACTAAAACTTTACATTTCTGTTTGAAAAAATTTTAAAGTAATGAAATTTACTAATTAGTTCTTAGCATATTTTGAATTAAACTAATTCCTACAAACTTCATCTACAAAAAATTATTATTTTCAGCCATCATCTGCTTCTATGAGAGTTTTGTCCATTAAGTAAATGATCTTCCCTGACTTCAATCCTACGGTACTTTAGGTACTACGTACTAAAGGAAGCTGCTCATTTCCCCCTTGGCTATGAATAGTTCGCTTTGGTTCGACTGTGCACTGGACATTTGAAAACCCTTCGATTTTCCAATGGCACCAAGACCTTCCGAGTTTGCACAGAATGACCCATTGAAGAGGCCAGTCCCAAACATCTTTATGACTGCGCTGGTCTACTTTGTGAGGATAGAGGAGTCCGGTTAGGCTGTGTTGAAATTAAAAGCGGACGATCTGATCTGATTCCAGATCAGAGGGATTAGTAAGAAGAAGATCTTCTCTGATCATATAGCATTTCACAAATCGCTTAAAGTCTATAGAATTCACATAGATTATGTTCGTGGTAATGTCCTTTGTCAAAAACTTTTAAGCGTTTTATGATTTCATGAAAATTCCGAAAAGTCATGCATTAAATGCAGACGGTACTTGGAAATAAAAGACTTTGTTTCAAAAATGTGAATATTTTTTGCGTCCATTTTCGTTGCATTTTTGTTAAATGATTTTATTTTTTGTCTGCACACATCAGGAAACCAACAATCACACATCAATGTGCTTTAATTAGTTACAAATAAACCCACCGGTAGCTTAGTGGCTAGTGCTCCTGACACCTAATCTGTTGGTTTCGGTTTCGAATCCTGGCTCGGGCATTTATATTTCTTCTCTATTTCTTAATTCTTTGTTCTGAGATGATGAATGAATGTGGCTCATCCTGTAATCGGATTTGTGGTAGAGTGACGTGGATAATGCTACTCGTCTGTGCCACTTGGTTCACAAGAGTCTACCGGGTAATGATAAATGATTGGCAGTTACTGGCCTTGTTGAATAAAAAGTACGCATATTTTCATCATAGAACCATATCAGTCAAAATCACAGAGTCGTATATCTCTAATTATCATCAACTTCAAGGTTAAAAGTGTTTTGATATGTAAATGCGTTATTTCAACTGTATGCAGAGCTGGTGGTCGAAAATTCAACTCCAGAAAAAGGGTAAAGTTATCTGAGCTAAGTTTATTTATGAAATTACACACAATATGAATACCAATTAATTGGAAAACCAAACTTCTGTGAAGAGTGGAATATGATAAAATCAGGCCACCATGATTAAAGATAATTTCTGCCGCAACGCCATATTGAAAAACAAAAAAAAACAAAAAAAAAAAAAACTTCGAATTATCTGTTAAAGTATGATAATCCCAAATGATTAAAGTTTGTGAAGTGTATCAGTGGATTCTCTATTCGCGAATTTATCATACTTGAATCAATAATCAAATGTTTGCATAAACAATAGATCTGGAAAATGGATGAGAAAATTTCACTGTCTTAACGGAAATTTTAGACATTAAGTACAACTTAAAATACATCGTGAAAAATAATCTCAGGGAAATTCGTAAAATAGAAAAGGACCAAAGCAAAATTTCGGAGACATATAACCCTTTTAATACACTGAGCGATAACTGCTCAGTGTATTAAAAGGGTGCTTGTTTATCACTCAATACTCATTTTTGGCTATCAAGAGCTAGGTAAACAAGGAACTTCTATAAGATTCCAAACCGCTAGCAGGATTAATTGCCAAGATAAGATTTGAATGCATGAACTATTGTACCAAAGGCCAGAACACTGAGCATTTTCTGTCAATTCGGTGCAAGTTATAATGTAGATTTCGAACCACTATAATTATTCTAGGTGTGAATTAAAATCACGAGTTATTGATTGGTTAGTTCGTCAAGTAACTATCTTTTTTTTCTGAAATATATACATAGAAGTGCAACCGAGCTTCAGATTTTAACATAAGCTTAACAGGTTTGTAATACTCTCCATCAATAAGCTCGTCGTCACTGTGAACCACAGTCAAGTGACAAGATCTCACTTGAGCTTGCCCCTCCTTTCCCCATCCACGAAACATCAACGGAAGAACTTTGAACATCACAGATGAACATGGATACATCCCCAATTCACGGAGCAAACCAGTGAAGGAGAATGTGGTCACCCTCCCAATTACTTTCTGCGGTAAATGATGCTTCACTTTGTTAATCTAATCGGAAAGTAGCGTGAAGTTACAGGAGCTCAAGCTGATTATATAGCGAGATTGTAAATGGTTTGAAAATAAATTATTAAAATATTTGTACAGGAGAAAAATACAAAATAAAGCTGTAGCTCTTTAGAAAATCATGATACTATCAGAGTAATTCATTCTTGAATATCAAAGAACCAAAAATATTGTGACCACCATACACCACGTGACATTATGCCACTTTGATGACGTGGATGGAATGTGATCATGTGAAAATGGTTTATTAATTTTCGTGTAAAGTATACACAACGTGACCACTTGTGTGATAGCATGGTAAACTACTGATTTAAATGACTTTGGCTGTGGACGGATTATGAATGTCTGAACACTCAGAATGCGTACCTTCGAAATTAGCTGCTCCCATCGGATGTCACTTTGATGATGTAGATGGTATGTGATCTAGCGAAAATGATATATTAATTTTTGTGGAAAACATGCATTACCATTCACATGATCACTTGTGTGGAAACAGGGAAGATTTGACTTTGGCAGTGGACAGATTCTGATAGTCTGAAGACTAATTCGACGGAAACACAACCTGGACTGCATTTCCAACCACTGCACTCAATCATGATCTAGCTGGAAATCTGTTCTCAAGATAGGATGAAGGAAACCCTAAACAGTTCAACTGAAGTAGAGGCAAATGAACAAAGAAAATGCCTAACACATCTATAAAACAAGCAAAATAATGTATCTAAGGAAACTTTAAATTATTCGTGCAGATACAAACTTAACACCATAATGTATGACTTTTTTGTCTTATTTCTTATTGAGATTAGATATTTGAAAACAATATCGTTGAAGTTTTTAAAATAGGAATTCCGACTATAAATATAAACAGAAAATTTGGAATGGAGGTTGTTAGACATAATTATTTTTATATCTGATCATCTATCCTGCTGCTGTAAATACACTCCTATCCATAAATTAAAGACAATTCAGAATCACAGAAATTAAAATAAAAATTTCACGTGTAGATTTATCACACACATCTTGAAGAATAATATACAAATTACAAGAAACCACTAGATGGCACCGATAGTACGTCACAATGACGAGAGTGTAAGACAGGGATATATAAGGAATGGTTGCAAAGAAGCAAAATTGTTCACAAGTACTTTAAAAACTTTTCAGTGCAATAACCGCACATTTATGGTACAAAGGAAACATTTGGATGATGTTTTACGTGGTAGAATTATCAGCCGTCTGGAATGTTGACATACCCAGCTGGAAGAATCTGAGGAACTTGAAATCACCCACAGTGTCATCTCCAGGCTTTAGCAACGGCTCCAAGAAGATGGTAATGTGAATAGAGACGTCACAGCACAGGTCGCACCCGAGTTACAACACCGAATGAAAACCGGTGTTTGGCAGTTACTGCTAAAAGAAACAGACAGAGCATAGCATCAGACTTGTCTTGTCAGCTCTCTACAGCTACCGGTACGACAATTTCAAGGCAGACCGTGTACAGACGCTTAAGGCTCATTAGTCTATATGCTCGTAGGCCTGTTAGATGTGTTCCACTAACCACAACTAACTGTCACTTGAAGCTAGCCGGGAGTATAGAGCATAAATTTTGGACATCACAACAGTGGTCTTGTGTCATGTTTTCCGACGAGTCCAGGCTTAGCTTTCAGTCTGATTCTCGCAGGACTTTCATATGGAGAGGGCCAAGTACCCGTCATCCCCAAGAGAACACCATTGAACGACACCGTTACGGTGGTGCAGGATTGCTCGTATGGGGAGGAATTATTCTGGGTTCCAGAACTAACCTGCATATTCAGAATGTAATCATGACAGGCCACATCTATCGAGATGTCGTTCTGAAACAACATGCACGTTTGTTTTAGGGCGCAATGGGTACAAAATTTCTATTTATGGATGACAACGCTGTCCTCACCGTGCAAACATTGTAGACGAATGCCTCCAATCGGAGGATATCACCCGTATGGACTGGCCAGTATACTCAACGGACTTCAATCCAATACAGCATGTGTAGGCCATGCTTGGCAGATGAATTCCAGCCCGGCAACCCCCTCCCACATGTCTACCGGATCTTCGGAGAACATTGCTTGATGAGTGGTGTAATATTCCGCAAGATCAGATCGATAATTTGATTCTCAGCATGCCTAGGCGTTGTACTGTCTGTATTGCATTGTCTGTGAGGGCATATTATGTATTAATATTCATACCAACCATGTTATATTGGTTTTTGTAAATAGGTTCTTTTTTGAAATTTGCTCCAGGGAGTAACAATCGCAATTTTCATTAATGATGTCAAACATGCAGCATCTTTTTTGCTTTTTACCTTTTATTTAATAAATAGACTTTTCAAATAAGTCACATTTGTTTTGTTTGTCTCTTTCTTTGCCGGAACTTGCATTATCCTTAATTAATGGACACGAGTTTGTGTGTAATTTGATCCCTGCATCTCTTATAACAACCATTTGAGCTGTAATTTTGATCTCGTAAAACATTTGGCTACAAAATGAACATGAAATGACTCTGGGTTAATTAGTAAGCCTGACAACCGAGGGGGAAGAAAACAGAATTTACAAAAAAAAGTTTTCGGAAATTGTGAAAGTTATATATTTTTAGTTTAAAAAATTGGATATCATATAATTGAATAAAATACTCAAAAATCTATTAGAAACCGAATAATATTCCCTAACACCAAAAAGTGATGTTGATATTTGGCGCATCTAATTCCATTGTTAATATGAGAGATTTAATTTAATATTATCTATAAACAATCACAATAAAAAAGCAAAATTTATTGTAAAAGCTAAAATTAAAATGAATAATAGAAACAAAAGTTCGAATTTAGATAATCAACATGAAAATCTTGTAGAATTAAATATCAGAGAATTTAGGTTTATAAAATTTCGGTTGAATCCTGTGTGGACTCACCCCATTGCCAAGAGCGAAATGCGGAGCTTAAGTTTCAGATTACACAGCCAAACTAGATTCCTTCATTTAACGAAATTCAAAGTGCGTGTTTATTGGTTGCGACTATATGACAACCGAATTTTTAAAATGAATTAACAGACAAAATTTTTTTTTAATTAAAATGATATTTTTAGAGATATTTATTTAAAACTGTAAAAATTAAATAATATTTTGCAAATTTTAATACAAAATGATAGCATTTTTTAATATTTGTGTGTCAAATATTAAAAATAATAATTAGAGAGAGTTATGGGATATACGAAACATTCTCTTTTTTTAAAGCATATTATAACAAGCAAGTGATTTTTATTCAAAATGAGTGCTTGGATCAATACAATGTTTAAGCATTACGTTATGGTTTATTTTTTAAAAGAATATATATATATATATATATATATATATATATATATATATATATATATATATATATATATATATATATATATATAAACAGAGCTGTGTTTTTTTTAAAAATTAAAAATGAGTTAAAAAGAGAGCGAAAGGATTCTGTTAACAGACGAGAATGGAATGCAAGGATATTGAGATAAAGATATAAGGTAAGCACTTTTATTGTTCGAATTCCGAATTTGAAGATACTACAAATAAGCTTTATAGAAAATGAAAATTTAATTTTCATAGATAATGTTATTGATAGTGCGATATTAGTAAAAATGAAATATTATAACAAATGATTATGCATATTTTAATCATCTAACAAATATAAATAACATTATTTTTTTATCTTTAACTTTTTCATATTTTATAATATATATTCTTATAAATTGTGAATAAAATTAGCATTCAAGAATTTTTTCTTAAAATACTGATGTAATATGTTTATATAAGAAATATATTCACAATTGCAGTACTCAAAATTACGTGAAATCGCTAATTTTGCTTGGCGAGAAAATATTTGCCTTCATTTTTCTGCTTCTGCCAAGCGGTGAGCCAAAATTGAATTTTACTAAGATTTCTTTGAAAAAAATTTGTTTTAAGAACTACACTTTCATTTTATACAATTATTTTTTAGGTAAAGTCAAGTATGCGAAATATTTTTCATAGACGAGAGAAAGCGTATAGTTTATATATATTTATAAATTATTACAAGAATATAATTAAATTATAAAGACAAATATTCCCTCCAAAAATAAATGGCTGAAAAATAATATACTCTTTTGTAAACTGAATTCATATTTGACATTTTTAAAAAAAACAAAGCAAGCAATATTGCTGTTATTTTCCCTAAAATAAATACAGTTTAAAATTATTTTAAAATAAGTCATTTCCCGGAATAATCAGGGTTTAACAGAAAAAGAAGTGCAGTTTTTAGAAATATAATTGAAATACGTATTGGAGCTTTAAATTTTTTGTTAAAGTTGTTAGTTTGTAATTTTTCCCAGTTTTCAGGAAAATACTATTTTCAATAGCTTCTGTAAAAAGTGATGACGAAGTTCGTTATACGATGTCTATTAGTTTCATGTTACATATAGTTCTACGTATAATCAAATTTAAAGACGTCACGAATGATGTATTTTCACAACCAATCATCGTAGATATCTGAATATGAGTCCTTATTACTCGAGAAAAACATTTGAACTCTTCAAAACTAATCTTATGAATACATGATCACAATAAAAGTTTTAATATATCAACAAGTAAAATCATTTTTAGATTGGTATATTTTTGTATTTTGCTCATATTTCTCTCTCACCATATCTTGTAACCCATAACTTATCCATATTTTAATTATTCAATTTATGAAGTTGCAATGAAATTTAAGACAAAAATATTTAAACACGGGGAAATATAAGGTGGTTAAAATTAAATCTTCGGTATAATTTGATACTCGTAGTTCTGGTTCTGCGGAACAATCAGAATAAAACTTTAAATACAAGCAAATAATAGAAAATTAAATAACCCTATTTTAAGTTTTTCTACAGACTGTTGTTGTGAGAAAGTTGTGAGATTTTGTGGGTAGGATATAATTTCTTTTCTTAATGGCGATGACAAGGTGACTAACCCTTAAGCACAACAAATCCAGAAACTGTAACTCATTACCCTGGGAACCAAGATACAAAGACGAGTAACATTACCCACGTCATACTACCACAAATCCGTTCTTAGGGTGGGCCACATTCATTCATCGGACACATTCAGAGTAAGGACAAAGAAAGAGAGGAAGAAAGAAGGGAGTATTAATGCCCAATCCGGGTTTCGAACCCGGGACCAATAGCTTAGGAGTCAGAAACAATAACCACTTAATCATCGATCGGCTGTAGGATGAAATGAAATGATAGAAACTGTGTTTAAAATAAAAGCTAAAAAAGCAATTAATTATAATTCTCGCCACAAGGCTATATCAATTTTATTTTTAATGAATTATATATATATATATATATATATATATATATATATATATATATATATATATATATATATATATATATATATATATATATATATATATATACAAGCTGACCCAGCCACACGTTGCAGTGGCTGCGTTTTTATAATACATTGAATCAATTTTTTACTAATTCTTGGGTACAATCAAATTAATATTTTCTAAAAAAATTTAAAATAGGTTCATTCATATGAGATTAAAAATAAAATGTTTCGCAAAAATTTAAAAGTAATAGGTAAAGTATCGAAATTTTGAAATTAAGCACAAATCAACATATACTTTCTGAATTTACATTTTATTCATCTTATATTAAATTATAGTTAGTAATCAGTGACTTACTTATAAAATATACTATATAAATTAAAAACATCTAAAAATAAATTGTTATAAATGAGGTAGATAACATTGACATCGAACTATTATTTTTTCAATTTTTAATTATTAAAACTAAAAAATTTTTCCGTGGTATTATACTGAAATAAAAAAAATTAAAAGAATTTATCATTTGAATAAATAAATTAGATCAAAATGTTCTACTGAATAAATTAATAATTATCAAATTATAAAATAAAAATAAAAAAAATAAAAGGCTGTCAAGAAATACTTACATGTTTTGGAGGTGGTATGAAAATTAGTAAAGAAAAACAGCAATAAATAAAATTTTATTTTACTATTTATAATATTAAAAATATTCAAACTGAACACGCACAATAATAACACAATACAAAGTATAATTATGAAAGTGATTCCCAAAAAATTGTTATAGCATGATTATACATCATGAAAATATATGTACATCATGAAAATATAATAATAAAGATATATGTAAATTCTATATTTAACCACGCAATTGCGCGCGCAAGTTAATTTTCTCGAAGATGTATAATCTAGAAAAATAAACACGTCGCCATCTGCCGAATACCTGTGCAACTTAGATGCTAAACCGCCATCTATTAGGAACTTACAGAACTAAACAATAAATAAACATTATTGTCGTATAATAAATATTGAGAATAATAATTAAGAAATAAAAACTATTCTATCTTTTAAGTTGGACTATATTATAAATGGTTACAAAATTTTATCAAAATCCGTTCAGTAGTTTCGGTATATATATATATATATATATATATATATATATATATATATATATATATATATATATATATATATATATATATATATATATGTATATATATATATATATATATATATATATATATATATATATATATATATATATATAATGAATTTATAACAAACATTTATGAATTTCCAAATAGTATTACACAAAAAATACATACTGTCTTAACACCAGCATACTCCCCTATATCTAACGCAGAGATGAGCTCTAGCAGTTAGATGGAAGCAGCCGGGTGGGAGTCTTTGTCACTTGCAATCAGGGAGCAAGCAGAAGACTCCCAAAACTTGGCTTGCTACGCCTGGAGGTATCACTTCACTTGGAGGACATTGCCACCTATTATCTTGCCTCCAGCCTCTTTGAGTGAACGCGATTAATCCTAGGTTAAGTAGGGATTCAAACTTATTATCTTCCAATAATAAGAAAGATTTTTTAACCAACCGGGCCCCCACGGTGGCCAGTCACACAGAATATGTTTTTCCAAATTTTTGAATCATGGCTTTTAGATATTTTTCATCTGGATCCTCATACGAAGTTTATAACTCATTTATAAGTATAAAGTACTGTCAGATCTTTGGCCACACTCTGACAAACTAAATTAAGAATTGTATTCCAGATCAATGTCAAAATTAAGGGAGTGGATCCTCTGGTGGTACCATATATCGAAGGAGTTGAGAGCAAAGTCATATTTCCACTTTCGTGGTCCTCTGGCTAAACGAAAGACCCCTTACGGACATAAAGTCGCATTACACAGGCATAGTGATCTTGGCTTGTCCAAGTGTCATTAGTAACACAACAACAACTACAAACTTATTATTACTTATTTTGTAAAAATAATGGCTTCTGTATATTTACACTTTTTTCACATATTTCTATAATGAAGAAAATTAAGTATTGTTAAAAAAAGAGTATATTTTTAGTTTAAATTTTGAGAATATTTACTCATTTGAGAATGAAAGAAATTAAGCGGGATCTATATTTGTTGCATATCATCTTTTATTTGATGTTTCTAATATTATTTACTCTCAGTTGCTTTTCTTGTCGCTCAACGCTTGTTGTTTGCTTACTTGTGTTTCAAGTGAATTCCGAATCACTGCAAACTTCAAAGTTCATGCGGGATTCTACCGAGTGCCAAAGAATGAACCGTTCGGATACCAGACCAGCTCACTGGCCTTTGGCGTTGCAAGAGTTACGATGTCTTGTAAATTCGGATTGGGGAATCTGAAAGCCTGCAACTGCCAAAGCTTCTTGATCTACATTAACATTTCTGCTTAGTTTCTTTGAGTACAAATGCCATATAATCCAGACTGTCCAAATCTGAATTTTTTTGGCGACGAAAAATGTTGCCAAGATGACGTATTGTGATGTGCGCGATGACGTAAATATAGGGTATACAAAATAGAATTTTCTGCATAATTCTCATAGATCTCCACATCTATGGCGTAATTAAAACTAAGTTGTCAGATACATAAAAAAATTCGCCAAAAGACCATCAAATTCAGAATTTAGCACCCTGGATTATACAGCATCAGTGCCTTTCATTGTCCCTCGGTCGTCATTTTTTGCATACGAGGGTTAATTAGACCGTCGCCTACAATTTAAATTGTAATCCGAATCGCTACAAATTTGATTCCTTACGATGTGGGAGTGGAACTTAATATATATAGGAATTGGAAAGTCAGCACTAGCGATCCAAATGCCCAGAACTCTTTCATAGAGTATCTGTTTGGTGAAACTGGATGCCTTTTGAAATGTATTTTCGTCTAAAATTAGATTTCAGATGATAATTAAGAACTTAAAAGAAAGTTAAAACCAAATGAAAAGACCTTTGAACTTGGTCAGTCTTCTCGTAATTTTGAACCACAGTCAAATGATGAGGTAGACACCTAAAATGCCGACCGATGACTGAGTGGTTATCGTTCTTTATATCTGAGCTGTGAGTCCCGGGTTCGAATCCCGATTCGGACAGGAATGTTACTTTCTCTCTGTATTTCTCTGTCCTTTCTTCTAAGATGATGTATGAATGTGGCCCATCCTATAGATGGGCTTATGGTGGTATGGCGTGGGTAGTGCTACTCGCCTTCACGGCATCTTGATTCACATATGCCCACTGGATAATGAGTAGCAATTTCCAGCCTTGTTGTGGCGAAGGGCTAGTCACCCAAGAGTCCGCCGTTATTAAAAAATACCTAAGATGGCAATTTCCCTTCCATAACATGACACTCTTGTAACGTGGCATTGCGAGCATGCGCGATCTATTTAATTTACGTGTACCAGTCATTTTTAATGTAATATCACATCTTCAACTGTATCATATATAGAACCTATCACTTTACGATCACAAGAGTCAAGGAGTTCTCAACCTGACCAATGTGGCCTAGAATAAGGTTTTGGCGGTCACTTTTGGAGCTCTATGCTGAGATGCTTGAAGCTGACATTGAAGAAGATAACTGGAGGTAATTTATAATCAATTGATATGCATTGTTTAAGAAAGGTCTTTTAATCACTCGGTGGACATCAAAGAGACATGTCTTGAAGTAAAGCAGATAAGTCAGATTAACAAAATCTGCAATAGATGGCAGTTCAAGGATTTTAAAAGTTATAAGATTTCACTTTTTATGTCATTAAAATTAAAATCTTTTAGACAGTCACAGAAACTCCCAGCAAGCAAGAATTTTATTTTCCGGATTTGAAGATAATTCATATCTTCAAGTGAACGATAATGCTCTTATTTCTAATCTTTTCCATAGTTGATTACTTAGATCCTCGTATAAGAGTCAGTATAAATTATCTATACTTCTATATGTTGATTTTTTTACTTACGGTTTCGGGAACGAAACCCTGAAACTGTATACTGTTTGCGCCCAGAAGGATAGGTAGGTGATTGCAATGCGTTTTCAGCATTCCATTTCTGTCACTCGAAGCCTCTAAGTCATGTCAACCACTTCGTAATTTTGAACCAGAGTGAAGTAACGAGGTCGACACTTGAGCTGAAATCTCCTTCTGGGTCTCATCAGAGGAGAGGCATTCGTTCCTATGCAACTTTTATTATAAATAATTCCTCTCAAGTTGACGGCTTGGAATTGCCTCATCCGGAGTTAGTGAAGTTACTATTTTAAAACTACTGGATTATTGAAAATTTCGATACCTTCATTATGAACTATTGATTTCATTACTTTAGAATAACTATTATTTTAATTTTGTTCCCTAATGAATATCAACGGATTTTAAAGTAAAAGATTAAAAGAAGTATTCTTTGGGATTTTTGTTGAAAAGACCATTATTTAACGATGCATACGGTTTCAAAACTTACGTAGTAGCGTCTTGTTTGTGTACAGTAGAACTCCAATTATCCGAATTCCGTTTATCCAAATCGCAGATTATCCTCATCACTTTCAGACTTACAGATAAATGGTCTGAAGAAGATACTGAAAATGAGCAGAAGAAAAAATCCCAAAAAAGGGCCTTCAATAATTAAAATGGACCCTTTTTTCGAAAATATCCAGTTAACCGAATTTTTGATTATCCGACTGAGGTCCGGTTGTCATTGATTCGGGTAATTGAAGTTCTACTGTGCACTGGAAATGTAAAAATTTTTGTGTTTCATTTTTGTAGTTAATATTGCAAAATAAAAGTATCCAATTTATGGAAAGTCCTTTTACAGGGGGATATTAATGTGTTTTTAAGCAACTTAAACTGAAAGTTGTATCAAAACTCTTGTTTATTAATTCAGTCTAATTAAGAAAAATATTTTATCCGTTTATCGAGATCTTTGCTTAGATTAAATGGTGTAAACTTCACAAGACAATTTGAATTTGGAAATGTGAATGTAAATGAGTTGGAAATGTGAATTTGGAGAGTGTAATACCTTCAAAACAAAAAATATTTCCATTTCTCTTAAATCTTATAATTTTTTACAACTTAAATAAAAAGAAACTATAATAAGATAAAAAAAATCTTACTTTTATTTCTTTCAATGAAAATCTCCCTTTCATTTTTCGACCCATTTAGTTTTTACAAAAATTTTTCTATTTTTAATTATCTTTGCTTTAAGAAACAATTCTATGAGAATTTGTAGGAGTATATTAGTGTGTGAAATATGTTTAGGTATATAGCAAAATATGGATATGTTGTCATTTTTTTTAAATTTCTTAATGTCTTTAAATTTTAGTTATTTTGGAAGCAAATTATGTTTTTAATTTTTTTCTACAACAGTTTTCAGTAAATCTTATAATTTAATTTTCTGCCATATTTTCATCGTTTCTAATTTTTTAAATTTCAAAGAAATGAACATCAGAGCTACAGAGTTTTTTTTTGTGTTTTATGAGATAATTTCTAAACTATATGACGAGCAAATTTTTTACAGGAAGCTGAGTTCTAAAATATCTTCCCCCTAAACGGTGGAGCCCGATTCTAGGGCGATTCTAGTACAGGGAAGTATGACGATGCGCACACACTTTATATATACACATAGGCTATCATACATATACAGAGACAAAATAGATGTTTGCTAATCTTAAAATAAAATTATTAATCTATTTTCTAACTTAAATAAAGTTTTATTGCAATCTTTTTCTTCCACTAAAAGGAATGAAATTAAATTTCGTAAAATTTGGAATAAGAAATATTTACAGGATTATTTTGTCACGGTTTATTCAATGGCTTTAAAGAAAGATAATTTTTTATAAAAAAAGACTGTTTTTATAAGAAAGATAAGCGAACTGTTTTACAAAACTAGACAAAACATTAAATGATTCAGAGCAAAGAAAAACTTTTCATTCTATTTCTTGTCTAATGAATGTTTGGTCTACTGGCATTATTTAGAATGTTGAACATTATCACTACTTGAAAGGAAATTATCATAAATAACATTCGATTTTCCCAATATATGTTCTTCAATTTATCTGTATTTTTCATCATTTTTAGAATTCTTATGAATTACATATTTACTTAATTAGGCTAGTTAAAGAGACGTTTGTTTATTTACCAATATTTTCCAACTTCAATGTCTATTCTTAATTGTTTAGCAGGTTTTTAGAGTTTTCATAAATTTCATATTAACTCCATTAGCCTTACTAAAAACATATCTATCCGTGTACCAATATTTTCAACTTCAATGTCTGTTTTTAGCAATTGAGCAGGTTTTTAGAGTTTTCATAAATTTAATATTAACTCCATTAGCCTTACTAAGAACATATCTATCCATGTACCAATATTTTTCAATTTCAATGTCTGTTCTTGGCTGTTGAGCAGGTAGCTAACGATTCTCCTGATATGAATATGAGGCGAACTTTCAGGAACGATTATCGATTGTGGAGCAAGAGTAACGAGAGAAGACCTGAATCACGCATGCGCGCTGGTAACATCTGCTGCTCTCATCTTCCTTTCCGGTGACGTTTCTTTTCTTTAATTTATTCCCCCAAAACCAGAGCGCGATTGTAATAGCCAACCACGGAAGACCTGTTGAGCAGCTGAAATCTTCAAAACTGTTGCCATTACATTAACTGATCCATTTTAAAACTGATTGATTAATTTCTAAACTAATAAATTTTGCTTGCTTAATAACTAAATATTTGATTTCGAATTACATGACAGTGTAATTCTTTCCTGAATGAAATAAGTAAATCACACATTCAAATGAATACATAACTTCTTGAGATACCATAATTAAATTTACTTAATGAGCTAATTCGTCAGTTAAAGATAAAAAAATATTGTACTAAATATGTTTGTATCATATACATGTTTGAAAAACAGTAAGAATTATTAAAAAGGACATTTTAAAAATCTTTACCATGTTAGTTATTTGTTACTAAATCAGGTTTATGAAATTTCAACTGTAGAAATTTAATATTATAAATACATCATCATATAGATTTTAAAATAATAGATAAAAATCAAATTAAAAATAAAACACAACTTTATATATATACGTAGGAACACTTTATTTGTGATAGTTTAAAAATATACACAGGTCATATTTTGATTTAAAAATATCATACAATTGGACACTGCTTAAGAACATTCATTATAAACATAAATATAGTTTTATAAATAAAAATAAAAAAAGTAAAGTACTAAAATCTATCTATAAAGTGTATTTAGTTTCAGTCCTTATTCAAAGTATTCAACCATGTGAAAAAGTGCTTTTAAATTATGTGCTTTTATAATTGACTATAACAAAGTTAATCATTTAAATAAACTATTTATAAACATAGATGATGCTAAAATTGTAATAGTTTTCTGTTTCATTATAAGAAAACCTAAAACAAAATTGGATGTGTTTTGATATTTTCACTTAAAATAAGAATTTTTTAAATTTATATTTACGATTTATTTATATAATCAATAAACACGTCTAAGTTTAGTTTAAAAAATTTCTATTTTACTTTTTACTTTCATCATTTCTGCACCTAATTTATTTGAAAGCACAATGAAAAAATAATCATCATAGGAAGTAAATTAAATGATAAATATTTTAAAGAAAACTCATGATGTATTTAAATAAAAATAAAGTTTTTTTTTCAATATTTTCCTCCTTTGCTAAAAAATCTAAATGTTAGATATTAAAACATATGTATATACAAATTGAAAGAAAAAATATTTATTGAATTTTATTATTAATTATATTTATATTTTCATTTTCTAAAAAATTAAAATATATATAATGGTGATAAATTTAAAAAAATTCGATTTTATACAGTATAAGTCAATGAAAAATTTTCTTTTATACTGCAAACCTTTTTATGGTAAATGTAAATTATTTCTGTTCACAAACTGAAAAGAGTTACAAGCATTTAAAATTTATAAATTCAGAATTGGTTAAACTATTGATCTATGAACCCTATTGCGTCAAACGAGCAAAGATATATATATATATATATATATATATATATATATATATATATATATATATATATATATATATATATATATATATATATATATATATATATATATATATATATATATATATATATATATATAAAACTTTATTAGAGCTTTAAATAAAATTATAGCTATGCAAGCGACTGAAATTAGATTTTCACTGTAAATATATTTATGTTGTTTATGGTAGCCATTTCATTATGATTTGACATTTATAGGTGTTCTAAATTTACTTTTATTTGAGACTACATCTGACATATATTAAAAGGGATTTGGTAGTTAAGTAATAAAAGTTAATTTTACATTTCCTGTTAGATGTTTTTTATACACACAAAAATTAGTTTTGATATTTAATTAATGATATATACGAGGATGCTTTTATAGTCTAAATATTAGAATTAAATATATGAAATGTACCCTTAATGACGAAAATCGAAAAACTTTTCCAGATAAATATACATTATTTATTCAAAATCTCCGAATGATGTGGGAGTTTGAATAATCTTCCACGTTCATTAGTACCGACATATTTGTTTTTGTAATAAACCATACACCATCTTGATGGGATATTATTTTTGAAAAACATATTTAATCCAATTGTGACAATCGCTCATCAAGTGAATACAATAATTACATAAATATCAACTAAATAAATAAAAATTCAAAATCACCAAAATGTGTCACCACGTTTCATGATTAAAATGTTTTTCTAAGTGACCACAAACAGGTCACCTGATTATAACATGACAACCGCTTACTGTTCAGACGCTCTAGCATTGTTATTTCGGTGTTGATGGCAGATGACCAACGCATTGTTTTTATTTTCTTTTATTAAAATAGGACAAATATTATAAATAATTCGGACATTAAAATCCGTGCTTCCCTGATAGATTAGGCTATATTTCTCATTATCAGAAGGTAGTGAGCTCGAGCATCAAACGATCAGATTCGTCTTGCTTATGCATGGCGTTGCAATATCTTTTATGTGAAATGATAGATCTGGGATGGTGATTGGTCAAGTCTGGAGATAGGTTCCTGTTTCTAAATCATAAAATCCCGCTCATTTTCGCAATCACGAGGACACACACACAGGATATAAAGGTGTCATCACTTCCGTTCCTTGTACTGCTGAAAGGCGAAAATCTTTGTTGTCGGGCATTACATAACAACAACAGCATTCAATAAAAGCAATTGACTCCATAAATGGACAAATTATTTTTGATTTTTCCGTTGCTGCACTGTAACTTTATCTAGTGTCATCTGATTAAATACGAATTATATTCTGCCTTGTGTAAGTTTGGAGACGAAGCCATTCCATAGGATATATGCTTATGGTTAATATCATTGGATGTTAGCCTGGACCGTAACGGTATTGCTTCATGGCAGTGGTTACTCAAATCGTGAGAAAACGGTTAGAAGAAATGTAATCCTTCTATACTACAAAAGCGTAGGACATCCAGAACCTGACTAAACAGAGGCTTACGGGGCAATTGCTTTTGGCAACCACATCAGAGAGGGCTCCAAACCAAAGTTAAAGTTTATTTTACGTTGTCAATCGAATATAATCATTTGCTAAATTAAATAGAAAGTTTGTTGTTGTGAAGCCGAGGGAGCCTCCGAAGAAGCTTTGCCCCGGGCCCCAATAAGGCTAGTTCAGGCCTTGATAATACCAACCTGTTATTGATTGTGAAAGAAGTGCTTGCTGCCGATTTTATTTCCATTCTTGGAATCGAAAGAGTACTTTGTTTTAACATTAAATCTCGGAACCGAAAGCATACAGCCATCCCCCCCCCCTATTCGTTGTGAAAAAACAAACCGTTTTGCTTATGACTTCGACCTTTAGAATCGAAAAAGTATTTTCTCAATTTGTTGTTTGAAAGTTCATTCCGAATAAAATGCTATATAAAAGAAGTATTTTGATTTTTATGTGAAAACTTTATCTCTGGGAAGATGGTACGGTTGATTAGAGCGAGTGATTTATCGGATGTCGTGGAAACAAAATAAGTAAAAGAGAATCCTGCGATAATTCATTTACTAATTATCTTAATAAAAGTTTTGAAATCAATTAATTACAAGGAAATGGGGTTATTGCAAATGGCAACAGTAGATACTTTTTTAAAAAAACAAATTTCTTCATTAATAAAATGAAAAAAGAAAATAGCTTATCAAATAAATATCTATAGTTACAAATTATGCTCCGCAAACTGATCGAAGAACCGAAGAGGAAGCGAAATAAATCAGTAAATGATCCGAAAAGAATTTCTCTTGAAGAAGTTGAGAATTTGGGAGAATTAACTATATTAACAGAAAAACTATTTGATGATTCTTTAACTTCTTTACTTAAGATCAAGTGAAGATCTAAAAACTTTGTTAGAATAAGCTGACAAATTCAGCATAAAGAGTTAAGAAGCAGATCATGTAATATAAAAGGAATTTTGGATAAAAAGAAAAATGGATAAGTTAGGATGGAAAAGGTTTTTGGTTTCCGTCTCAAAGATTAGAAATAATCCTAAGGCAGTTTTCATGGGGATATTTTAGCACATCTTGGAATTACCAAAACAAAAGATAAATTAGCTAGGAATTTTTGTTTGGTCAAATTATTATAAAATATTAAGAACTGGTAAGAGCTTGTGATTCTAGTCAGAGTTAGAAAAGCTGGGAAAAAAAGAAGATTCAAATAAAAATAGTATTTGTACTATCGGAAGACTTTAGAAAGATAAATATTGATACTAGAGATTCTATGGCAGTCACACTTTCTTGGGAAAGATATGTCCTTACTGTAAAGTCTTCTGCATCCAAATATCAAAATGCTGTTGACGAAAACGAAGCAATTGAATCCATAAAGCAATCGAAGTGCAATTGGTAAAATCTTATAATCTTTTTCGAAGAGCCGAAAAAGCTATGTAAAGAATGAAACTCAAATAAAAAGCAATAGAGGTTTATTGATAAATATTGTGTGGTCATTTTCTAGTCGCTTTTTCTTTGGAAAGGTACATCCTTATTGTGCCTTGCATTCAAATATCAAGAATTCGTAAAGTAGAGAAAATAGTTTCCATTGCCTCCGAGGAATTTGGACTTCTGCCTGTTCTTCATTCTCAAGTTCATCTATAAGAACCCGATACCAGACAACCATTCAAATATAAAGATGTGGCTTCGTTAGAATGTTGTTATTTCTACTTCTCGAGTAACTTATTTACTTCTGTTGTTGATGCTTTCGGTGTCACATCCAGAAAGTAATCAAGAGAAGAATTTGTAAAATCTTATAACTCTTGTGAAAGGGCTGGAAAAGCTAGAGCGAAGAAAAAACCTTAATGAAA
This sequence comes from Latrodectus hesperus, assembly GCA_037975125.1. Taxonomy (NCBI): domain Eukaryota; kingdom Metazoa; phylum Arthropoda; class Arachnida; order Araneae; family Theridiidae; genus Latrodectus; species Latrodectus hesperus. The sequence goes on along the minus strand of CM075858.1, from coordinate 76,710,435 downwards.
ATAGTACAAGTAATAACAGAAATAATAAAAAGGAGATATATTTTGATAATGTAGGTCCTTTGCCATTTACACTTTCTGCAAAAAAGATAATTGCTATGCATTTTGTATCAAAATACTCAGCTATCATTGCCTTAGCAATTGTAGCATCTATTTTAGTAGTTGATAATTGCTTCAAATATTTTGTAGAATGAGCTTTCCTAAAGAGATATATCATAACTAAAAATAATAAGTGATCTAACTACAAAACTTCTAGAGAGGTTATTCATAATTTGTTTATATCTAGCACAAAACAAACCAGTTGAAACCTTTTACAGAACCTTAAAAAGAATACTTATGAATATTGTGTGCAAAATCTTCTCTAGCTTTGCTTGCTTATGAGTTATAATTCACGAGTCAATTATATTCAATCTTGTAGAGTCAGTTTATAGAAAAATATATGAACACCAGCCTCCTTACTCTATTTACATTGAATATTTTAAATAGTATACAATTATTAAAAAGATAATGAGTTTTAATAATGGAAAAAATGGAAGAGTGTTAAAGATAGCGAAATTTGTATTATTAAAGGAGTGGCGTTAAAAGAAAATTCAAAGTAGGAGTTCACATTTTCGTATTGGCTCTTCTGTAAATAAAATAGCCGTTGCTAGCATGTCACAGGAACATTTCAATCTAACAGTAGTGATGCTAACTGCATTCTTTTTTTACTTAATAAAAATAATAAATCTCAAATTTAGCTTGTAAATGTTATTAAACTCTAACGTATTTAATTATATGTTTTTGAATTTGATGAAAGCGAAGATCCTCCAGATTATAAAACACAACTTCCTTCTATTAGAAACTGCCCAAATGCTTTTTAATTATTTTGAATACGTTAAGAAGAATAATTTGGAAGAAAGATTGAATAAAAGAATTAGACGAATTGGGTGTGCTAATTAAGTAATTTAATATACTTTGCACATTAATGAAAATTCAACACCTAGAAGGAGCTGCCAGAAAGTTACAAACTAGACAAACAGAGAGAGACAGCAACGAAGAATATTTCGAGTTGACATGTATTTCGAAATGATATGCATAATACAGAGAGAGAACAGGGTAGAGTCAATAGTTCTAGGAGTACCGTGGAAGGCGATACACGAACCAACACGTCTAAGCACAGAGTCAATGAGAGTCGGATAGCGTGCTGAGGAATGGCTCGATAATCCCTGTCTAGCATTTGCTAAGTGTTTGACAGGTGACAGGTGCTTGACATTTGATGAGTGCTTGAAAGTGCGTCTTTTAAAAAGGCAGTGGCAGGGTCTGAAAATGGTGTCCAATCATATCCCAAACCTGTCTGATTGTTGAGAGATCTGGTGTGCACGGTGGCTAGGGAAGCAGCTATACACCTTGCAGGAATGTTGGCTGATGCGAACAATGAACGATAGGGTATAATTTTGCTAATAAAGGGAATTGGGCACCTTCTGAAGGTAGGGGAGTATCACCGGCTTCAGCACGTCATCCATGAAATGTTGGGTGATCATAGCACCGTGAATACGAACTGGATGTAACCTCGAATTGTTTGCAATGGCCCTCCAAATCATGATGGAGTATTGTGGCTTGGTGGGGCTTTCCACAATTGTTGCAGGATTGGACCTGTCTCCAAGTTGACGCAACATTCGAAAGTGGCGTTTATCACTGAGAAATAGAAGCGGGACTCATTTGAGAAAATGATCCTGCGCCACTCAATCGTCCACATCGCTCTGATTCGGCACCATTACAGAAGTTGGGCGTCTATACTGTGGGGTCAATGGCAGTCTTCTTAACGAACGCCATAAGAGTAGGGCTCTAGCAACCAATCAACGTCAAATGATTCTGCTGGTCATGGGAGCATCCAGAGTGTCTTGCACATGCTGCAGAATTTCGGTAGACGTGCTTTGCAAGACAGCCACCACCTCCTGTCGGACACGTCGATCTGACGTCACTCTAGATGCCTCGCACCCCGCAAACGTTCGACAGTTCCTGGTTCCAACTATTTTCGACCCAGTCGGTGCACTGTGGACGCGTCCAAGTGTCTGTCAACTATGATTTAACGTAAGGATCAACCTGCCCTTCTCAATCCGTTCAGCATGCCTCTCGCAAACACGTCTGTCTATCTGTTTGAACTGACTCAGTTGACAATGGCCGGGAATTCTCTGCAATTACAGGCGTCCTTTGTGACAAGAGCAAAATTTCAATGATTATTTTTCAAGCCGCAATAGCGCGAATATTGCCCACTCTGCCGGTTTCTCACTTTATGTCTTATCCTACATTCGCTGGAGATCTGTGCATTCTACATCATTTGAATAATTCCTTAAGGTACGTCTACCCAGAAATTTTCATAATTTTGTGATCCCTCCTTCTTGATATTGCATTTTTTAAATTTTAATATCGGGATTGTTTTTAATATCGGGCAGTGTGTATTTTTTCTATGAACATGAATTAACAACTATTGTGGAGGAGGATACTGAAATCGAACATACTTCAAATGAACTGTGATCTTTCAGATCTTGTCCTGACAGAGTGTACTATTTCTTGAAAAGGTAAAAGTGAAACATTCTGTTTTACACCCCAATTAGAAGTTTACAAAAACTGTAAAGAAATTTTGTACTACGAGAAAAGAATATTCTGCAATCACATATTCATGCCCATAGAGAGTATAAGTATATAATATATAATTTATATACATTATATACTTATATATACCCATAAGTAACAATATATATTTCCCGTATGTCTGCAAAAAGTTGCAGTTCTATTTAGATGGACACAAATTTAGATTTCCAAGTTGTATAATCTATTAATGTAGTTTACTTCCACTCATAGTCTTAGTTAATGTGTTGCGCATTAGCATTACTTCTCTATGGAAAATATTTTTTGCATAAGGCCTTAGCAGAATTCCTATGAATAAGATTAAATTTTAAATTATAATTTCTTAAAAAGTTAGCATACTGAAATAGTTGTCTTGTATCTTATTAAAGATAATACTTAATAAAGCTTACCTTTTTAAGTATTAATGCATATTTAAACAATTAAAAAATTTTCCACATTTTTTTTACTTATAGAGAGAATTATTAAGAATGTGAATATTTAATTTATAATTATTTATGTTATTTAAATTACATAATGGAATGTGAAATTTGCTTATGTGAAAATAATTTCGGAAGAGGAAGCTATTGTAACGAGAGAGAAGACCTAAATAGCGCATGCGCTCTGCTAGTTGCTGCTGTCTTCCCCCTCTCTGATTGCGTTTTTGCTTCTTTTTCATTCTCAGACAAAGAATGACCGCAGACAAGAAACTGCGTGGAGGTGTCTACTGATCTGTTTTTGCTTTTTTTCTTAGATGAAACGTGAAAATAGTGCTTTTAGAAACATTTATTCGCTTCAATAAATAAAAAAAATTGTTTAACTGAAATTGTTTTAAATTGTTATCCTGTTGTTGTTACTAATGACACTTGCACAAGCCAAGCTCTCTATGTGAATTTAAGTCAATTTTGAGCGTCTTTCGCTTAAGGAGAGCACCATGAAGGTGAAAGTACGACTTTTGCTCTTCAAATCCTCCGATAGATGGCAGCACCAGAGGTTATACTTTCTCAATTTTGGCATTGATCTGAAGGGGAGTAAATTTCTCCAGACCATTGCACCCATGGTAACTGCTCAACGACCGACCACAGGACTTTCGATTCCACAGATTTAACGAGCACGTAAATCGCATGTACTCGGTGGGTCTTTGGCAGCATTGGTAATCGAACCCCACCCATCCGGATGAAAGGCCGATACCCTAACCACTAGTCTACCATGGCCCCAATTGTTATCCTGGTACACTACATTACTCGTCAATATGGGTACATTATTGGTAACATTATCTTCGAGCCCACAAAATTTTTGTTAGATTTTTTATCTGTTAATATTCCATATCTTTCTAAGAACCTTCTTAAATTCCACATATAAATTTAGAATTTCCAAAGAGATAGTTTGGAAATTCTAAATTTATATGTGGAGTGTGTAAATAACAATGTAGCATATTTTTCAATCTCAGCTACAATGTCCATCTAAGATATTGAGAAGGTAGCAACAATTCTCAAGACAGTAATACTGGGAGAAGAATTTTCTAGAGTGAATATCAGTTACAGAGAGAGAAAACTTAAGTGCATCAAAATTATGAAGATTATCATTCTTGCTTGGAAATCTTTGCTTTGAATTGAGTTTAATCAAGTAACTTCTCTAAGTGGTTAAAAATGATCGAAAAACCATTAGAGTTTGTATTTTTGATTACGTAAAAAATATGAATTTCAGCTTTCGACAGAAAATTTGGAAGAAAAACAGTTAAAAAGAGAAGTTAAACAGCAACTGTTGCATACAATTGCATTTATTTTTGTTAATAGACCTATATTTTAAGCAATAAGGACACAATATATTTAATTTGTATTTGTACTGTATTATGACACAAACAAAAATTATAGTGAGCAATGAAAATAAAGTTTTACTGGTGGTCGACACAGCGATTAATAAGCAATTTTATAAAGAGCAATACATTTCAGGGGAATTTTTAGAGAACATTTTGTTCTTTCATATGACATGAATTTTAGTAGCAGGTAACTAAATCTAATAATTATAAACATTTTCAGTTTATATTTAAATACTTTAAATTTTATAAAAAAGAAACATCATCCTGTGTAAATGGTGACTCAACATTTGATTACGGGACTTTGGGTCCATTAACACATATATTGAGTATAATTAACAAGAAAGGATAAACTAAACTAAAAAGATTATTATTTTATTAATGATAAGGATATTTAATCAAAAATTGTAAAACCAAAGATGACGTGTTTTGAGATAATTAACTTTGTTGTTTGTATTTAATTTATTTTATTTTTCAATTAAATGAAAAAAATTTCTATAATTACATTGAATATTCTTTTTATAAAAGATGTAAAAAAGTGCTTATACATTCAATTTTGGGTAATAATTTGAATAATTCTTATTAATTTGAAATGAATGAGGTTGAAATGAAGTAAGTTGTTTTCTTTCCATTTACGAAAAGGGAAAAAAACTGTATGTAGAAAACAGATTGAATTATTAATAAGGAAAATATTTGTACTAATATCTTTCAAGTTGATTATTTTGGCAAACGAAGTAATGTTAATTTAGTTCATATTTGTTTATTTTTTACATAAGGTAAAATAAAAATTATGTGTGTTTATGGCCTATTTAAATTTTTGATCATTGCAATAAAAATATGAGAATTTTCTTTAATTAATTCAAATTTGCTTGTACGTTTTTGTAGATTGCTGTGTTGGGTAATAAAATATTTTCAATCACGAATTTATATTATTCGAATTTTTGGTTATCCAGAGCTGGTTCTCTCGATAATATAATTAATTCAAAAGAATTTTCTCGAAGTAATTCAAACGAACAAAAATACTTAGATATTTCTGTGGTTTGCCATGATCAATAACAAAATGTGTTTTCAATAATGGATTTTGGTTTTCCAAATTTTCAACTATACAAAGTTGGTTTTTTTGATCAGTATATGTAGGAGTCAGTTCGTCATCAGATGGCCTTTCTATCCTGTTGGTACTTGTCATGTGACAAATACACAACGTTGGTCTTTTACATTACTATTTGTGTATATTCGTACTTGAAATTTTGTAAATAGGACCAATATAATTCTATTCAGAAACTTGATAACAAGACTTTTTAATTTTTACAATATTATATTTGATAGCAAACAAAACATTTAATGTTTACACTTTTTTACAAATATTACTATGTTTGAATAAGTTGACTAATTTTCGCACTTATGTGAAAAAAATTAGAATTCCACATAAAAAATGAAAGAAGCTTTATTGTAGAAAGAGAAATTTGTTTTTAGAATCGTTTTATGTGAGCTAATAGAAAAGATAATGGGGAAATTTATAATGTATCGTTAACAGTTGCCAAATTTTTTACCAAAATAACCACATAGCTCAAATTTAGTATTCAATTTACTTTTACAGAATAGCGTTTTAAGAAATTAGTTTCAGTGAAATTCTTATCATGGACAACGTTGGAATCAAAATGGCGCACAAATTGAGGACAAATGTACAAAATGGCGAAATAAATATCAGCACGGAGCTGATTGTAACCTATTCAAATTTTATTTAGTTTATGTGGCAGACCCTTCAAACAAACAAAAGAAAAATCACTATTCGTACTCGACTTGTTACTTACACATCATAAGAAACCAGTTAATCATTTCTTAATAATTTTTTGAGGTAATTCAAATGCATAAAGTGATTGAACAAAATATTTTCAAAAATCAGTTTTGATCTCTAATATTTCCAGAAAAATTTCTATTATTATAATAATTAATTAAGCAAGATTAATTATTATTAATAATCAATTTTTGTTATCCGAATTTTCGAATATCCAGATCTTGCTCCGGTATTTGACCTGCAGTGTATTTTTCATTACCAGGAAAAGGGACAGCTAATCTTCAGCGGAGCGCAGAGGGGATGGCGAGAGGGGGCAGCATATCGACGCGTGACGTCAGAGGAACGCTACAGGTTGATTCCCGCCCTCTGCTGGAGATGATGGAGAGAGATGGTGTCAGACTCATCTGTACGGCGGCTCTCGGATAAAACACTACTTTTTGTTCGGGTTTCAGGCGAGCAACGAACACTAAAAATAGGGGTTGTTCGTTGTCGTTGAAACCTGAACGCGATGTGAGCAATTCATCAGCCGAGGAGGCCGACAAATCCAACAGCAGCCGGTTCGTTCCCGCGCAGGTAAGCGCACGTTTCCATGCCTGCTGATCGATTTTATTGACGCATTTTAAATTCCAGTTATGTAAGTTATAAATGTAGTACACTGCAACCTGTTTTTGTGGGGTACACAGACACCCCAGGGAAGAATCCTCACAAACATTTCCAGAAATATCATAAATGTATATAACGAATAGTATATTACTCGACATTAACGACAAAAATTGCTTGTGCGGTTGTGAGGGTTGGTATAAAATAAGTACTGAAAAAGAATGCCAAAGATTCTAGCGAGAAATTGCTTTGGAAAAAAAAACTACAGGTTGAGAGATTGAAAAAGAATTATTTACCTATTCTTTTTCTTTTGAGTACATTTACCTATAAATTCGCTATCAAATGAATCCTTAACCGCGCGAATCGCTGGCGAATTGTGATAACGACGCGTTTTCTTCCTGGTGGACAAGCGAAAACGATTGAATAAGTACACCTGAAGAGTATCGGACTTTTGCAAAGTACCGATGCATTTGGATAGAAAGCATCATAGAACAGTGCTATAACACCAACCTGTTGAAATTCATAAACTTGATCCGCATAAAAAATCACGTAAAATTAATAAATCCCATGGTAAGACAATTCGACAAAAAAATCAAATACAATTAATTCGCTGGAAGCAAATCACGAATAAAAAATAGCATTGCAAGTGACCTCACAAAAGCAGGTTTGATATTTATTTTAGTTATTCTTCTTTAAAATAACTCTCTTAGCTAAGGTTTAGAAATTTATGTAAAATAAACTAAATTAACATGTTACCAATAGATATTTCTATATATTTTGGTTACTACTGTCTAACATTAGGTTTATGCTACTTATACACCTGTGTCCAAGAAAACGCGTATCCCTTTGACGCATCAATATGTGTCCAACAGCATGTTTTTCAAGAAAAAACATTCACTTTGAAAGCAGCATAATTAAACATTGCAAGTGAAAATCTTAAAATATGAGGTATACAATTACAGAGAAAGTTTTTTGTAATGCAATAATATTTATTTATAGTGCATTACTTCCATTTTCTCCATTTATTTCGCACATCTCTTATAAAAAACACCATTTCTGACTGCAATGCACGTTTTGTTCTTTCTACAGTTGCTTATCGGGCTTATTTCAAGTGAAATAATATCACCGACAATCTCGTATTATTCATTATTGTAATTTTTTTCTTGGGTAAAACTAATTAATTCAAAATTTTATGATGATCGCATCCAATAGATGCAAATCTATAGACATAGGTACACCTCACTGAGAATTTCAATCTTTCAAAATTTTTGAAGAAAATAGAATTCAGCCTATATTCATCTTGTTCAACGTTTAAAAATCAGTACAAAACATAATATAAAAATGCGATCAGTTTTTGTCATTTTACTAAAAAAATTTAAAATGTGTTAAAACGAAGTGTCCCGTAAACCTAGTGTTAAGCAGTTGCATGCATAATTTAAAATAAATTATAAATTACAGAAATTCAAATTATTAAAATTATTTTAGAAAATGTATAGGATATAAATAATAAAGAAACTGAAAATTTAGGTATATATTTTTATATATACTTTTTTAAATAGTTTTTGAAGTTAGTATTATAATATTTATCACACTTATTAAGTATTTTTAATCTCGTAGCTGTTCCTTGCATATATTTTAATTCATCCAAAAACGTTATCCTCTTTATAATTATATTTTTATTATTATAAAGAGGATAACGTTTTTGGATGAATTAAAATATATTTTAATTCATCCAAAAACGTTATCCTCTTTATAAAGCTCTTATATTTTAATTCATCCAAAAACGTTATCCGCTTTATAATTTTTTTATACCTAGCTAAACGAATTTTTTTTAGAAAACATTTTTTCTGCTAATATATATTTTCATTAATGTTTTGCGAATATAGTTACCTTAAAATAAAATTTGATCATACCGTAGCAATAATTTTTGATTTAATATATATTTCAAACACATAATTACAATCTTGTAAATTAGTAATTTTTTGTATCATTAAAGTTACTTTTTATGAAAGCCTTTTATAAAGTAGAAATATACAACTTATTCATGTAGTATTAACTACTTATTTCATTAATCATCAATTACAGTAATTTAAAAATAAAATTTAGTGTGATACTAATAAAAACTTATCTTAAAAAAATGCATGACATAATATAAGAAGCAAAGTGATATAAGTCAAAATAATGATCTATTAAGTAATATCAATCTCGACGCATTTATTTTTGTGCATTGTAATACTTATTATTTTCGTCATTTAAAATAAAAATTAATTTAAAACATTTATTTTCTTTACAATAGGCATCAAAATTGTTATTATGACTCGAAAAATGTACTTTTTATACTGGTTATTTCATTAGTATTTACAAGTATAGTCACTATAAAATTAAGGATATAAGCATTCATCTGTGAATAGTTTTGAATTGATACTATTACAGTATGTGTAATTTCGATTTTTAAAAATCTATCATTTTTATTTGATTAAAATTAATTTTATTGATGAGTTTTAGTTACATTTATACAAGTTATTTCTGCAATATTAAATATATACTTTATTTTCAGTAAACATATTTTATATAACAGCTTATAATCATTTTATAATTTACAATAGTTCAAATTATTATTTGTAAGCAGTTGTATGGTGTAATATATGTAGTACAGAAGTTAAAAATTTAGGTCTAAATACTTCATAAATATTCTTTAATCGAGGAAAATTAGTGTTTATATATATATCATATTAACAAAGTAGTAAATAATATTCATCTGGTTGTTCATAGTTAAACATGGTAAAACTTATTTATTCCAAAGCCAATTGTTTTCTCTATTTTCTTAAAAAAGTCTTTCAATATGAATTGAAAAATGTGTTTTTCTACAAGTTTTTAAACTAGTGCTTACAAATGTAATTATTGTAAAATGAACAATATGACTATTTAGTTGTAATTAGCTTTGAACTAATATATCTTAAAATATATGTAATTTATAAATTTTGCTAGTCATATTTTTATTGGTGTGTTTTAAATCAGATATATGCAAGTTATTTATACAATATTAAACTATTACTTCAATTATTATTTACTAAAATCTATTCAAAATAGATCCATTTACAGTTTTCAACTGTTAAAGTGCAGAGGTCAGTTAAAAACTGTATAATTTTACAGAAAAGAACTGTAGTTTTTTTGCTAGAAAATTCTATCACACTCAAACTTTTATTTAAAGAGAATTATTTAAATATTTTAATGAAATTCAGTATATTTTAAGCTAAAATTTCTTTATTCTTTAACAAGCAACATTTTTTAACAGAAAAAATTTCTTGCTGCCTGTTAGTGTTTTCTTTTGGCAAAACAAATTACATTTTTTTAAAAAAACTTATATTTCATGATTGTTATTTGATAAATTTTAAAATACCAAATTCATTTTATTTTTAAAATTACAATCCAAATTTTATAATCAAAATATTAGCGTTATGATTCCAATGTAAATAAAAATCTGTCTAATTTTAATGATTTCCTTGTCTACATTAAAAATACAACAAAGGTATGTTAACTTAAAGATTGAAAGGCAACTGAAATTCTTAAAAGAACTTACGGCATTTCATTATTTATCACAGAACAAAAATATCAAAATAAATACCTTAATAGTAAAAATAAATATTAAAGTTCAAAAGTTTTTATTAAAAGTAAATAATTAAAATGCTTCTATATAAAAACATATACATTATTTTGTTGAATATTCAATTTTTTATAAAAATTTCTGTTAACAAATTAATTACACCGTTATTAAAATTAAAGTTAATTTGGGAGTAAGTAAATAAATATTAATTTTAACATAAATTTTGTAATACACTAAGGGGATGTTATCCAAGTAAATTTGTTTATTCAATAAGAAAGGAGAACCAAATAATAAAAAAATGTCCTTAAAGTGTTTATATAATAATTCATTTATGAAAAGTCATATATAATAAAAAATATTGTTTTATCCAGAACTAAACATTTTGAAAGGTATTATTTAATTTAGTTTTATTACATTTTTATTTTCGTTTTGTGATATATATCATCACACATAATACGTATGATATGTAATATATAATAACATAAAATTGAATAAAATATAAAATAAATATAAATTGAATTGTTAAGCTTTTATATAAAGTAATGAATTTTGATTAAATGTAATTCACCAAAGAAAATACTTCTACATTTTTTTAACTAAAAATAAAGCATTTTTAATATATTTTGTTTGTGACAGTATAAATAATAAAATATTTACATTTTTGACGTTTAAAAAACATTATGTTAGTTCACAACTACTTATAACATTTAACGTAAATGAGTTCCTAAAATAGTTTCGCACATGTTGCCATCCTAATTTATTAAAATTGCATAATTTTTAGTATCGTATAAATCAAAGAATTGAAGAAAAAAATGAGATTAAAAGTTTTTAATTTTCATTCAGCAAAGATAACATTTTATACAAGAAAATTCGATACATTTTTACTCTACAAAATAGAGTAATTGAAAAGGAAACTATGTAAAGAAACTGTGTTGATGTATAGAAATTATATAAAAAATATTAACTTAAAATAAATAAATGCCTATTAAAATAGTTCTAATGAAATTTTCAGAAATTATTGGAAAGTAGGTATTAAATAATATATCATTTAAAATTATTAATATTAATATTTATTAGAGCTTAAAAAGTTGTAATTTATATTGTAATATAATGAAACTATATGCAAGCTATTTTAATCGTGTGTGTTAATAGTAAACAACCGATTCAAGAACTGAAAACTTTGAAATTAGAAAAATATTTTCCAAATTTATTTCTGAACATATTTAGACCCTTATATTTTCGTAAATATTAATTGAACAAGATATATTTAGTATAAAATAAACAATTTAAAAGTGCTAAAACTATTTTTTTTATTTTATTATAACGATTGAAGTGTTCTTATTAAAGTTTTTTCTTAAAATATAATTCTTTTCAATTAAATTTGTAAATTTAATTTAAAATATATGATAAAAATAATAATCAAGATGAGAGTACCATGAATTTCGATCACTATAAATAAAAAAATCTATTTTGTCAGCCCAAATTAAATAGCTGGCTAAAGGTCAATCAAAAGAAATGGAGACAAAATATCCTTGAACTAAAATGAAACTAGTTATTTGGTATCCAAAGTATGAGCTCTGCAAATGGTTTGGCACACATTGTCCTTCTTGGAGCTTGCGCCATAAAACCCAACTATCTAGCAACCAAAGGTGGTGTAATCTCTCACAGCGATAGAATAAAAGTACCATAACATGTGAATAAGTCTCTTCCTATTTATACCTTTTGCTGCTCTTATGCTCCCTCTAATCACATTTCCCGAAGAAAGAATTCTGTTTGATACTTATGATATGGAGATTCCTATTTAGACCACAGTAGCTTGTGGACTAAAGTAGCATCTCATTTGTAACTGCCAACAGCAGTTCTGCATCAGAAACGATTCAAGTTGCAAACCATCCTTGTTCTTAATTTATTGAGACTATTCAGAAGTATTTTTCACACTCGCCATTAACAATATACTCTTCCAGAAGGAAAATTGTGTCTTTGAAAGCGAGCCTCGAAGACTGAATAATTGTGGACTTTGAGGTGCCACAAACTAGTTCTGGTTTAATAAAGAATATTTCAGCACCTTCGTTTGCAAGTGCCCTATCAATTTTATTACCTGCGAATCCTAGAATGCTGGCAAAATGACTGTTTTATTGTTTTTAGAGGTCAGAAATAGAAAACTGGCAGGTCCAACCAGTCCAAAGCTGAAGAACTTTTTTGATATCTTAGGTAATCCAAATACATTTGTTTGATTATCATCTAGTAAGATATTCAAGGATTCTTGAAGAAGAAGTTAAATACTTCTGCTTGAAAGACTGCTTTCAATATCTTAAATTAATAGGAAGTCTTGTATTATCATTATAAACATAAGCACCTGTTCTATCACTGGTTTTGGAACTGTCAATGTATCACTCAATTATTACTACTGTAATGACTCCAGTCATCTCAATCCTTTCGCAACAAAGAATTTTTACAGGTTTATGAAAGCGATATTTTTTTGCGAATCAAAGAGTTTTGCTATGCATTAATTTAACTATTAATCTAGTTCAGACTACAAAAATTAATGTAGCCATACTGCAATAGTCTAATTCGAATCCCTTTTGTATTTTAATCTGTGTAGTTCTTAAGCTGTACCATACTCAATGTAAGGTTAAGAATGACATCTAACCCTGGTCTGAAATAGTTTTCAGGGTTTCAGTCATGTTAATAATAACGGTCCTTTGAAATTTAGTAAGTTTTAATTTTGCTTCACTAACTTGATATTATTTCACTCATAAATACAAAAGCGATTTCTGGTTTTATTATTGCTGTATAGATTTAGTACAAGTTTTTGGGTTAAAGTAACCAAGTTTCTCCAAAAGAATTTCTACATATCAAAAACCCTTTGATATGTAGATGCCCTATGTAGATATAGATATAATTATCGAGTCAAATACTGTTTTCATTTAAGCTTAGAATGCAGTAGGAGTCCCAAGAATTTGCATTCACAAGAGAAAAGAAATCTTATCTTGAAGTTAATAGTTTTCAGTTAGTAATTTATCAACAACAACTTTGCTTGTGTTTACCTTATGTCCTTTTAGGAATACCATTGCTCAAACTTGTCTGAGAGCAATTCAAAGGATATTGGAAAGTAGTCTTGGGTCCCTATTAGTGATGATGATTTTTCAGTTATTCATGTAACCAATGGTGTTCCATGATCATATGAATGACTTCCTCCAACAATTTAATTTGTTGACTAAGCTATTGACAGTAAGATTTCGCAATGCTGGCTATAATATTCCTCTTTATAGCCAACATTTAGCTGTGGGAATTTTAAAAACCTTTTCATGACGAATACCTTATACAATACTAAATATAACACAAATGAACACGTGGACAATAGTAAGGTAGGAAGCAACGGAGAATGTACTGAAAGCTAAAAATACTTTCAGTATCTAAGAAAGCACAAAGTGTAAAATCCTTGTTTTGAATTACTCTCAAATCTGTCAGCCACATGCTGTAGTACATGGTACAGACAGCAGTTTTGGCAGATTTCATATTTGGTAAGTGCATTGTATCAAGGATTTCATGAGAACTTGGAGAGGCTACACCTTTCAATAAGCCCCTCTAAAGTTTTCAAGAGAAAGTATGAAAAGCTAATATGTAGAAAAGACTTGGCTTCACTTGGGTAGTGATGAAATTTAATCTGCGTGATTAAAACACCAATCACAGAAGATGGGATGAAGGAAATAAGCTCATTGAAGGAGTTTCCATGGACATCACAAAAGAGACTTCAGTATCCAAGTTACCAACCGATACCTCACTTGATTCCTGACTTTCAAGGCACGTTCATCATATTCCGTCTAAAGAGTTGGCACCAAAATCGGCTGGCCTCTTATTAGAATCAAGCCTTATCTTGAACAGTCAAGCCTAGTGAGTGTGTTCTAAAATTAGCTTTTTTTACAATATTTTCTGAATTGTAGTTAATATTCACAACAATTCGCAACTGTATTTAATTTCCCTCTCCAATACTGTTTAATTTTTCAGTTCTTAAGTTTAGATGAGAGAAATACCTTAGAAGTTTCTGGGTGTGACTAATAAAGGAGTCTTCACTTCAATGGACAACATCAACAGGTTTTGAAAGTTCTGATGCCTGAAAAGTTTTAATGTATTTTCCCTCAACTTAATGTCATTTAGTCAATCCTGGAAACCCATCAGAGAACTGCTTAGCGTCATGGGTAAATTAATAGTTCATCTTTTAAAGAAGATAATCTTTTAAAGTAAGTATAAGCTAACTCTCTTATCTATAAGCTCATCATTACGGATCACCTGAGGGAGGAGTTTCCAAACCAAGATTTTGACATTTACTGACTGCTTAAGAAACTGATAAACTCCTCCTAGTGAACTCAATTTGACGTTGTTAGCAACTTTCTTTCCAGCAGTTCCTGAAATTTTCTTTTTGAAATCGAAATAAATTATATTTAGATGTGATGCTACATGTTTCAGAATTTCATCATCCAAAGGTACCAATTAGTAGTAGTTGCTGCCTAATTGGCTTTAGAAATATCTTGAGAATAGAGATGTTTAAAAAAACTCATTTAAATCCATCAATTTGCTGCCTTGCTTCGACAGGTCACTTAATGAGCACTTGCCCTGTATACCTAATTTCTCAATATACCTAATTTAAAGTCAAGTCATTTCTTCTGTAATAAAATGTAAATTATATTAAAATATATAAGCAACCTTCGAGCAATTAAAAATTTTCAGAAAATTTTGCATTATATTATATTAGTGAAGGCGTTATGGTCTGATTGGTTAGGGTGTCGTTCTCGTTATCGAAAGGTAGTGAGTTCAAATATCAGCTCAATTGAAGATCCGTCGTGTTCACTCATAGCGACTTGGGCACGTAAAATAAATCGTGGTTGCAATGTTTGTTTATATTCATGTAAAATGATGCTCCTAAGAATGGAGGAAAAGTCTGGGAGCTTTCTGCTTCATGTTTGCTTCTTATTACATTGTTCCACTTTCTTGGCCTGATGGCCCGTTCACTGTGTGCCCCACTGTTTAAAGGGTCCCCACTTCTGGCCATTATAGAGCTGAAAGGTTGGAAGTTAGTAGCTCTACATTGGAAACAACTGTAAGAGAACATTTATAATGAAAAATACCAACTGCTTAATAGTTGTAAGCTTTCAGAGCAGCGTTAACAACTTTTTGTATCGAACATATGGGTTAAATTTGTTTTGATCCCATTTTAACATTGGTTTTAAGAGTATGCAATGCTAGAAACTCATTGTAACATGTTAAAATTTGATTTAAGCAACAAATAAGTTTAAATATCTATAGGATTTCCATTGAAAAATCTAGGTATTATATACTTTTGATTTTAGTTTTGAAAATGCTGTTTCCAAGAATGTTTTTTACAAGAGAAGCTTTCAGAAAATCGTTAGATATAATCGTATATATGCATATACTAAAAAAGATTCATTATAGAAAGAAGAAAAAAAGAAAACAACCTGACTCTGTTTTATTATTATCTAGTGCATTAAAATGTCTTTATTTTTGCTTGTCTACCCATTAATGTAAGCAAGGGGTGGAAAGATTTCTCTGGGACAAGAGCTACTTTTAATTTTTTATTTGTCTTCCGATCACATTTAATGATGATCAAGGATTTAACAAGTATATTTTTAGGTGTGTGGATCATAAATATCTGTATCGGCGATCACATCAAAATGTCGTGGCAGTCGACCAGTCAATTGTGGTCTTCTTAATACCCACCCCTGGTGTAAGCAATTAATAAAAATAAACATTCTTACATATTTGATAGTTGGGATGTGATTGATATATTTTTAATGATAGCATCTTTTTTTCACCAAGTTATAGAAATTAGAATACTCAATCAGTAAATTAAATTGTAATTTATATAACAATGAGATTTTAGCATTAATTTTGTTTTATACTTTTTCATTGAATACTTCATAAAATTATACATAAGAACGACTGTCTTCAGAAGCACTGATGAGGCAGTACACTTTGGCATCCATGGCTACAATATATTTTAAAATAATTTTCGTCAATTCAATTTGTAATATACCTTAATCCACTCAGAGCACTTGGCAAAAAATCCTGCCCATATAGTATCTATGGTAAGTTGTTGCTTCAGGATTCACATTGCACCACTGAAATTGAATCTGGATCAAAGAATTTGTTTTTTACTTTTACAAAAACTAATTTACAAATTGTACATATTGATCTGAATGCTAAGAAATATTTTCCATCAACATTTTTTTACGTACATAAAGTGACTGATCGCAGCGGTCATCCTTGGGATTTTTTATGCTGCTGTAGATAGTTGGAAACGACTTTTTGAAATGTGGAAGCATATTAGTAGTTATATTTTTAGTGTTGCTTTAGTACTTCCAGGAAAAACGGTGTATGAAATCATATTGGGGCACACACCAACTGATAAACTTTTAGGTGTATCTTAAAATGTTTTGGAGAATAAAATATGTCATAAAGAGGATGTAATTGTTACATAAACTAGGGTTGCAAAAGGAAAGTCGTAGATTATTCTTCTAGTATTCCTTATTGTTCTGACGCAATAAAAAATTTAGGTTACCAGAAAATTCGTCAAAAAATTCACCAAATTCAAAAATACGCCAAACAGATTATACAGCAGTTGAGTCTAAAATAAGCTTATAATAATAATCATTTGAAATTTATAACACCCCAGTCCGTCATCTGTTTTTTTCTGGAATGATACTACAATTACATAATTAAGTAAAAATATCTATTCAAAAATAATAAAAAAATTAATTAAAAGTTGTATCTGTGTATGAAATGTGGTACATGTCTAAAATCCCGACGACTATAGAAAGTGGCGAATATACTGCCAAATTAACACCGATTAATTTTATATTGTTCCACCGGTATTATAATGAAAAATTAAAAACAAAAAACTATTTGTTAAGAAAAAACTGAAGATGTTTTACAAAATACAATTAAAAAATTGTGTGGCACAGCTTATTTACAAAAGTAATTAAATATAAGAGAAAATTTTCGTTAATCAACAACAAGAATGAAATTATTTAAATAATTTAAAAAAGAAAATATTACAGTTTATTCTTATCACTAGTTATGAATTCTTTGGATCAACAGTAAATATATATATATATATATATATATATATATATATATATATATATATATATATATATATATATATATATATATATATATATATATATATATATATACATATTTCAGTATAATCAAAACAACTATATTTGAAACCTTCAATGAAATTCCTTTTATAATTGATATTCTTTTGTTGCAATTTTTAATGTGGCACCGCCATTGTTTGACTTCAAGTAATTTTGCATCGCGCTTGTTGGCTATTTTTTAGCTATCAGAATTCCAAAGCATTCATTGTAAGTACTCAATCACATTTCATTCTATAATGGGTTGTTTCCAAATTTTTATTATTTTATGAATAACAGTTCTTATTTAAAAAAAGCAAATGGGCTATTAAACTAACAGCCGTAAATTTAATAAGTATTAAAATAACAGTATTTGGTATATAGTTCTTTATTGTTGAGAAAAACTCGTGTTATTTGGTGTCATTTTATTTTCTATTTGTGGAATTTTGCACAATTTCTTAAACATATATAATACTACCTATACTTATCACGAGAAAACACAGTTATTACTTCTAAGTGAATGGAAATTTGATGTCAAAAACAGCATTTAAAAATGTTCGTTTTATAAAGTAAACAACTTAATTTTGTTAGAAACAATTGATTCTTGTAAGTTATTGCGTTGAGCAAACATATTATTTTTTAAACATCCTTTAAAATAATGAAGAAATGTTCATGAAAAATTTCATTCACATATACACACATTCGACTCAAAATATATTAGTTTGAAACAAAAATTGTAAAGGTATTTCTTTTAATTGATTATATATTTAATTGATTATATATATTAAAATGATGTATGCTTATTTTCTTATTAACAATAACCCATAAGAAGTATTGCAGTGTACTTTCAAGTGAAGTTAAATAGGTAGAAATTTTGAATTTTCAACATTTTATGAGGAAGTTTCCTAAATTCTCCAAAATGAATTTCAAGAAAGAGAAGATGTAAGAGACGACCTAGGTTTTGTCTCTGCGACAGTATCTCAAAACCGAAATTTTCTGATGTTCTCAGATTTTGTAATGATTGATCCTTATTAAATTCTCAAAAGAATTATTTTGTTGTAAATCGAGTTCCCGATTTCGCAAATGTGCATCCCACCACCAAAACCCCAAGATAATTTAAGATCTATATAAGAACAATCTTTTTATCCATTTTTAACAGAATAAATAAGCAATCAATTGAGTACGTAATCTTACATAGTTACTATTTTAATGCACTCGAGTAAGCAAAAAGTTTTAAGTTTTTGATAACAAATTCCCTCACAAGTCAGACATTAAAATTAATTCTTCATCTCACTTCATTGTCTCTAGAATACATTCATGTTCAAAAAGAATATTTATTCTTTCCATTATTTTATTTTATATGCATTTTTATAAGGCCATCGACACATTTTTGTTTTAAGGCCGTTTTTAATTTTTCATAACAGGACTCTTTTTCTAAACGTACTGTAACATCATCACATATACTAAAATTACACGTACTTCAAATGAATCATTACTATTCTTTTTAATTTAAAATATAATAACAACATAATGAATAACTATTAATTCATTAATAATTTGTCACCAGAATTGTAGCGATTCAATCCGATGAAACATATAAAAAGTTAATTCATTGAACTTTTTGTATTTCTACTTCAATGAGAATGCAGAAGGAGAAAAAGTAAATCTGGCTGCTTTTCTGTTAAAATATAAAACATAACATTTTATATATTTTTTAAAAGTAAATATTTGATAGTATTCATTATGAGACTGAAAATTTGCAAATATATAAAATATAAAAACTTTACAAGAATTTGTTATATTTTTAATTAATTGTAAAAATTATAATTGAATAAGCAGTTGTGAGGCAAATTTTTTTATGTTGTCTACTGGAAATAACATTTCAATAGTATACTGATTTTTTGTCATAAGATGGTAGCCAATTCAAATTGCCAAATACAAGCAGAAGATGAAAGAAAAGTATAAGGGAAACTGAAATCTCAAGGCTGAAAGGTATATGATATGTCCTTTACTCGTTACGAATTTCACCAAAGAAAAAGTGCGGCAAAAGCTTATCATTCAATTTTTTGCTTACTTGGTGAGAAAGTTGCATAAAATTGCAAAAGTGAAGAGGTTTTGATCTTTTGAAGATGGTGATTTCGATGTTAGAAAGAGATATCGTGGCAACTCTCCACCGAAGGGAAACCATGAAAAATGGCAATCACTACTCTTTAAAAATGAATCTCATTCGTAGAAATAAACTTTTTAAACCATTAAGAACAATTTCTCGTTGTACAAAAGCACGAGAAACGTCCAAAAGAATCCAGATTCATTGATCCAGAGGAACATGGATTGGTGCACACGATTTACAAAATAAGAACAATGCAGAGAATTTTTCCGTTGGAAGTTGTGAAGAGGGATGAAAAAAATAGATGTGTTATTATAACATAAAGCCTAAAAATCATTGTAAGAATCATATGGGAGTAACAATATATCAAGACTGGAACGAGTCATTGATTGTTAAGAAGTTTATCTGTGCATTTGGAAGAGGAATATGAAGAATGCACTGAGTTGAACGAACTGCTGGAGCCAGATGTGAATGTATCGTTCGAACGCCATAAGCAATAATTACTCCTACTGAAGCGAGAAATCAGTTGTTATCATCTATTTATTGGCAAAGGTTTACGATATCTGAAATTCTTGCATGATAACAAAAGCCATCATGTTCGAAAACACATCAAGGATTCGTTCGCGACACTTTTTCAAAATTTTGGAATATCTGAGGCATGATCTCAGCATAGACCAGTCTAACTATTATTTGTTTCCTTCGATGCACACAGTGCCTTGCTTTTTGTCAACTTCTGAATATTTCAAGAGGTACGAGAAGAGTTGATGCTTTCACGGCATCGAAAAACCAACTGTTCTACATTGTTGTCATTTCCCAGCAACTTGATAGATGTAATAATGCAAAATATTTTGATGTATGAATTTATTTTCCTCAGTCTTGAAATATATATATATATATATATATATATATATATATATATATATATATATATATATATATATATATATATATATATATATATATATATATATATATATATTTATTTCTTTAAAACAAATTTTAAAGTTTATTGCTATACCCAATTAATACCCAACAACACACACAATATAACTTTTGTAATTATATTTAACTTATACTTTATATTGTATTTGAACAATTATTATATTATTATATTTACAACATAAAATACAAGCAAGGCATGTGCTTAGAAATTAAATTTTCTGTGAATTATATGTATTTCTATGTTTAGGTAAAACCAAGTATATGAAATGCTTTAAAATTTTAAGAATTCCATATCTTTTGTTTTCATAATTGACAGTGCAAAAAAAAGGCTTCCTCTATAGATATTCTCAAACACACACACACACACACACACACACACACACACACACACACACACACTATATATATATATATATATATATATATATATATATATATATATCATTAAGGCGACAAAACTCTGAAATCGCTTGAAATATTTGAATGACAAAAAATAATGATATTAAAAGAGAGACAAAATAAACTTGAGTTCTTATAAATTAACTAATTTAAGAGAATTAGATAATTAATGTGACTTTTGAAATTTTTTCTACTTTGCATAAATACTAATTTTAAAACAATCATAAGAATGAGTTAGTTTTCATAATATTTATTTGCTGAGAAATACATATAGCACTAGAATAAATAAAGGATGTAATACAGAGAAAATATATTTTACTATGAGAACTAATTATTAGCTTAAAGCCTTTTTCAGACAAGGTAATTCAATTCATTAAATGATGATTAATAAAGGAATTGAGGACTAATAAAAAGTATAGCTATGTTGTGTATAAATGAAATGAAATTTCCGTAATACGCAAAAAAACTTGTCTGATTCAGCTATTCAGCAGTTTTAGCAGCATCATAAATCACTACTAGTTGAAATCGACACAAAAGACACTACTCAATATTTTCCACGCCTTCATTAAAACAATTTAATATGGGAAGCTTTCCAATTACAAATATAAATATCAAACTATTGATTAAAGAATTTGTATTGTCTTTTGTACTTGATAATTTTTCAGCGTAATTCTAAGTGTTTTAAATTACGCTTTATACTTTTTTGTAAATAAAAATGTAAATTTTATACATATAAACAGTGTCATGTTTCTTTGTTATTGCTGTACACATCACATTATTATTAGCCAAAGAACAATTCACTACAAAATTGATGTAAAAACAGATAATTAGAGAAACTATTTTTTAGGTTAATTTTTCAGAAATTTGAAAGATATTTCTTAATTTTATAGTGAACGAAAACAATTTCGTACACCAGTTTAAATAATATAAATCTTGCAAATAGTTTTTTGCCTGCCTCAAAGTAATGGCTAACTTTTCTTATATTGGTATAGTTTATCCCACTGACGCTTCTTCATGAAAATTGTATTGAATCGAAACGGAATAGTGATTGGGACATCCAGAAATCATTGAAAAATTTATCCAAGTGGGAAGGCAATGGTGAATTCAGTGGCGAAGAACCACCTGTTTCCCTTTATTTTCCAACAACTGCTGAATTCATTATTTTCTTCTCCCTTGTGTTTCTTTCATTTCTGTTTCTCTTTTGTATAAAAGAAAGCCCAAAAAAATTCTCTTGCTTCCTTAACAACGTAAAATATTTTTAGAAAAGAAAAAATTCTGTTTATATTTACCACGATAAGATAAATGACATACAAAAAACAGAATACTAGAAGCACACAAGAAGAAAGAAGCAACAAAAATAAATAAATTAAGACATTGAAACATACACATTTTTGCAAATCAGTATCTCTGGATTTCAGATTCCTTCAGAATTGCAATGTATCGCCCAAGATGATATTTTTCCATAATTTCGTTAAAGAAAAACGAGTTAACTGGGTTCGGAAGAATAGAAAATGCAATACATATGTCGCAACGCTATCACATCCAGTAAATAGCTGTGATTTCGTCCTCACTTAGATGAATTTATTCTGGTATATTATTCTGAGCAACTAAGTTTTTGAAAAGATCCGGTTCCTTAATTCCTGCAGGCAGTTAAAGTTTGAAGGGTATCTGATTAATACAATGGTTGGTTTGGTTGGTTTATCGCTCAACCGTCACTTTTTGCACACGTGGGCTAATTAGACCGGGATCTACGGTTTAAAGTGGATTCCAAACCACAACAAACATCCATGCCCAAGGTGGGATTCGAACCCACGAACTGTTAAACCGAAGGGAAGAGCGCTAACCATTTGGCTGCCAGCTCGGCTGATTAATACAATGAGTAGGGGAAAAAAAGAAATCTCGCTTTAAATCCCCTATAAGACGAATTCCTTTTTTTAGCTAATAAATCCACTTCCAAATCATAAAACGACGAAAGATGCCGTAGTGGCTGAAATTAGATATAATTCCCTTTGAAAGGATTGAATAATTTCCCTCAAATCAGACAATATTACTCTTAAACGTAACTCTAACCCGGATTATTTGAAAGTCTAACTTAAGAATGATAACCTGTTTTAGAATATCCAATAGCAATTTAAAATTCAAGAAGTTAAAACAATAAGTAAGACATTTGAATGAGAATACGTGAATCGATAGTGTTAGAAATGACTCATTAGTATGATCTTGAAGCCATTCAGGTTCTGGGTATCAAAGTTTTAGAGTCTCTACCGTCAAACGGCACAAAACTTGATATTTTTTCTATAAATAACCTAAGCAATTTACAAGATTGGTTCATCTTAAAATCAAGATTATACTGATACCCTGCAATCAGCTGAAAGCCATTCATGTTCTTGGTATCAAAGTTTTAGAGTCTCTACCGTCAAACGGCACAAAACTTGATATTTTTTCTGTAAATAACCTAAGCAATTTACAAGATTGGTTCATCTTAAAATCAAGACTATACTGATACCCTGCAATCAGCTGAAAGCCATTCATGTTCTTGGTATCAAAGTTTTAGAGTCTCTACCGTCAAACGGCACAAAACTTGATATTTTTTCTGTAAATAACCTAAGCAATTTATAAGATTGGTTCATCTTAAAATCAAGACAACTTATTCCCTCCAGTCAACAAAAAGCTCTATTAAATAATTTATTCATATGTTAAAGTTCTAAACAGTTCTCAGAATGGGCCTTCAGTCTACTGTGTGGATATGTGTGAACAAGATTTTTACATCCGGATTCCACAGGAAAGTTGATGGATAAATCGCAGGGATTTGTTTAATAATTCATGTTTTGCCGAAATAATATCTGAATAGTTAGATCTTTAGCTGTCAGTTCAACATGTTGTGGGTTTGATTCTATCTTTGGTGCAGATGTTTGCAGGCAACTTTAAACTGCAAGTATCTGTCTAGTTAGCTCTCTTATGGCAAAAACTACCCTAGCAGTTACTAAGCAGTTTAACTACCTGGGATCAATATTTCGGTCAGTAATCCTATATATTAATTTCTTGTTCCGTTCCTTATCATATGCCAATCTAAAATCAACATATACAAAAGTTTATCGACATTAATAACATCTTTCATAGCTTGAGTGGAACGGGTAAACCTCCCAAGCAGCAAGTAACCATTTT
Source organism: Latrodectus hesperus (assembly GCA_037975125.1). NCBI lineage: Eukaryota > Metazoa > Arthropoda > Arachnida > Araneae > Theridiidae > Latrodectus > Latrodectus hesperus. Next base: position 76,686,249 of record CM075858.1, on the reverse strand, counting down.
TGTATGTTAAAATATTACTATTTGAGTGTATTTCTCAATGTACTTTTATACTAAAAATATTTTACCCTTTAATCATCATTACATTTGTTTATTGAAATATTAATGAAAATTCAAACCAATGCTTATATATATTGAGTTCTGTTTTTTTAAGGCATTAAAAACTAATATATTTACACAAATATTACTTTTTAATATCTTTAAGCGTCACATCCTTCTTTAAAATATACTCAGCAAACATTTTAAATATTTTTATTTGATTTTATATAGAAGTTTAGTGAGAAAAAATTTTGATGGAAAATTTAAGATATTTCAATTGGAAATTAAATACTTTCCAATAAAATAGCAATAACCTAAAAAATTGCTACCGTTTATTGGAAAATATTTAATTATTAAATTGAGTTTTCATCAGAAATCGAATTATCGAATTTAGTTTTGTAGTAAAATCAAAGTTTGTATTAACAAAAATACAAGAAAATTAAGATTTCAAAACGTTGAGAGAGAAAATAAATTAATTCGGTAATCCCCACGGAATCTGCAAACGAAAAGTAATTTGTATTCATTTAACTTCTTATCCTTTAATCCTGCCCGTCGAACCTCCACAGAAATTTATGGATATAAGAATTTTAAACATTTTGTACATCAGATAAGGTTGACAAACATTGATCATATATTTTCATTTTTAAAATCCTATTCGTCACGATAAAAATCTCTCTCCATTCAACTGAAAGCAGCTACCATTTTTATTTATACAATAAAAATATAGTCATAACTTATTTAATATAGAAGATTTCTAAATAATATTGTATATTGTTTTTAAATGGCATACTTGCATTTAACTATTTGTAATATTTGAAACATATGATTTTGAGGCAATGTTATTTAATATTTCTGTGTCTCTTAAACTGTTAGTATGACTATCTACTTCTGAAAAATACATCCAGTTCATTTCTCAGGAAAATACAAAGTAAGGTACGTAAAGTCAATGCATAAAATGGTAATTTATTGAATATGATTACTCCCCTTATCTGTAGGTGCTGAAAGTGCTTTCCACCCCCTTTATTGCATATGTAAGCACATTTGAGGAAATATATATGTACTCTTGTCAGTTCTTATGTAGTGATTCTATTCAGGACATCCTGGACCCTCATCTAAAGTTCTTCAATTGCGTGTGTATTTATTTCATATATTCTTCCCTTTACACAAACAAAAGTCCTCACAAACAAAATTCAAAAGTAAATAAGTCAAGTGACCGAGGAGACCACAGAGCCTTTGCTGATCGTCTGAAAGCTAAAACACCTAATAAACAAAGGGACAATCATGATCTGATCTGTGACATGTTGCACTGCCCTGCTGAAAGTAACATAACTGAAGATCATCTTCTGGAAAGTTTGGATAAAACTCATCTAGGATTTTCAAATCGAGTTCACTGTTCACTATCATATCAGAGCCTGGAACCAGGGGGTACGCGTACCTTCCTGGGGCTTGAGCAGCCACCAGGCGCGTCAGCAGGTGGTGGATCGCTGAATGTCCTGTAGGAATGACAGGATAGCCTTGAATATAGAATCAGAGGCCGTGAACCAGCTCCCGTAAACCCTGGTGTTATGCGATCCGTGCCTAAGGCTAATTGGCACCGCGGTATTGGTGTCTTAACGGAGCCTCTAGTTGCCTGGCAAACTTCTAGAGTAATTTGCCTTGCCCAGTAACTCAGGCAATGCTGAATGGACTGTTATATTACCTGAGCTTTTTAATTGTTATCTTGTGGCTGAAAAGACACAAGAAGTAACAAACCTTTCTGCATTTGCAGGTGAAGCCTCTGAAGTAGACTTTGCTGAAAAAGACAAGGGAACTCAGAGGCAATCTTATAAAGGGGTAGTAATGAATCCTTCACTAGAGGTAGAAATGACCTCCAAACCATCTTCTTCTGGTGAAAGTCAGGAAGCTATCCCTAGCATGACTGACTTTCTGACCAGATGGGACTGTTTCAGCAAGACCCTATCTGCTGGATATGTCATACGCAAGAGGAAACGGCAGAGTATATCATTTATGAATGCTAGGCTCTTGCCCTCCCTAGATTAACATTTTTAGGCATCATCCATACTAGAGAGTTACACCTAGACTCCATTAAAGGGTTATCGGACTTTATTAATAAAGTGGGTGACCCGAGCAACTGGAACTAGGAAACATTGGGTTTGGAGTTAATGGTACAAAATGCTGATAAAAGCAGAGGTGCCTAGTGACATACAAACCCAATTCTAAGAAGAAGAGAAGAAGATCATATCAGAGAATATATGCCCCACACACAGGAATTTTATTGCAAAGACATTATATACGAATTTATTATATTACAAATTTTTATAAAAAACGTAATATTCTATGATATTTCGAAGAGAAAGTTTTACGTTCTGCTGTCTATATAATGCCTCAAGTTGTGCAATTCTGTCGTATATGCCCCTATGTCTAACATCTGATTGCACCCATCAACTAATACAAAATGGTGCATACGAAGAAATGTACCATCATTGAATGTACATCATGAATCGTATGTACCATTCTGTCCACCATCTTTCCCTTAAGAAATGTGAGTGATACGAGTCTGCAGTTACACGTATATTTTTCACCTTAATTTTTTTTAAGAATTTTAAAAACCAATGCTTTCTTCAATTGTGAGAAGCCTCAGATGCACACGATTACCTAAGACAGTTGACTCTAGGAGTCATAGACGGTATTCCCAGTGATGTTATTTTGATGTACACAGATGGCAGTAAAGACGATTTTATAACACTGGAAGTGGTATATTTATCGAGAGTCTTTCTGTCCGGATATCTAGACGCAACCCGGAAAACTGTTCGGTATTCAGATGCAAATTAATCACCATGAATGAAAGATTAAATACCATTCTCCACGGTACTGGATCTAGTGACATTGCCTCATTTCTGATAGTCGCTGCTCGATTCAATACCTACTGGTCTGGTGTAGTGTGTGCGAAATTGTGGGCTTACAGATTATATATGGTGGGCGTTAGAATTCGGGGGAGACAGACATGAACAAACAACCGTCTCAGGATTTATTAGTGGCTATCTAAAAAGCATGACATTCGAATCTAGGAGATCTTTTCATTCCGAAGTCAGCTTCTCCCAACCACTTCCTGAATTGTTTGGACTTCACTGTGAAGGGTGTTTGCGCAAATCCACTACTGATGCTCGACTTCTCTAGGGTTCATGGTGTCATGGATCTGATCTAGCTGCCGCTAGATCTCTGAAGGATTGGAAACAACAAAAGTAACTGCTGTGAATAATTACCCAGATGCTTAAAATTTGTTCTAAAATCATGGAATAATCCTGGAGATATTTTTAGTTTAAGATTTCTCAATGCAATTTTCAAATCATAAAATGCATAGGAAAGTAGAAGATATTACTGACACTTCATATTTGTCTGTACTAGAATATAGGAGACTAGATATTATACTGATATGCTTAAAGAGAAACTTCATAATCCTTATTTCTCCTTTTTATAATACAATAAAAATTTTGCCAAAAAGCATTTGTAATATAGATTCTTCCAATATTAAAATAATATTAATCACTCATAGGTATTTTTTTTAAATGGATGATATTTATTTTGACTTCTTGTAACGGGTAGGAATCAACAAATGACAAAAGAGATAATCAGTGACGAATAAAGTCGTTTATTTTCATTTGTTTATAAATAAACACCACAAAATACATGTTTCAAAGTGCTCATCGATTATTTAACTTAACTGGTAAAATTCTTATTATGGAAAATAACGTGTTTGAACAATCTCATATGCAAAAGAATGAAAGAACTCATAAAAAATGTCAATTTTATCACAATTCATAAGTTTCTTCATGCTTCAGATAAGAAAAATGAAAATTCGATTTTCTTCCGACAGGATTCTTGTAATGCCTAAATATTAGAAAACTTAAATTTTAAAGCTTCAAATTAATAATTCGATTTTCAAAATAAGCATTGAGTATGAATATTTCACATTTCAAATTAACTAAAAATCCAGAATTTCAATAAAAGTTTTTAACAAATACAGTAATAACTTTCAAAGTCAACTTTTAAATAACAGAATATTAATAATATTGAACAATATTCCGTAAGATGCATTGGTTGTCATGATTACAATCTGTTTTCTCGCACATTAGAACTTGTCATAGAATCGCAATCAATTATCCAATTTAAGGAATCCATTTTGGCGTTGTAATCTGTTCATTTGGCACCAGATTTCGCTCATTGGTGATAGGTTGCTCCAAGTAGAATCGAATTCAATGTATTTAATGTATATATATATAATAATTAATTTTTAAATTGTAAACGAGTTGTACAGTACGTTCTATATTATCTTTGAAAAGAATGGAACAAATATTTTTGTCTCGTCCAAGAAACAGCTCCATAATTCTATCCACGATGTAAATATTTCTGTATTAATGCTCATTATTTATCAAAACAACATGAGTTACTTTAAATGAAGAAACTTTGCTGAGGATAAATATATGCTGATTTTAAATCTAACAAATACTTTTCTCCAATCTTTAAATCCAGCAAATATTTCTACAAAAGATTTTGAAATGCTTATTGATAAACAAATTTCTTATTGAATTTATATTTATCTCTTTGATTTTGTTCAATTAGACAAAAACTTAGTTTTCGACCAACAAAAAATGAAAAGTGATTAGTGGAGAGAAGGCTTGTAGAATTCATTGTACAGAATCCTCGAACTAATGATGCCTTCAATTTCTATCAAAATCGTTTCTAATTTTTTAAAGAGTAAGAAATGACTTACTCTTTCCCAGAATTTTTATAACCATGGGCTTTTTCAATAATAAATCTTCTTTCAATACATTTGGATGCAAACATAAATTTTAATTTGCTGATGCAATTCCTCTATTTTTTGGCTTTGTTTTTTGAGGTATTTAGAAGAGTAGAAGACAGAGAACATGAAAACACTGAATAAAATCTATATATAATCCTTTTAAGTCCTAGCAAAAAATTCATCTCTCTCTCCTCTCTCTCGGTGCAAATATTAATAATTAGTTTTAAATGCATTTTTCTTGTTCACCGCAAACTAAAAATAAATAGCATTTTGAATTCAAGCTCTTTGATATGGAATCAGTTATGTAAAATGAACTGTCAACACCGACTCCATCCATATCAAAAGGAAAATTTGCTTGAATTCTTTATGAATTTAAAATTTAATTTACCACTGAAGTTCATGCTTGGCTTTGGAGCGAGTGCAAATCAAACAGTTTTTTAATACCCTTTCCCCAAATTGTCTTTCTTCGACAGCCCAGAACTGTTTTCATAAATGATTTAGAGTTGCATCTACTTCAGACTGACTGACACATAGTAACGTTAGCACATATACTGTAAGAAGCTTAACAACTTTATTATTTGGATGAAACTAAGAATGCTCGGCTGCCAAGTCTACATTTGGGAACTCCAAACACATTTTTCAAACATAGCCTTCTTTAAACAATTGCTGACAAGTTCCAGGATTTAAATTGAATATACGAGATCAGTTAGTAGTTGTACCTTTAGAGAGAAGTTTTGTTAACTTTCCCCATTATACTTCAATTGAATAAATATTATCTACAAAGTTTTCTGAATTTATGAAATATAGGCAGGTTCATCATTAACAAATTATTAGAAATCTTTTAATTTACGCTGTAACACAAAGCAACTCATTGAATGGTAAAAATTTCTTACTTTAAACGGAAGAAAATAATAATTTGTACTATCCGAACTGGTGACAATAATACTGCTTACAGAATTTCATCTCCTATTGCCAAAAATATCCTTTCTCAATAGAATATGCATAAGCGGACACGGAATGAAACTAAAGTACATAAAGACGAAGCGTGACATGTTGTAAGTAAATGAAGTTCCTTTTCGTAATGCCATCATCATCTAGAACACAACTAGCATTAGGCAGGCGATGGAAAATTCATATGAAATTTAAGCCTTTTAATGTATATTAAAAACAATAGCGGAGATACGGAAGCCACAAATGTATGCGAGGAGTTATGACTTGGCGATAATCTTGGCATCGTTTTAATGGCGGGAGCCATAAAAATCAAATAGTACCAAAGATTTCTCATTTTTTTCTCTAATAGAATTATAACTGAATATAACTAGAATCATTATTATCTCAAATCACCGCTACTACTGCTACAATTGAATGCATTATTGCTTAACGCTACTAATGAACGACTACTTATTTCTCCTAATTTCAATACATTCCACAGGTGTTCCTGGTATCATTCAGGGGTGTCTGTTGAAAATCATAGTTGATTTGGAAAGAATGAAAAAGATATTGTTTTGAGTGTAATCATTAAATAAAACTCTTAGTTTGTATTGCTATTAAAAGTTTTGTTTTCTGAGATTGATAAGCAAGGGAATTTTAGTCTTAATGATTGTATAAATTTTAGTGTGTGAAAAAAGTACTTATATATTCATAAATAAAAAAATATCTCTTACTTGAAGAATATTTCTCTGTAGTATAAATTTCGAAACTATACGAGGGTTACTCTGAAATGTTTTGAGATACGCGCAGACGAGAATTTACAAAATAAAAATAATGGTTTAATTTTAAAGTACAAAATATTTTAACACAGAAGACGATTTGTTACTGACTTACTTCAACTTGTTTAGCGTGGAATAAATTTTAAACAGAAGAGAAAATGGAGTTGACACGAGAACATTTTCGCGCTATGATTTTCTACGATTTCAAAGCAGGATTAAATCAAGAAGAATGCGTTCAACGGTTGCAATTAGCATTTGGTGATGAATCTCCAGCTCGTGCTACTGTATTCAGATGGTTTAGAGAATTTAGAAGAGGTCGCAATTTTCTTCAGGATGAAGAACAGACAGGAAGGCCGCCGACGGCAGTAATCCCGGATAATGTGTCTGCCATACGAAAAATGTTAATGGATGATAATCGCTGTACCTATCAAATGATACAGAAGGAACTTAACATTGGATCCGCAGCCATACACAAAATCATTCATGAAGAATTACATATGAAAAAAGTAGTTTGCCGTTGGGTTCCCCATAATCTAACTGAGCATCAAAAAGAGGAGCGTGTCAGAATCAGTAAAGAAACTTTTAATATGCTGAATGATGGTGGCCACCGCATCATTTCTAAAATTGTAACAGGTGATGAAACGTACATACCGTTTTTTGACGTTCCAACACGTCAAGAAAGCAAAGTATGGGTCTTTGAAGATGATCCCATGCCGACAATGGTGAAAAAACAATGCGCACCGAAGAAAGTGATGTATGCCGTTTTCTTCAGAAGTACGGGATGGGTCAAAGCCATCCAGTTGGAAGGACAGAAGACAGTAACAGCAAACTAGTATACCACTCAATGTCTCCCAGAAATTCTACAAGAACTGAATGTTAGGGGACTAATGCTTCACCATGACAATGCATCTTCATATACAGCCGGATTAACAGTTGAGTTTCTTAAACGAAAGCAAATTAAAGAGATCGAACATCCACCGTATTCAACTGATCTAGCTATGTAGGACATTTGGTTATTCTTTAATCTAAAAAAGAACTTACGTGGACGTCGTTTTCATTCAGAAAAAGAGATTGATGTGGCTATAAATGCATTTTTTCATCTATTCGAAGAAATGAATGACTTGAGGCATTTAATCTGTGGAAAATTCGTCTATAAAAGTGCATTGATGCTAGAGGAGACTACTTTGAACACACCTAAAATTTTGTAAGTATAATTTTAAAAACCTAGTTGTATCTCAAAAATTTCAGAGTGACCCTCGTATTATACTCACTTTCTTTTTAAAAATAATTTTATAAGAATATTCTATTTATTTGTTAATATGTATATAAATTTATTTCATACATATTTTTTTCTCGGTTATCTGGTTTTGATTTTTAACTAAATATTTCAAACTTTATTCAGTTTTTTTCTAATTTAATATTACTGATACTTTAAATGCATATTTAAAAAGCGCAAACTTATATATCCGTTTAGCTTATTTTTTTAATGAAATTTAAAATAAATTTTTTTAATTGCTTTAAGAAAAAAGCTAAATAGACATATAATTTTATTTGCATATATTTACATAAAATTATTTTTTAGTAAATGAACCTGAAAATAAATTATATGATGTAGCTGTCTTTTATTTATGAAATCATTTGTGAAAAATTATTAATTTTTACAAAAAGGAATATTAAACTTTACTTTAAAAAGATAAACTTTTATATTCTTTGCAAATAAAATCTAAATAATGATTATTTTTTTTAATCGACGAGATTAATTTTAATTTTTTCCAACAAATGACTTACACTCTGTCAATTCTACTTTCCGTTCAGTAGAGATAATTTTCCTCACAGTTGAATTTTCTTATTAAGTTCTAAAATAAGAGATAATATCACATATGAATTATTTCTTCCTTTTTACCATATCCTTGTTTTAAAATTTTAAGACGTGATTCTTAATTTTTCACACTTAACTCTATTTCAGCAACAAAATTACATGGAAGACCAAAAAAAAAGGTATTTTAAATTTTGAAATTTCTCAATTTTTGTTCCAACGTTAGGTTTAACTGCGTTATCAAAACAATTTAAAAATTCGATGAATATTTCTAGAATCATCAAAGAAGTGAACAACTTTCAATGTGGGCAATTTTAACACCATTATAACTTCTCTATAACTAAATTTTAAATATTCAAAAATAATTCTTTTGTTTCTAACAGTCTGAATTCTAATCCTCGAAAACTTTACATAGTTCCAGAGAATTTTTAAACTTTTTTATTTTTAGTATTGACAACATTGCTCTTTTTTTAAGTAATTTAGAAATTTTAACTATCATAGAAGTTTTAGCTTGCCTTGTAGTATAGAGTTCAGCTAATAATATTTTCACAGAAATGCGTAGCCTCAATTAAAATCCTTAGGTTTCTGGCCTTGCATGTTCAAAACAACTGCAGTTCAATGTAGAATATATAAAAGCACATCAAATAAAATCAATTTGAACCTTTATATTTATTATTTATTAAACATTAAAAAATTTATGTAAATATTTTTTTAATTAAGTTGCTTTATTACTATGAATTTCGGGATTATGAACATAAGTATCAATTTTCAATGTCAGTAAAAATTCAAAAAAAATTTATGTTTATAAACAATATTTAAAGATAGTTTTACCAAAAACTTTTATTAGATTTAAAGTAATATAAATAAATCAAACAAACATGAATTATGCTGCTACATAATAATAAAGACACAAGAAATGCCTAATCCTTAAAGAACATTTTATAAAAATAATTATATTTTAGGAAAATTATAAATTTTTTTTACCATTTTTTTACCATATAATACCATTTTTTTGTAGAGATTTGGCATCCTGTTTGGTGTACTTTTAATAGGTCTTTTAAGAAGCTTTCATGTAATTTATTTCAAGCATAGTGTTAAAAAATAATCAAAAGTAGAATTTTGCTTCCAATTATCATTAATTTTTCTTGAGAGTAATCCATAAATATTTTTAATTCTATTAATATCAGAAAAAAATTAGTAAGCAATTTTAAAAATTTTATTTTAGTTAATTTTTTTAAATCTTAGATGTTTTCGAAGGTGTTCAATCTTAATGAAATATGCAAACTGCTAAACAGCTTCTATATATTCTAAATGTGCTATGTACAATTTAACATTCATACTTTTTTGGGATTAGTGTTAGATGAGTATTTTGACTTGCAAAAATTGCACACGAAACTGTAAAAAAACCCTTTAAAACAGTGACTCCAACAACAGATTTTTTCTTTGGAATTTAATTTCGTAATGGCTAAAACCTTCTCAATTCCATTTTGATTAAAGTGTTTTTCATCAGAAAATTAGACACTCTACTGATTAATATTTTCCTGCATCTCTATTCAATAACGGATTCTTTGAGTAAGAATTTATGGCATTTTGTTAAGTGTGGCTTTCTATTAATTATTACAAATTGTTATTAAATCAACTGTTTTAAGATAAGTTATTACCTTAAAACAGTTGATATAAAAATATTTTTATGTTATTCATTAATAATTTTCCTAGAAAATATTTTTTCAGAATACCAAGAAAAAATAAATTACATGATATACCTTGAAATTATCTTGGATTTTGCTCCTGATTTTTCTTTCGTACATATCCATTTCTCTCTTTAATGCATTTTCAAGCTTTTTGTCTTCGCTGAAATATTTCGAATTAATTAATCTTTACTAATTAATCTCCATATTTTCTAATTTCAATTTAATTTATTCACATTTAAAAACGGAAATTTAAAACTAATGAGTTGAAGAAAGAAATCATTTCATCAAAATTAATGAAAACGATTATTTTTAAATAATTAAATTTATAAAAATCTGTTGAATATTGAATAATTTTTTGGAAATTTCAATAACTTATAAAATTTTTATATCTATGGATTGAAATATATAACAAATATTTTTAAAATAATTAGTTAAAATTATGAGTTATAATAAACAATTCCTTTCCAAATAATAAGCGAATAATTAGAAAAAATCTATAGAATATTATTGTATCGTTTGAATAAAATATATCGTTGTGTGAATATTATATTATCGTTTGCTTTTACAAAAGCAAATTGTCTTTATAATTATGAAACGCAGTATGTTAATGTGTTAATGTGTCGAGCCTCCAAGTAAGTTGCTGCATATCAGATCGCCTACCACGAAAATACTGAATGCCGCCGTAATATATTGTAGGCGAGTCCGAAGCGCCCTCAGCATGCGCGATCCGCAACGCAGGTATCTTGCTTGCGCAATCCGCAACACAGGTACTGAAACTTCAGTTGTTTTAGGCAACTCCGATAAGAATTAATATTGTTTAAAAATTTTTCCTTAGTAAAATAAACATTTTCTTGATTCTGTTTTATACTCTCTTTATCTGTTTATATATATGTGTGTGTGTTCATAAAATTGCAAAACGTTTATAAGAACTTCACTTTAATTTTCTAATTTTACTTGACAATTTTCTTATATTAATTAAAGTTTAGTTTAAAGTAAATTAATTGAACTTACTCAATTCAAGATAGATATTTTTTTACAAGAAAAATCAGATTATTAAAATTCTTTAAAAATTAAATTCTGTATTCGATATTCAAAGCAATTTTATTTAAACTCTTGAGAATTTTCGAAGACCGATCTGAGCGATTTTCAGCATTGCATTATAATTGCATTGTGATTTTCATTTTAATTTTCAGAAAATTTTATTCCACGTTGGTTATGTATGCTTATGATGGAGAAAAATTTAAATGCAATTTAACTCCAGATTTTTTGTTTTCATGGGGAAAAAATAGCTCTTGAATGGCAAGATCTAAGCCAAATCATTCATACCGAAGAACAACGATTCTCTTACAGTTGACAAAAATAATCCCATTCATTTTATTTTATCTTACTTTTAAGTCAATCTTAAAAATGAGCATTATTTTGTGTTAAAAATAGCTGTAAGTTTCCTATTTCTATGATAAAAAAATGCCATAAGTTTGTATAATATAAATATTTCTTATCAAATAGTTGAATTTGTTAAGAAATATTTGTTATGCAAACTGTTTTCTGTTCATAAATAGAATATAATAGAATTCTTTTATTTAAAAAAAACTATAATTCATCATTATTCCCTATAGAATTGCTAATTCTTCATGCTTCTAAATAATACTGTATGAAGAAATCAATAATAAATGCATAATTTATGTATATAAATTATATATTTAAGTCGTTTGTATAAAAATTATTAATCAATAAATTCAATTGCTTTAAAGGTATTTTTTAAAGAATTATAAATATTTTTAAAACTATGTCCATGTAACATGGATTAAAATTTAATAAAATAGCTTCTTGAAACCATAAACTAAGTATATTCTTGACAGTTAGATTTATGCAAATTAGAAACCAAACAATTCGTCTAAATCTTTCAACTCACTTTAATTTCAATTAATTTTCTAGACAATGCTCTCCTTTACAAAAGTATTGATGTAACATTTAAGAAAGTGTTTCCTATTGTTAAAACTTTATCTCAGAAAATTAAATTATCTCGAATTCCTTAGCCAGATTTGCTCTCGAATAACTACTTGGTAAATATTTTAATTTGCGATTCTAATTATAACTTTGTAAAATACTTCAAATTTATGTAAAAATGCATGGATCTTTGATTTTTGCTGTTCAATCGAGATATAAGAATTAAGCAAAAATACTTTTTTTACATATCCTAGTGTATTTTTTACTAAAAAAAGTGTATAAGATATCGATTAATTTAACTCCATGCGCCTAGTTACAGATAAAATAAGTCATTCCAGTTTTTAAGCACCCATATCAGATATGTTTCTTGAATGGATTGCTAAAGTAATAAGCTACATTATAAATATGATATTTTCAGGTGTTATATATATTGCATAAATTTTAGTTTTCATAATTTTCACGCTGGAAGAACCAAATTGTTTAGTTGTCTTATAAACAATAAATAAAAATTATTCTTGTAAAAACTTATGTGAATAAATATTTGGAACTTGTTTCCGATTTTTGAAACAATATGAACATACATTCTAAAAAACATGTATATATACTGCTGTGAAGGTGTTTTCGGCTTTCTCACTGTACCGCCAGTCTGAAATGCATTGCAACGATGAGGAGAAGAGAGAGAGTCTTGACTTCAGTATTCAGAATTTTCAAGTGTTTTACATCTAATTTAATTTATTTGAGTTCAATTTAAATTCATTTTATGGTACTGAACTGCGTTTTAACAAAAGCTAATAAACAAATATTGTTAAAAATAGCAAGCATATTATTCTCCGGAATTGAACTTTTTCCAGAAATATTGACACATGTTTTGCACTGGAAGCTGCTACTTACGAAATTTGTCTGCTAGTTTCTATATAATTATTTACATGCTAATCCTATAACCAATTTTTTAAAAAAAACAAGAATCAAGGTAATAGAAAACAAATTCTATATACATTTTAAATACCCTTATAAAAAATATCTTTCAATAAAAAGTTCCAAAATTTTTCATTTTATAGTCCACATTTTAAAGCTGTTAGAATATTTTAATACACAAATCATCAAATAATTTTAGATGTGAATATTAAGATAAACAAGTTTTCAAGGCTATATGATGTGTGTGGCCTCATATATATATTCAAGTTTCATACCAAATTTTTACTGGTCACATAGCAGTTCATGTGATTTCTTGCGAACAATTTGCTCCAATCGTTCTGTTCCTTTTATTAAACTGTAGGTAGTTATAGGGGAAGCTTACTCTTGTCCTTTCGAGTTGCAGTCGCCCTTTCCAGAAAATCCAGATCTACACATTTTAGATCTGACTGAACTGATATGACTAAAGAACTCATCCGGCCAATATTTTCACCATCTGAAAAATCATGGACTAGATCAAGTGACTTTATGTTATCACTCTCTAAAATGAAATTAGTCAGAATAATCTTCAAAAAAGCGAATAATAGAACTTCAAAATCTCATCTTTATGCCATCACAATGCACTTTCTAACACAATGGTGGACCACTCAGTAAGATTTTTGTTCTAAAACTCAAATTTTTAGTACCATGATTGGAAGTCACGTAGTGAATTCCTTTTTCAGCAACTTTTAAAATTCCTTTCGCCACAGATGGCGCCACAGAAATCCCAGCAGAGCTGAAAAGCTATTGATTGCTTACTACGCCGTAATGTAATGTAGAAATGGAAATCTTCTTTGGCCATCACACACACACACACATGGCACTTGAACTATCTTGACACAGTCTTTCTAGTGAGGAATACAATATCCTTATGCATACCTTCTCTGTAGAAAAGAGTCTATACTCCGAAAACATCAAGGAGATACCAGTTGTGTTCTGCACATTCATGGTCATATTTAGTTCTACCCATGGACACGACATCAATCAATCATACCTTCTCTGCATTTCGTTTAACTTCTGAAAAACTCACCTCTACAAACTTAAACTTGAGATGAATTCTGGTTATTTTATGTGGCAGCACATTATGCCAATTGTTTAAACTTTGGTGTGGGTACTCATTTTTAATTTTAAATTTCAATTTAAATGATCATTGAAAAACAGTTAAAAAAATTCCAGTGAGATAAGTTGATGATCGATATTTAAATTTCATTAAGAGTTATATACCATTTAAACGTTATATACCATTAAACTAAGCATGATATACCATTTTTATAAATCTGCCCACAAAAGTGATTATCTTCACGCCTTTGACAGTTCGAATTTTCAACATTGATTTGTAATAGAAAATTTGTTTTTTTTTTTTTTCCAGGAAATTTAGAAAAATGTTCAAATTTTAGAGATTTTGAATTCTACTTAAGGATACTAGTGTTGAAAATTTAGGGAATTCAAATATTCTGACAAAATTAACAGACTACTATTTCTCTGCTAATTTTATATATTACACTAAATTTTGTGACTAGCAAATTTTTGTATACTTGCTTATTAGCTTTTCAGTTGACCCCATATATTCTTAAAATAAAAAAGAAAAATTTTATATTCATGAAATTAGAATTATTCATTTTCATTTTTTTCATTCAATCATTTTTTTACCTTCTAATAATGCCATAATATATACTTTTTTATAATTTTTTACCATAATTCATACTTTTCAGAGATATTTTGTATTAAATTTTGCTACTAGAAACAGTATCCTCATACATTTTAATATGAATCCTATCAACTAGTTGAAAACACCCTGCACATTGAAAATGCAACACCAAGAAGGAGTGTGGCCAAAAATTTATGCAAATTTCAGAGTAGATGCACCTTATCGAGTTATGCAAATGATTTAAAATGTGCAGCTCACCAGCACTCGTAGGACAGATATAAGCTAGGGAGATCGCTAAGTGAGAAATATTCGCGCCGTTATTGCTGCTTGGAAAATTATTTTTTGAAAATTTGTTCTTTTCGCAGAAGACTCCTGTAATTGCAGAGAGTGCCAGGCCACCGTCGACGTAGAGAGTTCCCACACACAGACGAGTTTATGAGAGGCATGGTGATCGGACTGAAAAGGGCAAGTTGGTCATTACGACAAATCGCAGCTGACAGGTACCTGGATGCGTCCACAGTGCACCGGCTGTGGTGAGGATGGTTGAAACAACGAACAATAGAACGTTTGCGAGGTGTGGTGCAGCCAGAGTGATGTCAGCATGCGTGGACCAATGCGTCCGACGGGAAGCGCTGGCGACCCCGCAAATCACAAATACCGAGATTCTGAAGCATGTGCAAGACCCTGGTTGCTCCCATATCAAGCAGAATCATTTGCCGTCGACTGGTTGCTAGCAGCTTCTGCTCATGGCGTCAGTTAATAAGACTGCCCTTCCCCCCACAGCATAGACGCCAGCGTCTGGAATGGTGCCAAGCGATACGGATGACGGAGTGACACTGGATCATCTTCTCAGATATGTCAAGCTTCTGCTTCTTCAGTGAAAGTCTTCAAGTCCGAGTGTGACATTGACGTAAAGGCAGGTCCAATCCTGCAAAAATTGTGAAACTCCCGATTTCAAGGTGGCCTCATGATTCAGGGTGCCATTGCATACGATTCCAAGTGACTTTCAGTTTGTATTCACGGCACTATGACAGCCCAGCGTTACGTGGATGATGTGTTGCGGTGGTTGACGCTCCCCTACCTTCAGGGGTGCCCAATGCCCTTTATTGGTGGGATAACACTCGACTGCACATTGCTCGCACCAGCCAAAAATGCCCTGCAAGGGGAAGAGCTACTTCCCTGACCACCTTGCTCGCCAAATCTGTCACCAGTCCTACACGTTTTGCATATGATTGGATGCTATTTACAGACTTTACTACTGCCTCCTTCAGAAGACGCACTTCGGCAAATACTTGACTGGAAATGTAAAGCCATTCCTCTAGACGCCATCCATACCCCCATTGAATCTGTGCCTAGACGGGTTCCTTCGTGCATCGCCGTTCACTGTGATCCTACTTGTTGCACTCCAAAATTCAACAAATGAAGATATAAAATCAAATTTAAAAGAGCTCATGGAAGCTAATTTTCTCAGAGATAACCAAGAAGAGAACATTCAATACCATACAACAGTTAGGTCAACTCCATTAATCCTTTAAAGTCCTTCAAACAAGGAGAAGTTAGTTTAATAATTAAAAACCTTAACAATTCTAAAGACTCAGGTATCGATGGATTAGACAACATAATAGTTAAGCTGGTCCATAGAGGCAATAGCAAATTTTTGCTATTTTAATAAATGTCTACAAATAAATTACTTCCCAAAAGCATTCAAGAAAGGTCAAGTAATCTTCTTCAGTAAAAAGCAAAAAGACCCAAAATTGGCAACTTCCTACCGCCCAATATGTATTCTGCCTTCATTTGGGAAGGATCTTGAAAGACTCATAATAGACCGCCTAAAGCATGCCTTATTCAAAAAGAACTTTTTACATAGCAGACAATATGGCTTCAGAGCAAAAAGATCAATCGACTATGCTCTAACTGCAGCTCTAACTCTAACTGAACTTTAATAGACCGCCTAAAACATGCCTTATTCGAAAAGAACTTTTTACATAGCAGCCAATATGGCTTCAGAGCAAAAAGATCAATCGACTATGCTCTAACTGCAGTAATGGATTGCATTAATAAAAATAAAGAAAACAACAGATATACAGCTCTCATTAGCCTGGACATCCAGAAAGCATTCGACTCTCTGTGGAAGCCAGAATTAAAATTAGCATTTACAAAATGTAACGTCCCGAAAATTATCTCCCGATATATTTTTAGCTTCTTAAAAGATAGAGAACTGATAGCCATAGGTGACTCTGACTTAGTGCGAATGGAACATAACAGAGGCTGCCCGCAGGACTCCATAGGTGGGCCTATATTATTGAACATCTGTTTTATTTTAATCTTATCCGCTCGTTGGCCAGAACACACCGAGATTATAGCATTTGCAGATGATACAATGTTAGTAATTGGGGTGTAACAAAAACAGAACTAAAAACATAATTGTAACAAAACTTTATTCCTATTCTCAAATCTCAGCAAAGATCTAAAGTTAACAATTTTAACAGCTAAATCAAGAATAATGATTCTTCGTAAGAAAATTAAAAGGTTAAAATTCAATCCAAAAATCACCTTAAATAATAAGAGTCTAAAGTATACAAAATGCTTGGTTTACTTAGGCATACATCTAAATTCAAAGCTTTCTTTCCTACCACATCTTCACTACATCAAAACAAAAATAATACCAACAGTCCAAAGACTACGTGGAATGATCAGCCAGAACTGGGGTATAAAAGGAAAAATTTCTAAAACAATATACTTAACCATTATTGAAAAAATAGTCATCTATGGATGCTCAACTTGGGCAAATCATATGACAGATAGAAAAGAAAAACTATTAAACATTCAACGATTCCTGCTACTGATAACAAGAACATTTAAAACAACTTCTAGCATAGCGCTAAATACTATACGAGGTTTGTCCGGAAAATACGTATAAAAGTTGAATAATAACTTTATTTTACAATCATTCAGGTATTACAATATGGTCTCCTTCAAAGTACTCACCCTGAGACGAGATACACTTCTGCCAACGCCGTTTCCACTGTTGATAACATTGCTGAGTCTTCATTTGTGTTTCTGCCTTGATGTCTTCCACATCTCCCAAGTGCCGCCCCCGAAGCACCATTTTGCATTTCGGGAACAAGAAGAAGTCACAAGGGGATAAATCGGGTGAATAAGGCGGGTGGTCTGTCACGGAGATTGAGCTTCGGGCCAAAAACTCACGCACAACGAGCGACATGTGATCAGGCGCATTGTCGTGATTGTTTTGGGGATTGACAGCTCGCCAGCAACCATTCTGACTGACAATCTACGGTCTTTAAGAACACAAGCCCGAATTCGTTCAACATTTTCATCAGAACTTGATGTCGACGAGCATCCTGGGCGAGGGTCATCTTTCACATCTTCTCGGCCTTCCCGATACCTTTTTAACCACTTTTTCACGGTCGGTTCCTTCAAAGAATTGTCTCCGTAAACTTGTTTCAAACACTCAAAAATCTCACGGCCATTCTTGCCCAGCTTTGTAAGAAACTTGATGTTGATGCGCGTTCCTCAATCAGAGAGAGCTTCATGCCGACGGCAGATGAAAAAGGTTGACTTTCAACAAGTGGCCACACACTCCTACTTACATGCAGAGCGGGCTGACTCGAACTGAGCATTCATGGGATTGGTTACAGCAGTAGTGCCACTGGCGGTGACTGCAAACTGTAAAATAAAGTTATTATGCGACTTTTATACGTATTTTCCGGACAAACCTCGTATCAGTCATTCCACCCTTACCATTAACAATTGAAGCTCCCTCCCTAAAAACAAAAATCTTACTGCTTAAAAAATCAATACAAATAGATGGTACTCACTACAACCCGAAAGATTTTGAAGACCCGGCCCACAAGAATTCTATCTTTCCCTTCCATAGATTCAGAAATCTAACAGTATATAGCTTTCCTGAAGAATTCCTAAAACTTTTCAAACCTCCAAAGTTTATACCAACAGCAAGATAAATCTATATACAGATGGATCAAGACATGACGATGCAACAGGAGCAGCATTCGTGGTTGCACAAAAAGACCAAAAACTTTTCTCCCAACAAATTAAATTAAATAATTATAATGTGTTCCAAGCTGAAGCATTAGCTGTCAGAGAAGCAGTAAAACACACAATTACCAATACCAATATGGACTGATAGCCAGTCTGTTTTCCTATCATTGCTCAGTGCATAAATCACAAATCATCCGTGATACCCAGGAGTGTCTATGCACAAACACACCATGTAGAATCCAACTAAGCTGGATTAAAGCACACGTGGGCAATTAGGGGAACGAACTGGCGCACAACGAAGCAAAAGAAGCTGCTGCCAATGAGGAAGTGTCAGTCACAAATCTGCCAAAACCAAGCTCCTTCCTAAAACTTCTCCTATATAAAAGAACCATCAGAAGTTGGCAAAGAACATGGGAGACATCGCAAAATGGTAGGTACACCCACCATTTACTTCCAACATTCTCCACAGATTTCCTCATCTCAAACCCTTTTATAAACTATTTAATAACAAATCATGGATCCTTCCCTGAATATTTCGCAAGATTTGGCAAATTCAGTTCGAACAACTGCAAATGTGGAGATTTGGGAACTGCCCTTCCCTACATAGTGAAATGTCCATCCACAAAGTCCCTCCACATAAAAGAGCACCATAGTCAAACTGATCATTCATTCGTGCAATTTTGTCTAAAGGACGGTTTTAGATGGAAAAAATTACTTCAAATACTCAAATTCTTAACTGTACAAGGACTCAAACCATGCCGTGACCCTATACATTCATCAACAATGGTAGATGATGAACTTTATTCATCATCAGATTCATCAGATGAACAATAATACTTCCATTTACTTCTTTTAATTTTTGTATATATCTAATGTTATTCATAATAGTGTAATTATTTTAACAGTTAAAACTGTTTCAAGTAATATGTAACATTAATGACTTGTCAATTCATGTAAAATTTTAGAGGAAATAATGAACACGAATACTTTATATCAATTATTAGGGCTCCATAACATCATGATTTAATCTATTAATTGAGTCAAATGTTTCAAGTAAAATTCTAAATAAAGAAGGATTTTTTAATTTATGTAAATAGTTGTCATCTAAGCTTGCATAATAATTCTCTGTCTCTACTTACTTCTTTTATTATTTTATCTCATTATTTTAATTTGTCAATTTATAATTAATTTCATTCAATTCTGTATACATAACATATGGTGTTCATAATGGCTCAGTTATTTTAGTAGTTAAATTTAATATTTCATGTAATATGATACATTAACGTCTTGTCAATTCATGCAAATTGTTATTAATTTAAGATTGTAAAACTCCTTATTTACTTTTCCTGTAATTACTTCTACTTTTTCTATCATTTCGATATCATTCATTCGATATCATTTCGAAATATATATCACTTATTGTTCGTTGATGTCTCTCTCTGTTTGCCGAGATTCGTCTCTTTCTGACAACTTCTTCTTGATAATGCATTTTCAATGTCGGGGTGTTTCTAAAGATCTTGGATTCTCCAGAAAATAAGGCGTATTTCCATTGAATTTTATAAAATTTAATGGTTCCATAAGATTATTATTATAAAATACTATTCCATAAAATAATATGGCCCTTGTACCATTATACTCGCTATTTTCGATTTTGGATACAGGAATAAAACAAAAATTGAATGGCATCTGTCAACAGAGATTTCACAATTACAGTTCGTCTCCAAATATACTGTCTATACAATTTTCTTCGAATTGTATGTGTCGATATTGTGTCTGAAGATGTTTTTTAAAATCATCATTTGTTTTAGCAGGTGTCTTTTCGAGATCACAATCTTCCTCAATGTCCGCCATTATCTCGCAGTGTGTTGGGTTTTCTTTTCACAGTTGTCTCCCAGATGGCAGGATTTGCTGCAAGCTGCCATGATAAGACAAAAATATAAATTAAATGTTCATTTGTAAAGATAAAAAAAGAAGGATCAAGTCTTAAATCAAGCTAAATAAATTCTATTAGATTAAAAGACAAATTTTCAAATTTCAGATAAAATAAAATTTATTTACTGAATTTAATGCAAGTCAATGGTAAACCATGAAAATATTATCTGTAAATTCTCTTATACAAAACATCCCTTTAAATATTAAATTGGTGAAATGGCTTATAAGAAACAACATACTGTGAATATTAGATTTTAAAATTTCTTATATTAAATAATTACCTTAATGAATTTAAAACGTTTGATAAACTCATTTATTTTCCTCATTTAGAAAAAAAGAACAAAACATTAAGCACTTTAACTGCTCACTCTCAGAATTTTTGTTTTATTCTTGTATTTTCACTCCAGATTAGCAAAGTAGGCTATGAGCGATGAGCGTTGGATACCAGCATATCCAATGTTCTGATCATAATATCATGGATGGTTCTGATCTTGGATTGCTATAAGGCTTTTTCAACAATCAACTCACTATCCATGGGAGCATTTAGAGAGCCTTACTCACGTGTAGCAAGGGAAGAACAATTGGCACCCATCATGACAGACGTGGATGCACAGAGAAAGCAGAAATGCAGCATCTGTCTTCCAGTGTTCATCAGTGGCTAACATCGAACACGGTACTTTCCACTCCAAAAAGCGCTACTCTAATTCCAGTCCACAAGAAGCTTCTGAAAGTCGGCTTATTGTGGACTTATTGGGCTTATTGGGGCAACGGTTAGAATTCAGGAAAAATATTTGTGAATTTTGTTTCAGGAAAGTGTATTTGTTCTTAATAAATAAATTACAAAAAATAATAAGGAATTATTTCAAAATATAATTCCTTCTTAGAAATGGTAAATGAAGATTAATTTTACTTAATTCTAATATTTAAAATGCTATTTCTTTATATTTTTCATTTGAATAAAATAGTCAATTAAAAAATTAGATCTTACTAAATATAATTCATTCATGAATCACACTCTTATGTTTTAAAAAAAAATTGCATGAAAAAAATAACTCACAGAAAACTTAATACAAATTATGTTTCTATGAAATTTGATTATAAAGTTCTTCCAACCCAAACATAGTCAAAATAAGAATACATCTAATTTTTTTTTCTGTCAGACCACTTAGTTGCTGGGAGGCAATGAAATAAATTTTAGAATTTCTTCTTCTATAAAATAATGAAAATATTTAAACTATTTAAAGAAACTTAAATAGATTTTTAAATTAAAACCGAGGATAATCTGTCCATACTGAAATACTCATTGAACCCTGATTAGAAAACAGATGCAAGTGTTGTATTCACTGTTTGCTCCAAGAGATCTTCGGTATAGTTGTATTATTTCGCCAATGTATGTCGCCAAAAATAGAATATTTTATTCTTTTTTTATTCCAAATTTGATAACAAGAAAAGCAATAAAATTATTTTAATTTTTATCGGAGTAAATTGATGAAAACTTGTTTCATTTTATGGCTCTAGTTTTTTAGTTATAAATTTAAAATTTAAATAAGTTAAAAATGCATCAAAAATAGAAAACATGAGTTAAATAGAATAAAATGTACTAAACGTGAATGTTGTCACTAAACTTCAAAATTTGGTACATATTCGCAACACTTGGCGATATTTTTTCTCGGAAATGGCCAACGGAATATTACGTAAGTACTACAACTTCATATTACAATATAATTCTTTGATACTCATGTCACACATGGTTTTGAATTTTTCTTTAATATTTTCAAATATTAGTCTAACAAGTAAAACTTATTTTCAAATAATGAAAATAAATCCCCCAGTAGTCTTAAGAAAATTCATTCGAAAGAAGAATGTTAATTTTTTTTATTTTCTGTCTTCAAAAACAACGCAAAAGTAAATATTTGAGACACTGTTTCATGTTTTTGATGGTTTCTAAGCATATTAATATGACTAGAATATATCATAATCAGTGATTACCAGAAAAATCTGAGAGATTTTTCAAAATTTCTCAAAGAAAAATTTGAAGCATTCAATAAAATCAATCACTGATTCAATCATTTGCCAACATTTGAAATTATTGTACTTCACTAATTTCTGGGTATTAATATGTGTTTTAAACTTCTTGTGTCAGGTTTAATATTTTTTAATTTTCTTGATAGTTCTTACGCTACTTTAAAATTGAATATCTATACAAGTTGTTCTTCTATGGATACCTGCCCATTATGGTCTTCTGGGAAATGAGACCGCCGAATTCCTGACCAAGAAAGGAGAATGCTGTCACTTAAACATCACAATCTGTCCTCCCATACAACTAATTCAATGAAATCAACTGTCAAGAAAAGCTTCAGAATTGACTTTATCTAGAAACTCACTTCTATTTATATAAATAAACCATGGATTAATCGAATTCATGCAGTACCTGAATGGCCAAAAAAATCTGTTGCAAGGTTCCGCCTCACTTTTGGTCATGATTGTCTACAAAAGTACCTGTATCACATCAATATCGCATCAGACTCCCTTTTCCTCTTGTCTAACCTTAGGGAGGAAATGGATTTTCGGCACAGATGCCGTATAATTCATGATTTCAAATTCTGAAACTTTTTGGCGATGAAAAATGTTGCCAAGATGATATATTGTGAATTGCGTGATGGCGTATATACTAAGGTTGTAAAAATAGAATTTTCTGCAAAATTTTTATAGGTCCCCAGATCTATGATGTAGTAAAAACCAGGTTACCAGATACATAAGAAAATCCGTCAAAAAATCACCAAAATCAGAATTTAGAATTCTGAATTATGCAGCATCTGTGCCGGATTTTCTGTAGCTTCGAAAGTGCCCGGTTCTTCAATGCATCTGGGAGCGCTATTGGTCGGCGAGTCACCCCCTGATTCTATTCATTTGCTGAAGTGTTCTTTTTTTGTTTTGCCATGTTTTTGATGTTCCAATGTCTTGTAACTCTGCCAAGAATGTCCGAGTTTTAATGGTATATTACAGGAGTTTATTTTATACTAAATATAACAAATCATACATGAAATTGAAGGAACTATGAATTATACATGAACTATCTAGTTTTTCCTATAAGTGCTCAATGTGTGCGCCTTTAGTGATACGGCACACATCCAAACGAAAATGGAATTCTTCCCATACTGTCTGCAGCAAGTCGGGAGTAATGGAAGCAACAGCCTGTGCAATTCTACCTTTCAAGGTTGGTAAATCGTGGGGTAGGGGTGGAGCGTAGATCCGAGCTTTTACGAAGCCCCAAAGGAAGAAATCACAAGGCGTGATGTCAGGTGAACGAGGTGGCCAGGTTAACAGATCTCTGTCGTCTCGACCGTGACACCCATTCCAACGGTCAGGGACTTCGACGCTTAACCAATGTCGCACAAAGAGACTCCAATGAGGAGGGGCTCCATCTTGTTGCCAAATAAAGTTTGCAGGTTCACTTTCTACTTATTGGGGAAAGAGCCATTGTTGTAGCATATCCAGATAAGAAACCCCAGATACTGTAGCTTCCTGGGAAAAAAATGGTCTGTACACTTGACGTCGTGAAACAGCACAGAAAAACGCTTATTTTTGGAGAATCTCTTTCGTGTTGTACCAGTTGATGAGGATTTTCTGAACCCCCATATACAAACATGGGTATTTACCTTCCCACTTATATGAAACGTTGACTCATCACTGAACACAACATGATGCAGAAGTCATTGTGCCGTTCAAGAACTTCACAGGCAAAACGAAATCGTACTGCACAATCATTTGGCTTTAATTGCTGTACCAACTGTAATCAGTATGGACGCAAGCGTAAATTTTTTAAAAAAATCTTCCAGACGTCGTCTTTGGCAACTGCAGTTCACGACTTGCTTTCAGAACAGATTTCTGCGGACTACGACGGTAAGATTCTTCGACACGTTCCACATTCTCTATAAAAATTTTGGGTCTTCCCGGGCTTTTACCTTTACAAAGACATCTGGTCGTTTCAAATTGTCGATACCATCGGCGGATATTTCTGTCACATGGGGGATCACATTTAAACTTTAATCGGAACGTACGTTGAACGGCAATTACCGAATCACTCATAGCAAATTGTAGAACACAAAACTCTTTACGCTCAGAAGTCACCATTTTGAATAGATGACGCTGCAACTGTGAAAATGATGTAACGGTACACGCGCATGCGCTTATCTGAAACTGTTGGAGTTAATCTTTATTCGTCACCTTCAACCACAAATGTCGAATGATTACAGCTGATAATATTACAATTTGAAACTCGGACATTCTTTTACGGACACACTATATTACTATAATAATCTTTACTAGAAAATTCAAAAACACTATTTAATTTCGTTGTTTTGAAGTTTGAAAATATTATTTTTAAGGATTCTTACATTAGAAAAAAAGTACTCTAAATTAAGGTTTTACAATATAATCTGAAAACAACAAATGCTCTTTTACGTTCATTAATTTTGCTAAATTTGAGTTAACTTTTGTAATTGTCTTTTATCATTTAAGCTTACTTCAAGATGAATAAACAATAGACTTTCAATAGTTGCGGATATGCATCGAAATTGTAGTTAAGAATTCATTGTTTAAACATTATTTAAATTTTCCAACTGTATTAAAGGATTAAATATAAAGCAGTAGAATATCCAAAAAACAATAAAAGGATTAAATTTTATCTTGTTAAGTTTTTATTTTTAAAAAAACTTGAGATAATTTACTGAACTTAAGTAAAAAATTTAAAGAAATTCTGAAACTTAAGGAAAAATTAATTAAGTATTTCATCATCCCTATTGCTTTTTATTTTAGTATTTTATGTTAACGAATAATTTACAAAGAAAGAAGTTAAACAATTTAAGATTTTTAAGTAAATAATTCTTAATTAAATAATATTTTTATTGTGTTAAGTACTCTTAATATTATATAAAAATGGAACACTTGTTTTTAATTAATAATAAATATTTAGCTTAAAAAATACAGTTTATTAGAAATATTCAATAATATAAATATCAATTTAATTAATTAAAAAAATATTTTTAGCAAATAGCAAAATGCATACAAATAAAATTGATGAATAACAAATCACTTCCATTTATTATGTTTAAGTGCAAATGTGACAATTCAATTCAAATAATATTTAAAGCATTTTGAGTCCAATTTCGATCAAATAAAGGCTATAATTTTACGAGCTTATCGTTGATATTTCCTTTTTAATATCACCAATATATTTTGCAGGAAAATATTTATGACTATCAAACGCGGTATCAGCTTAACTATACAATATTGGAATGATTGAGTCACCTTGACGAGCTTCTGTTTTGGAGAATGAAGAATATTCTAGATCACTTTGTAGAGTATTAAATGAGGAAACAGATGAAATAGCTTTTTTATGTTCAATATATGGAAATAAAAAAAGTTACTTTCTGGGCCAATGAGCAATGTTCAAAGTCATCTTGTATGAAACTGGATGAGGAAACAGATTAAACTTTTTTTTTTTGTGTTCTATAAATTCCGATTTTATTCAGCCAATTCTGATATCTATTTTTCTATTTATGTTCATGTGCATTCTATTGAGGAGTAAGAAGACAGCAATATATTTCTTTGTCTACAGTAAAGAAATATATGAGCGTTATATATGAGCAAAAAAATATAAAAACTTCTTGGTCTACGGCAAAGAGAAATATATGTTGTTGTTGTTACTAATGACACTTGGTCAAACCAAGCTCGCTATGCCTTGGCTATGCGAATTTAAGTCAATTGGGAGCGTCTTTCGTTTTAATCAGAGCACCATGAAGGTGAAAGTACGACTTTGCTCTACACACATGCCATAGGTACTCGTTTATAGGGTAAGCAACCATTCACACTTCATTCATACAAGGAAAGGACAAAGACAGGACAGATAGAGAGAGAAAGTACATCCATGCCCGAACCGGGATTCGAACCCAGGACCTCCTTATCCGCAGTCAGGCACGCTGACCACTAGACAAGTTGGGCGGAAAAGAAATATATGAAAAGTTGTTGCTAAATCCGGAGTGTTGTTGCACCAGCATGCTTCCCGGTACCTAGTCCTGAGTTGAGCTCTACCAGTTAGTTAGAAGTAGCAGGGTGGAGTCTTCGTGATTTTGAAGCAGGTACCAACCAGAAGACCTCCAATACTTGGCCTGCCACCCTCAGAGGTATCATTTCACTTGAAGGACATTGCGACCACGGTCAGTTTTAACATGGCCCAGTCATCATAATCGAACACAACGGATCTTTAGTTAAGCCAGGGTTCGAACTCACTACCCTCCAATAATGAGAATGACGCATTAACCAACCAGCCGACAGAGGCCTCAATGCCAAATCCTAGAAATTTGTCTCTTTGTTGTTACTGTGTTCTTAATTTACAAGTAGAAGAAGTCGCACATGTGCCCTTGTAATTTCTTCCCGTATTCATGAGGACCAAAAGACCGCCGGTGGACTTTCCTTGAAACCGGGTTGGGATTTCAAACGCCAACCCCGCCGAAGAACAACCACATCTCTTTTCAATCCAGCAATTCAAAAAAAATCAAAGAATTACAGTTTATGGTTTGACAGAATTTAATTTAATAGCCGTTTCCAAAAGCTGCTGCAGAAACCAAAGTGGTTTGGGGGAGAATAGAATAAAAATGCTTCAAACTGGCATTCCTAATCAGTCGTCACTCTATGATGGAAACCCAACGTGTGAAGAATATATATGATCAACAGAGTCAACTGTGATGTATTTGAGTGATTTGCCTCTAATAACCGTGGACGTGGACACCAGCGGACTTTCCTGTCCACAACTTCAATGGATTTCTACCAGTTTGATTAAAAACCACTAAAATAATTAAAGTTACAGGAGGGAAAAATATTATAGGAACAAATTATATACAGTGTGTCCACTAAAGTCCCTTGCCACCCTCTTAACTTCGGAACGGCTGCTACTATATTTATAAAAGTGGTGTCTAGGTATAGTAAAGTAGTCATGCGCTACTACTTTACTATACCTAGACACTGAATGTAACAGACTACTGCGCCACCTGGTGGAAAACAGTGGAGTTAGCATTCCTGTCTCGAAAACGGAACGAGATAGAGGGAAAAAGTGATTTACAAAGTTGTAGAGCATCCTCGATTTAGTACGAAAAGATACCTTGTAGGCATTAATGTGACGAAGACAACGGTTAAAACGCGCATTTGTTGTTTCGTGCTGTGACGTGACAAAACGATCTAAGAACGAGAAAAAAATAGTTATAACAATATACTTTATTTAAGATGTACAAACTTCTCATTGTCAGCTGTAATGCACATTTGGATCCTCGCTTGAAGATTAAGTAGCGCACGTTGGAACACGCGACCGTAATGCGTCGTTTAAGATCCTGCAATTTTTGTGGAGGGGTCGCATACACCTGCTGTTTCAAGTATCCCCACAGGAAAAAAGTCCAGTGGAGTCAGATCAGGAGAACGTGGAGAACACTCTTCGAAACCGCCATACCCTAGCATTTGGTTTCCAAATTCCTTGACGAGGTACTGCTTCACTGGAGATGTCTTCTGAGCAGGCGCGCCGTCATGTTGAAACCATAGATTCTTAAGATTAAACAACGGCAGGTTCTCCACAAAATCAGGCCTTACCTTCTGTAGCAATTGTCAATATCGTACACCCGTTAACGTGCCATTGTAAAATATTGGGCCTATCAGCTTGTTATTGTAAATTGCGAACCAAACATTAATAGCTTATCGCATTTGTCGAATGTCGACGAAACATTTAGAATTTTCCAGCAACCAGTAATGGGTGCTTTGCCTATTGTACATGACATTCCGTAAAAAGCATGCCTCATCCGTTCACATTATATTTCCTAAGAATGTTGGCTGGACCTGTATCTGATTCATGACTAAGTTTCACCATTCATAGCGTCGCTCGGCATCCCCGTTCACTAAAACCTGTTCAGGCGTTGGTCGGTATGGATGAGCATCTGATTCGCTTAGGATTTTTCAAATCTGACTTTTGGAGAGATCACAGTGTTGACTGATCTCTCTTACGCTGCATTTCGGATATGCGATGGTATATGCTAATACCCCACCCGATTGAACTTGCCATCTTACCTTATCTGGTCTGCCAGATCGAGGTCGACTAGTAACGCAACCTGTCTTACTTAAGCATTTTACAACAGTTAGGATGGTTTGATGAGAAGGATGCGGGCCTGTAGGGAAACGTTATTGGTACAACCTTGCTGCTGATCGTGCTTGCGTCGACACTCACCGTACAGTAAAACCATCTCACAATACTCAGCTTTGGAATACTCAGCCATGTCCATGAGCATCAACATACTACAGCCCCAAGAAGATGTTGATTTTATAGCTGTCTCAGCTGAACATGCGTGACGTTTTTTACGTATTTGCATACTGCATACAAATTGTTGGAATTATTTTTAATACTTCCATCCTTCCCATTTCGAAATAAAAGTGAAAAATGTAATCACGAAAATGATTTTTTGTTTCTTCAAATATGCACACGTACGATGTGCCACATCACAGCACGAAACAACAAATGCGCGTTTTAACCATTGTATTCTTTACATTTTTGCCTCCAAAGTATCTTTTCGTACTAAATCGAGAATGCTCTACAACTTTGTAAATCACTTTTTTTACCTATCTTGTTCCGTTTTCAAGATACGAATGCTAACTCCACAGTTTTCCACTAGGTGGCGCGGTAAGTGGTTTCATTAAGTAGAGCATGGCTGCTTTACTATACTTAGACATCACGTTTATGAATATAGCAGCAGCCATTCCGAAGTTAAGAGGGTGGCTAGGGACTTTAGTGGACAAAATATTACAGTCGGAGATAAAACAAAAATATGTGCAAATACAAATAATACATTGCATTATAATGTTTTAAACACAAAGTTGTGAAACAGTGACACAAAAGTAAGGTAAAATACACATGCTGTTATATAGTACAAAAATAAATTATCAGACATTTGTACAGAAATGAAGAAAGAATTTTACATACTTATTCAAAAAATGATATCACAGAGAAAACTAAATAATTTCAATAAAAAAAGGAAAAATAATATGTTTCATGTAAAACATAGAGAGTAATAATCTCAGTTAATTAGTTTTGAACTGTAAGCCTGCAAGTGAGAATTTCATTCTTTATTAGAAAATTCATTAATTTATTAACTAAATTTCTAGAAGCTTTGTTTTTAATAACCTTCTCTTTTGCCATATTGTTTTACATTTATCATTTGGTGCGGCTGTTGATGGCTCTGATCACCGAGGAAATCAGTCCATTAAATTTAAACAGGGAAACTCTATAACAGTTTATTTGAGGACGGTTTTGACACCGCTGTTGGACAGGCTAGAGCCTTAAGGCTATTCTTGCCTTATGGGAGGAGTTTTCATAGTTTGCGGACTGTATTCATGATTTCTGAATCCAAATTCGAATCATTTAAATAATCGTCGAATTACTGAATGATACGATTTAAATGAAGTAAAGTTTAAGGACAAAAAGCAGATACTATAAAAAAATTTAACGTTTTTTAAAACAATTAAACAGTTAAGAAATGAGAGAAATAAATTTTATCGAGGAAATTAATGTATTCCTCCCTTAAGCAAATCCTAAATTTTCATGTTCATAATAAATCTTTCCGAAATAATCTCCGTAAAATATAACTTCGAAAAAGCTTAATGGCGACTTCCCGTGAATCTTTTGGCGATTTTAGCAAAAATTTGACTCAGAGCCTGATGATGATAATCGATTATTACTACAGTTTGAATTCTTGTCAAGTTTTTCTTGTTATTTTTCATGACTTCGGTTTAAAAAATATATATTATTTATTTAGGTGTTATTTAACTTATTGTACACTCCCTTATTTGCCTCTTTAGATAAATAATATTTTTGTTATATCCTAACATATGTAATAGAATTCTCATTGTCTTAATCCAAAATGTTTTCTCCGTTATCGTTCTCACTTAGTTCAATTTTCGGGTTGTTCTACTATTATTATAGATATTTTACTGCAATGAAAATTTTCTAAAAATTCAAAGATCACTCTGTTTTGTGTTTGGGGATGTTTGAAAATATTCGAAAACAACGATGACATTAACAAAACATTTCCGCAATACAGAATCAGCTGCAATGCTTATTCATCTATAAGAATTTAATTTACTTGTTTATCAGTATGATACAAAAATCGATATCGATGATTTAACTATCGATAAGGATTCGATATCAGTTAAAATCTCTTAATCTATCGTTATATAAAAGCGAGCATGATTGATCGCTGTATAACGTAAGATAGGTTGTTACGACCGTGTGCTTCACTGAAAAGCTTAGTAAGTTTCTATGATATTTTCTAAATAATATTTTCTGAATTTCGAAGATTTTCTTACGAAATAACTATTTTATAGACTGAAATTTTGATTAGAAATAAATGTATAAAATATCTTATTCCAAATTCAACTAAAATAGAAGAATATATAAAATTATTTGGCTCATTTTTATTTCACTGTTTAACTGATTAATATAACTGATAAAACATCTTAAATTACTGTAAATATAAAGTATAATATTTTTAAACATATGACAAAATTGTTTCAAAATCTATTTAAATTTTTATATTAAATAAAAGTTTCCCATGTAAAGAATAAATATGGAATAAATGTAAGTGAAATTTGTGCCTAATTTCTTGATTACATCAGTAAATTAATTAATATTCAATTATATATTCCCTCTACATTCATAGGAATTTATTTAAATTATAACGGTTTTTATTAATGAGATGAAATTAGTCATATTTACATAATATGCATATTTTCAAATAAACATAAAGATGCTTTGATGCTGAAAAGACTGCAGAGAAATAAAAAAATTTTTGTCAAAAATATTGGCTAACAATGCAGTTAGAAAAATTAGCATCAGTTTTTTGAAAAGTGTGTGTGTGTGTGTGTGTGTGTGTGTGTGTGTGTGTGTGTGTGTGTGTGTGTGTGTGTGTGTGTGTGTGTGTGTGTGTGTGTGTGTGTGTGTGTGTGTGTGTGTGTTGAAATTGAATCTGGGCTCATTCAAGCATGCAATCATTCAAATTAATGTCAATTTTGTACAGTATTACATTTAGGTTTTTTCTTTCTATTTCACACACATTAATTGATCTTACTATTTACATTCATTTATAAATTCCCCCCTTTTTTGCTGTTAATATGGGGTTTGTTTTTCCCTGAACATCAATCTACATGCGAACAAATGTATAAAATCGTGGTTTATTGTATGTACTATTAAATGAAAAGTTTCTACTCTGATACTGGCAACGCTAAAAATATTGCTCTAATAACAGAAAAATATAATTCATGCCAACATTCTAACGTTGAAGCTATTAAATAAGCAAGATCATATAAATATTGAACTAAAATACAGAATACCATTTCCAAATGTGTGTATGTGTCCGGAAATAAGCAGTTTTTTTGTGAGTATTTGCTGCTAAAACATCGTCAGCTCAACTGCACATTTCAAACTTGGTTTCCTGGTCTATCGCGTAATTCTAACTTGTCAGACAAATGCTCTATGGATGTGGATTTTAGCAAACAAAAAAAGGCATAGCATTCCCTATCAAGCTTTCATTGCTTGACAAAAAGGGCAGCATGACATGCTGTGGAAATAACTCTCACATCTCAAAGTAATTGCCAGATCGTAAGAGAACTTAATTGCATAAATAAATATATATTCATTGAGCTCATGTCACTGGAAAAAAACATGGTGAAGAACCAGGAAAATACTCCGAAGAATATCCTCAAGTACACCGAGCAATTTCCAAACACACATATCCAGCTGGGAAGATATATAGCGGCATTTCTCTTTCAGAAACTTCGCATACTGTTT
The DNA here is from genome assembly GCA_037975125.1 of Latrodectus hesperus. Taxonomy (NCBI): domain Eukaryota; kingdom Metazoa; phylum Arthropoda; class Arachnida; order Araneae; family Theridiidae; genus Latrodectus; species Latrodectus hesperus. The sequence continues at coordinate 76,653,820 of CM075858.1, read as the reverse complement.
TGTAGATCCGTTAATAAGATGTATATTTTCTCTGCTTCTTGTGCAATGCAGTCCGTGTTAAAGTTTTGTCACTCTTAGTATCGAAATTATCAAGCTGATATTTTGACCTGGAGGATTTTTCATAGAATGGATGTGATTCATAGATTTCATAGAATGGATTATACACATGTTACAAGGGTAAGAATCCGGAAAACTCTCAAGCATTCACACCGATCTGTATGCATAAGGCAGAAACACAAAATTAATTTCTCGTTGTTTGTATTGTTTGTATCCTAACCCCAGTTGGATTGAACCCGGAATCTTTCGCTTTTCAGAGCAGTTTTCAACTAAAGTCAGTATTCAGCTCTATGGAGCTGATTTTAGAAAACTAAACTCTTCTTCAAGTTTATTCAAGTCTATTATTTAATTTAGTTGAGTTTTTTCAATCAATGATATCCCACACATTCTCTACCGTATTTAAATCAGGTGATAACGTTGGTCATTTCAAATGAGTGATAATCTTGAAGGCATTATTTGCAATTTTTATTTAGTGGAAATCGTCTTGGTTATTTATAAACCAAAATTTTTACCTTTTTAAACAAACGATTATATTTATCCAGAAAGATATCTTGCTAAATTTGGCCAGTTATTGCTTTGAACACACAGATCTATTTTTAAATCAAAAGTAATCCCACCCTTAATGAGCAGTCCTTGCCATCGTCATGATGTTTACCAAGGATGTCGTTTTGGTAGTGACGGAACCCAAAATTTAATCTCTAAATAGTAACGGCATTTCAGTCGGAATGTACAAGAATCTGATAGCTTGCTAAACCTAATCTTGCAGAAAAACATATGGTGGAACACATAAATCCATTATGTATTTATTTATTACATTACATATATTCACACTTGTATGCTTGATTCTTGAGATCTGCTTGTAAGTCTTCGTCGATAATAGGACAAATAGCACAATGACAGATGTACAACCACAGAAGATAACGAAGAAAACACCCAGGGCCACGGTGGGAATCGAACCCACACTCCTACGCTCTCAAGCGATTAGCGAAGTGATGCTTTGACCACTCAGCCACGGAGCGCCCTCCATTATGGTGATCTTCCAGATTTAATGATCTGTGCACCAAATTAATCAACCATGATAATGAGTTGCCATACTTTGCAAACATATACATCATGCGGACCATGCTGTACCAACAGTCACAACTGATATGCTTTTTCAAGCAATTATTTCCAAATAATGGTATCACAATTTAGGAACGACGATGTAATGCTTACTGGCGTTCTTCTTACTTTAAAATTTTGACAAAATCTGAATATGACATTTATCACGATTTCGAATTTCCAGGATACTTTAATCAAGAGGTATACCTATATTTCAAACTACCGAGAATTTTGCTAACTTAAAGAAATCAGCCTACATGTTTAGTCTGTGACAAGTATATTCGTTAGAGAACTGTACGGCTTACAGGAGGTTTGGAATACATGATTTTTCTCTCAGTGATCTTTTAATAGTTATCAAACTCTATTCATTTAAACGTACTGTTAACGCCATCTAGTGGCTCGCTACAACTTGTAATACAAGCATGCTATTGATGAAGACGTGGTAATCTTCAAAGTAAAATTCTTACTTTACTGTAAAATTTATATGTTATTCTGAACTATACTAAATTTACAGATATAAATCTGTAACAGTATTATATATTGCTTACGTATTTTTTGCCACAACAATACATGTAAATTTTAATACCTAATTTTTATCCTGAATAAGTTAAATATAAGAAAAAATAAAGTATTTGTATATGAACAAGTGCAAATATGAAAATTATTTTTAATTTTTATTTAGTTTATAATATTTATATTTTCAATCAAAAATGTATCTTTCATTGAATCTTGAAATTAATCTTTTGATTAACTAGTACTTTATTCAGAACTATATTTGAAGTTTGATTTAGAATATTAGAGAATTGTTTTTCGCTTAAAATGCTTGTCAAAAAAAATGTCAAATAAAAAATTAAGATTTTGTAAGCAAGATATTCTTAAAAAATATATTTGAGGAGACAGCAACGGTAAGTTTAATAGTGGCATTATGGTTGATTTTTCACTATTGTGTAAACAATATATTCAATAAAGTATTTCATTAAAATACTTTAAAATTTTATTTTATACTTTTGTCTCCTTCAAATGACTTTTTTCTTACTTACATACATTATTCATGTTTCGTTATTTCTATTTAATCTGTGAAAACTTACCATAAATTAAATTAAATTAATTTTTAATTTAAGTTGGTAGTATATTACAATGACTATATATGCAATAAATCAAAATGATATTTATTACATCAAGTGCAAATACAATTATTATAGTCTAGTTACAAAAACTGATACGTCATAATCACAAATATATTTTTCCAACGGCAGGCACTTGGGTGACGAACCCTGTGCCACAACAAGGCCAGAAACCTACTCATTTGTTGTTACCTAGCGGGCACCTGTAAAGTCACGGAGGCGAGTAGCGTTACCCGCGCCATACCACCACAAACCCGTTTATAGGGAGGACCACATTCATGCAACATCACAGAAGAAAGGACAGAGAGAATAGAGAAGGGAAGAAACATCCATGCCCGAACCGGGATTCGAACCAGCGACCCACAATTCAGGAGCGCTACCCACTCAGCCACCGGTCGGCAAGATCATAAATATTAAATAGTTTTTAATCATAGCTAGCAATGTAATAACTTTCTTTCAAGAATGTTATCATTTAAATCGAAATTTCAAATAGATTTCCATTCGTTAAATTCATTTGTTTCTTTATTGAGGCAACAGAAATTCATAGCTTCAAAATTTTGAGGCCCATCTTTAGTTCACAGTTAACTGAAAACGAAGCACTACATCAGCTGCAAAGTTTACAACCACGAGTCAAGTTTAACAAATATTAATGAATAACACAAAATCGGTTGTCCCAATTTTTGATTTCAAGTTTCCCCTTAGTACTTAAATCGGAATAGTGAAAATAACTTTTAATTTAAAGTCATAGACATAATAAAGTTTGCCTTCATTACCTATAGTTCTCGAATACCTGTACACATATTGTCAAATCTGATTTGTTCATTATCTTTATTTTGCCTCCCAGATTCAAAGCAGGCAGATGCTAAAGCTGCAGAATGTTGAATCCTCTGAAGGAATTCCTCGACAACTTCTGCAACTTTTACGTCGCTGTATTTGCTGTGGTATTGACTAGTATTTACCATGTTGTAAGCAACAGAAACCTGCCACCTGGTCCTACAGGTCTCCCTTACATTGGCTATTGGCCCTTTCTGTCTCAAGACAAGTGCCACGTGGAATTAAACGAAATGACCAAGAAATACGGCGACGTCTTCAGCTTTACGGTCACTGGGCGGACATTCATTCACTTTGGATCTTTCAAATCTTTAAAAGAAGCACACGTCACCAAATCTGAATGCTTTGGCGAGAGGATGTCTGGCTACAGTCTTTTGTATTTCTTGTGGAAGGATGGTGAGTTATATTTTTTAATGAAATTTTTATTATTTACAGGGTGATCTTTTTTAAAGTGACAGAGAGAGAGGAGGTGCTTGGAGCATCCTGTAGCGCGATCTAATAGCCGAAATGGCACCAAACTCTTGGTATTTAGACTAATCAAAACACGGGAAAAAGGATTCCATTAAGCAAATTTTAGTTTCAAAAATCGCCGCAAAGGCATTTTATAGCGTTTTACAATGTATAAAATGTGAGAAAAGAAAAATAAAAACACATACAATAGAACAATTAAACTATTAAGGTTTATTTACTACATTAACTTCCCCGGAGAGGTAGACCACTTACGATGTGAGCATTATTCTCAGAAATAACACCATGACATCTGCCAGATGTTCACCACAGCCGTGCGTAACATATCACGAAGAATATTCCGCACTGTCTTCATTATGTTGTCCTTTAGAATAGACAAATTTGATACTCCACCAACATAAACGCACGTTCCGATAACGTGAGAGGCACGGCCACTGGAGCTCGTTTACTGCAGCTGAGATTATTTGTCGGAGCTGTCTACTACTTGCTTTTATAGCCCCTATTACTGGCACTGTCATCGCTCAACGCATTTTTCTTTGATACCACTGTTTTATGCTAATTCTCGTTATTGTAAGCTACAAAATACCCTAGCGGCGACTTTTGAAACTAATTTTTTTTTTGTCACGAAATTTTTTTCCCATGTTTTGATTAGTCTAAATACCAATTTTGGTGTCATTTTGGCTATTAGATCGCACTACAGGATGCTCCAAGCAACTTTAAAAAAGATCACCCTGTATATGACTTTATCTTTAATACCGTGTTGTTGGTGGTGTTACTTACGACATATGGACAAGCCAAGCTCACTATGCTGTTGGCTATAGGAAATTAAGTCAGTAGGATGCGTCTTTCATTTAACCAGTGCACCACGAAGGTGAAAATACGACTTTGCTCTAAACTCCTCCGATAGATGGCACCACAAGAGGATCCACTACAAAAGTTTTGATATTGATCTGAAAGGGGGAGAAAATTTTTTCCAGATCATTACACTAATGGTAACTGCTCAACGACCGACAACAGGACTTTCCACTGATTTAACGAGCAACAAAATCACATGTACTCGGTGGGTCTTTGGCGGTATTGGGAATCGAACCCCACCCTGGTTGGTTAGAGTGTCGTGCTCATTATAGGAAGGTAGTGAGCTCGAATTCCAACCGACACGAAGATCCATAATGTTCGCTAAAGGCGGCTGGGGTACATTAAAACTGGGCGTAGTTGCAATGTCCTCCAAGTGAAATGCTGTCTCTGGGGGTGACAGGCCAAGTATTGGGGTCCTTTACTTGGTCCCTGCTTCAAAATCTTGAAGACTCCACCCGGCTGCTTTTATCTAACTGGTAGAGCCCAGCTTACGGCTAGGTACAGAGAAGCATGCTGGTGCAACAACAACAACCATTAATACCGTAAAAGACCACGTTTAATACATGAAAAAATTATGAAATAAAAAGTAGAAAAATACTCAATAGTATTAGTAAGCAATGTCTTGCGCATAGCCAGTGTGTTATATTTCATTAGTTGATTAATCTTTATTTCCTTGCTTTGTAATATTTAGCATTTTATATGAACAGTTTTTGTTTTCAGATTTTTTGTGAAAAAGCGGTATGCTATATTTTTTATTAAGATTCTTGATGCGTGAATTAATATTTTTGTTAAGTTATAATTTACATTTAAAGTTAAGTTTATTAAGCATATAATTTACAATTTAAAATTGAAAGAATAATATAAAATAAGAGAATTCAAACCATAAATAAAGAACGTCAGAAACTTCCTTGGCAGAATCGAAATGTGTCATTTCATTACATCAACATCTTTTTCTCACAATATTTATTTCCAGCCCTATGTTCTTATCGAAAATTTCAACTTTATTATTTTTAGTATATATTTTTAATGATCTGTGTTCTACCTGATTTCGAAATCAAACTTGACTGCTTTGAAAAGATAATTTCGACACCGCAAGCGGACAGCCTACCCAAGAAGCGAGTGTAAGGCTATAGATGTCCGCCGCGTAGGAAAGAACCCATTACTAAAAGATGGCACAGATTTCCCTCATTGGGGCAAGTAATGTTTAGGAGATGAGGGGTTGAAACAGACTTTTGCTCTTAATGGAAAAATGAATTTTTATAAAAAAAAAATATCATAAAGTGAATGTTTTTTTTTTTTGTTCCAGTTGAGATCATGGCTACTTTAGTTTATTACAAGCCTCATTGGTTTAAAATATCTATGTCGTCAGATAACGTTTCAACTACGTCACATCATATTATAGACGGTATTGTAAATTTGACTTGTCGACGAATTTGTTGCCTGTCTTCAAATCGCTTTCTTCAAGCGGCAGCAAACAAGGCGAATTTCACCATCGAATGTCGGAAAATAGTGTCGAAGTTCATTCTGTTATTAAAACGATTTCTTATATAAGGATCAAAGCATCGGTTTGAGAAGCTGTTTTCCATTAATTCAACCCATTAACACGTTGAAAACAGAAAGAAGAAAAAGCAAAATGAAAAAGAAAAGACAAAACATCCATTTTATGGTTAGTTTAAATCAGCAACAGTGATTTAAATTTTTAAATGTTTCATTAATTAATAGAATTCTAACTTGATAATTGCAATATTTGCTAACAATCTCTTTTGATTCTTAAGGCTAATGCCTTGCTTTCGAGAACATACTTTTTTTAAAATTTTTTAAAATTCTATCTGTATGATAATTTTCTGTTCCGCGAACCAAAGTGTGACATTTCATTGATTGGTTAAACTTTGCTGTACAACATTTACACCAAACCATAAATTGTTGTCGAACATTTCAGATTAATCAATATTTTCAATAATTTTTTTTATGATCTATAAATTTTACCAAATTTAATAGTAACATTTGACAACTTCAGAGAGAATTTTTTAATTTAGTTTTTTATTCCTTGGAGAAAGATGATTATATTCTTTTGGCTAAAATTTCTTTTCTGTAAAGGCAATTTATCGTCCAAACTAAAATAAAAAAGGTAAAAGTAAAGGAGAACGAAAACACAAAACATAAGTTCTGTTCTGTACCAAGCAACGTGAGATTTTCATTGATTGCTTAACCTTTATTTCTTTGCCTTGAAGTATTTACACTAAGCCATAAATTGTTGAACACTACAGTTTTATCATTATTTTCTGTGAACTTCTAATGATCTATATAATCTACCTGATTTCTGTACAAAATTTTATTGTTTTTTAAGGATTTTCTAATTTAATGTTCTTTAGTACTTGTAACGGTTATGTATTCAGTTAAGATTTTTTGTATAAATTTCATTTTACTAAATATAAAATGAAATGATGAAAATAAAATAGTATTAAAATAAAATATAAATGTAACTGGTTTCTTTTTTCTAACAAAATTGTGACATTTTTTTTTAGTTAATTAAGCTTTATTTACACTTCATTACATGCTTTTAAATTATATTTTACCTGGTATCATGATAAGTTTGAAGACATTTTTTTATAAATTTAGGGTTTATACTTCTTGGGAAAAAACATTATGTTATATTTTTTTTATTAAAATCATTGATTTAGGAATACAAAAAATATTAAGGTGAGTTATAAAGGATATGAAATACTTAAACACAGGGTATGTAGTTCCCTGTTCTGATCCAATAAGGCACACTTCATTATATTGTTAATCATTATTTGCATAATAATTGGATGTAACAAAATTAATAGCCTCTAATATACACTGCCCGACATTGAAAATGCATCATCAAGAAAGAATTTTCCATTTAAAGTTATAGTAAATTAATAATAATTTACAACGCAATATAAAAATCCCAAACCATGTTGCCGCGTTCACGCCGTGGGAAGTTCTACTATTGCTTTTGGATTATACCTATCTCCACGTCAACGCCACATCATCCGCGGCCACTATCAATGAAGAAACAGAACCGCGACTCATATGTGAAGGAGGTCCAATGCCACTCCATCGTCCACATTGTTTTAATCCGGCACCATTGCACACTTTGGCATCTATGCTGTGGGGTCAATGGCAGTCTTCTTAACGAACGCTATGAAAGCAGACCACTAACAAAATATTGGCAGAAAATGGTTTTGCTCGATAAGGATTTATTCAGTATGCCTTTCACATGCTGCAGAATTTCGGTAGACATGCTTTGTTTGGCCTCCATCGCTTCGCGTCGGTCCACGCGTACTGACGTCACTCTGGCAGCACCACCACCTTGCAAACGTTCCACAGATCCTTCTTCTAACCATCTTCGCCACAGCCGGTGCACTGTGGACGCGTCCAGGTGCCTGTCAGCTGCGATGTTCCGTCTTCTCCTCCTGTTCTTCTCAGTCCTATCACCATGTCCCTCGTAAACTCGTCTGTCTGCTAGAACTGATGACGATGACTCGGTTATTCTCTTTCTCTGCAATGACAGGCGTCTTTTGCTACAAGAACAAACTTTCAACGATTACTTTCAAAGCAGTAATAATAGAGCGAATATTACTCAATATGCCATTCCTCTCCTTATATCTTATCCTATGCTTTGAGCGTGTAAACACATACACTCACACATATATATATGGGTATGTATGTATGTATGTAAGTATTAAATTGATATTGTGAAATAAAGTAGTTATGCTGCGTTTTAAAGTTTAGAATTAAATAATATGGTTTGTTAAACTCAAAACTGTTTCTTCAATTTTTGAAGCAAGAAAACATTCCAAATTTCATTTATGTATTTAAGTTCTTGTGTGTAAAATTTACAAATATATTTTGAATAAAATAATTGCTTTATCTTTGGAATGTGTGATTTAAGGACATATTCAGTCGCAACAGCTTAATTGCTTTTAGTCTGTTTGGAAAACTCTATTCTCCATGTATAATATACACGCGTGTAGTCATTATAATTCATTAAAAATATTGAGATTTCCCTCATTATGAATATAAGTTAATAAATTAAGGTCAAAATGATTGAGTGGCATCCTTTCGCTTTTAAGGACAATTTTATGTTAGAAAATTTTTATTTAAAACAAAATGACACATAATGTTTAATAGCCATAACCTTCTGAAGAAAATATGCGAATATCGTAACTATAAACAGGTGATAGCATGTGTACGAAAAATGTGTTTCCAAGATAAATATTGATACTACAATCGATACATTCAATATAAAAAATCATTTAAAAATGGATAATGAAGAAACGAAAATCTGTAAAACAATCAACTTGATTTTTCAAAGTCGAAGCACAGGAGGAGACAGCTGCTCCCCATGAATCTTTAAAATAAACAGATACAGAGTAACGTCTCCTAAAAAAAGTCAAAAAATACTATATCACTCGTTCGCTTATTTTGGCAGTTCTGAATAGATAGTAAATAACAAAATTTTTAACAACATCTAGGTAATTTTAAATACAAACACATATTTATGTATTTGATGACATAATCTGTAAGGATAACAGATAATAAAAATATAAAATAACATTAGATCGATAGATTTACATATGAATTAATTAGCTTATTTTGCAATTTATGGTATATATATATATATATATATATATATATATATATATATATATATATATATATATATATATATATATATATATATATATAATAGGTTGGAGGAAAAGAAATGCATTATTTTTGTGTAAAATTCAAGACTTTGTTTAACATGTTTCGGATTCTCCAATTTGGCTCAAATATGCACCGTTTTGTTGCATGATCTGTTGCCATTTTAAATTTTAAAGGTAGCTTTATAACGCCTTTCTCATTGTCCTTATCCTTATTGGCTAAAAGTTCTAGTAACTGATTTTCACAATCTTCTCTTGATCCCAGTTTCTTATCACTCAGGAAATTTTGCAATGCGAGAAAAAGGTAATTATTGCTTGTGCCTGGTTCAGAGTATATGGTGGATGAGTTAAAACTTCCCAACCAAGCTCCTAGAGTTTCTGGCGAGTCACTACAGACGTGTGTGGCCTGGCGTTATCCTAATGAAAGACATCACTTCTTCTGTTGGCCAAGTTTGGCCGTTTCTGGTGAATCACTAGCTTCAAACAGTCCAGTTGTTGATAGCAGTGATCTCAATCTAGTATTTGGCCATACGGAAGCAACTCATTATAAATGATTTCTTTCCAGTCCAACCAAATACACAGTAGAACCTTCTTGGCCGTTAGACTTGGTTTGGCCGCCGTTTGAGCTACTTCACCACGTTTTAACCACCATCGTTTTCGCACTATACAAATTGTCGTTTGTGACCCATTTCTCTTCCCCAGTCACCATCCGTTAAGAAATAAGTCAATTTCATTCAGTTTGGTCAAGGCTTTGCAGGTGGATATTCAATCCATCATGTTTTTGGTGTTAATTGGTGAGGCACCCAAACATCGAGCTTCTTTTTAAATCTAACTTTGCGTAAATAGTTCAAAATTGTTTTATGGTTGATCTTTAGTTACTGGACCCTGCTACGACTACTAACATACCGGTCAACTGTGATTTTATCGACATTTTCGATTACGGGCTAGGTGCATCTTTAACATGAAAACCGCCTGACCGGAATGGACGAAACTAAAATTGTACGTAATTAGCAGTTACAGTATCGTCACCATATACACCATTCACAGTTTCAGCCGCCTGGTGTACATTTTCGCCTTTATCAAAGAAAAACTGTAAAATATACCGAACTTTCTCTTTGTTGACTTCTACTTTTAACACCCTGTAATTCATAACTAATTGGACCAAACAAAAACCAGCAAAAGAATTGTTTTAGTGTGAAATATCACCTTGACAAAGAGCATAAATTTAAAATTGTGTGTTTGATCGATACTTTATGAAATATCAATCATTACACCAATCTACTGAAAAAATAATGGATTTCTTTCTTTTCCCTAACCTATATATATATATATATATATATATATATATATATATATATATATATATATATATATATATATATATATATATATTAATGCAAAGTTAAATATATAACCAAAAGCACAAGAATATATAAAAAATTTAATTTTAGCAATACATTTAGCGTAAAAGCAGCTTATAAGAAGATTGAAATGACGATAGTATTTACACTTAGTCACTAATTTATGTATTTGGTGAGGTTCTTGCAGATTTGGATTTGTAATTAGATATGATTTAAATTTGATTATTATATATTAAATGTATTTTGGCAACATTGGATTTTGACTTATATATTTTAGATTAAATTCTACTTACATATTTTGGATTAAATTCTACTTCTTTTATTCTTGTTTGATACTTTGGTTTGAATTTTTGGTATGGCTTTGGGGTGTAATGGCTTCTTTAAGACTATGTCTTAGGCCATTGCAGAAAAGCCATAATTGTGCCAATGTGGTCAACACCCCCTGATGAAGCTGGCCATATTGGTACTTTATTCCATTTATATCTATCTTTCTTTGAAATTTCTTTCAAGTATTTTCAATGTAATTCTTTTCAATGTATTATTTTCCATTTAATATTTCAATATATTGTTTTCCATTTAATATTCTACATTTGGCATTTTTCATTGTATTTTGTTTCATTATATTCATTGCATTTTATAAATATACTATTAACTATATATATATATATATATATATATATATATATATGCTGCTGGCCACCGTAAATGCAACACCCTGAAGAAGCATGCAAATAACATGAAATTTACAACAAACTGACATATGCAAATGATTAGAGTGGAATGAAATTGCTTTTACTGACGAGTCACATTTCTGTCTGCAACACCAGGATGGTCGCATTCGAGTCTGGAGACACCGTGGAGAGGAGATGCAGAACAGCTGCGTTATGCCCAACCACATTGATCCTGCATTGGGTATGAGGTGGTATTTATTACTCTCGCACTCATCTAGTACGTATTGCCGCTACTCTAAACAACCAGCACTACATCTGCGAAGTGTTTGAGCCAGTTGTCCTTCCGTACCTTCAGGGCTTGCCAACAGTCATATTTCAATAGGATAATGCGCGACCACACATATCACGCATTGTCCAAGGATTCTTCGCCAATCGCCACGCCAACCTCATTATCTTAAGTACTTTCTATGTTACTTTAATTCAAAATGAGAAAGTTTTCTTGCCTCACTCTGTAGATAAAATAATAAACAAATTAAAATTCAACGAAAAATTTACAGTTATCTTCCATGTGTTTTTTTTTTTTAATTAAGAAAAAACACATCTTGATTTTGTTCAGGAATTGCGCATACTGAAATCGCTTCTTTCGTGCATTGCCTTTTCATTAAGGCATTTATACAATTGATACCAGTGACCGACTTAACCTAATTGGGTCCCGGCGCAAAAACTTATTTTGGGGCCCCTCTGCTTCATAACAACAAACTTCCTATTCGTAACTATAGCAAACGATTCTATTCAACTGATAGCATAAAATAAACTCTCTATTTGATTTGGGTGGCCCCTATGATGTGGGGGCCCGGGGCAGCAGCCACGTATTCTCCTGCCTTAGTCAGGCTGTGATTGGTACTAGTACCAGATAATGAAATCATGGATAGCAAAATATATTACAACTAATTTTGGAAATATCTAGCAAAGTACTAATCATCAATGACAATGGCCGTTACGCCACAACAGCTTTCACTTAACTTTTTGACTCTGAGCTAGATATAGATAATTAAATCGATATGCACACATAGTTACTCTGATAATTTTAACCTAATCACTTTTTTTAGTAACTGGTAACTCGATTTATTTCATTGTTTCGACGCTATAGTAGACTGAATAGTTGACAACTTATATAGTAGAAACATCAACTTATACACCCACTTAAACAATCAATTTTGAATTAACTATATAAGATGACGACTTTTATAATCGATTCGAAAGTAGGTGTGTGCCCCTTATTTATAAATGTCAAATGAGCAGAAAATCCCTAAGTTTGGATTGCACCCCAAATGAATGATTTCACTTGGAAAATATCTTTTATTTCTAATGGCAGATTAGAAGACAACTGTAGTCAGAATAACAAAGATTAAAACTAAGAACAAAAGAGACAGGAACTCCGGTAACGAAACTAAAGCCACAGTAAATCTATAAGTCGTTGATCTTGTGATGAACTCTCCAGTATCTCTCCCACAAGTGTCAGAATTCAATACTGCCAATGAGTCAAATGGTTCAAGTCCACTTAGGAAACATTCCAATGACGATTTATTTTATGTTCCCTTGCAGTTAATTAATGCTGAGATCTTTTATCTTTCTATATTTCGAACCTGCAACTTTTTATGCAAAGAGCTTGAAGTTTTAGCTCACTATTCTTCTGTGAATTAAATTTAAATTTATTAAAATGGCCATCTTACTTAATGATTTGAAATACGATCAAATCGAACAATTTAAAACGAAAATTGGATTAAGTAATTGATATTTTTACTTTTTGTCAATAAGACATGAGTGGATGCTCTGGTGGCGCCATCTATCGGAGGTGTCATAGAGAAAAATCGTACTTTTACTTTTGTGATGCTCTGATTAAAACACCCTTCTGACTTAATTTCGTAGCCGCTGGCTGACGACCTTGGCTTCTCCAAGTGTCATAAACAACAACTAATACTTTTTTCTTTCTCTTAAGTGTCAGTTAATCCATCAGAATACAGTTTTGTGTTTATTTAAAATATGTCATATGAAGGTCAAAATTCAGTAGATAATTACCATCGAATACTGAAACTCCCTGTAGGTCTAGTCTTTACAGAGCCGGAGCGATGGAGAGTCATGAGAAAGTTCTTCCTGCAGCAATTTCGGGAACGTGGCTTGAATGTGGCCAAAGAAGACACGTCTGCTGTTCTGCGCAACGTTGTCAAGGAGGCCGTGGTAGAACTGAAAGAAGCGCGTGGCAAGGAGGTAGACATTAAAGAGCTCATGGTAAGCAAGAGTTTGAAAATAACAAGGCTGACATTCCTAGGGGAAGATGGGATGTCTGAGGAGGAGATTCAAGAATTCAGACGTGTTTACAGTGACACTCTTAAGATCTTGACGAGCAAGAATAAATTGCTCGTTGGGGAAATTGCGAGGTAAACATTCTTTATTAAGTCATTTCTTGATACATTATTAGTGAATTTATATGTAATTAACTGCAACAAAAAAGCTTAATCCCAAAGTTTGTATTTTGCAATATTAATTTGAAAACTTAATGAAAAACTAAAAAACATGACAGTAAATTTATAAAGGCATGTTTATACTGGCTATATTGCAAATTTTTAAGCTTTCTGAGCTTAATTTTATATAGGTAACTTAGTTGTGTTTCCTTCGTACAAATGTTTTACTCATAATTTATGTTATTTTTTTTAATTTGTGAACAAATTATGCCTCAATTAATTCTTTGTATTTGATGGAAAGTTAGAAATACATATTACTCCTAATTGTAGCTTAAAGCCTAAGGTTGTGTGACATAAATTGACGTTATGGAGCTTAGATAGTCGGTAACTTATGCATATGTGGTTTTTCATTCTGAGAGATGCACGTTGATTATTAAAAAAGCTTATAATAATCAATGTTTGAAATAAACTAAAGTTAAATAGGCTAGAAACGTTTGCAAATTGTTAGAGTGAATTAATGCGAATTATTATAGTGAGTGCTTCTGTGAGTGTGTACAGTGTTAGTTAATTACATGTTATGAAGATCCCTAAAATAAGAGAGAGAAAAGAATGAAACGCCGGGATGCTTCTTGCTATTCTAGTAAAAGCTCATTTTTTTGTCAATTCCACTTTTCCGAATGATTTTAAGAATGATATTCAATTTTAAGAATGAGGAACTTTCTCTCAAAAAATATTAATAGCCTGTTTTCGCTTCTCAAGCTACTATGTTTACATTTTGATCAGTGAACTGAATAAAACAAAAATAACTAAAATCTAAATTTTTCAGGCATACTTCCAGAAAAATTCCTTTTTCTCTGTTTTCTTAAATTTTATATTCAAATTACGTTATTTTGGATAGAAGATAATCATTCTGAGTTTGCATCTGATAATTATTTCTAAAGTTTAAGCTCGTATAACTCTAAAATAAACAGAAAAATTTTAAAAGAATCCATAAAAATGGCATTTTAAACAACATATGTATATATATATATACTACTGGCCATTAAAATTGCTAACCAAGAAGGAATGCAAATAACAGAACGATATTCATTGGACACATACATTATAGTGGAAAGAACAAGTGATTAGATTTGCAGGAAATTAGGATGTATAGATCTTGAGAAATCAGTACCCAGAGCAGCCACCTCTGGCTGCAATAACAGCATTTATTCGCCTAGGCATGGAGTTAAACAAACATTGTATGGCATGTACGGGGATCTCAGTCCATGCAGCTTCAACACTATGCCACAGTTCATCGACAGTAGTGGACGGTGAGTGATGGCGTGCCAATCGCTCGGCAACCATTGACCACACGTTCTCAATTGGTGACAGATCAGGAGAACGTGCTGACCAGAGTAGCAGTCGAACCTGTTCTGTATCAAGGAAGTTCAGAACAGTACGGGCAACATGCGGTCGTGCATTATCCTGTTGAAACAAAGCATTAGGGAGGCCTCGAAGATAGGGCAGAGCCACGGGCCTTAACACATCGGAAATGTAACGGTTGCTGTTCAAAGTGCCAATAATGCGAACAAGAGGTGATCGAGACGTGTATCCAATGGCACCCCATGCCATCACTCCAGCAGATGGGCCAGTATGGCGATGTCCAATGCAAGCTGGCAATGCGCGTTCTCCACGATGCCTCCAAACACGGATGCGACCATCATGGTCCTGTATAGAGAACCAGAGATTCATCTGTAAAGATGCTGTCAAATCTCTGGTTTTATACACATTGTAGATGTCGCTACTGTCGCCTGCTTTGTATGAATGCGCTGAAAATCTAATCATTTGCATATCACAGCAAGTTCTACCTGTCATGCAAATTTCACGTGTGTGGTGTGCCGCTTTCCTGGTGTAGCAATTTTAATGGCCAGTAGTGTGTATATATATATATATATATATATATATATATATATATATATATGTATATATATATATATATATATATATAATCAGTTTTTTTGTAAAGATAGGGATCTAAAAAAGTATAAGATAAGTGTCATTTATATGATTTGTGTGCCTTAATTGTATAATTGATCTTAATTATATAATTGGCCTTAATTATATAAATGACATTAATTATATAAATTATAAATTCGCATTAGTTATATAAGTTACATTTACTTTTATATTGCGTTGTAAATTATTATTAATTTACTACAACTTTAAATGGAAAAATATTCTTAATCATATAGTTTAAAATGTTTTTGCTTGTTCATTAATACAGTAATAACACGGTACACTTATAACGCGATTTCCTGTCCCTCGTAGAACACGTGTTTTTCCCCATATAATGCGTTGATTCTCCCTGTTAAATTTCTGTACTGCGAAATTTTTAATGATTTGTACAGTTCACAATCAAGTTCGCTTGCGTTTGCACTCAAATCAAAAAATAATTTAATCTCAGTAACATAATTTATTTATAATATTATCATATTTTAAAGATCAATAATATAATTTTGTTATATGTTATTGTGTTCTAATAAAATAAAGTTAAATTATATTATTGATCTTTGAATATTCTGCTAAAAAGAAGATGTCGGCGGAATTTTATTTCAGATAGCTCCTACAGTGTTATAAAACTGTTTTTAGAATTATTTGATTTATTTGAAGTGAACTGTTTTTTTAGCTACATTTGTATACTATCTGTATACATTTGAACTTTTTAGCTATAAGAATTTTATTTGAAATTTTCTTAGTTTGATTTTAATAAAACACACATTTCGTTCAAATATTCGATTCTTAATATTCGATTTCAACTCTCTTTAATGAGACATATTAAACGTGAATCATTTGAATATAACGCTTTATACAAGGTCATACGAACGCGTTTTACGAGAATGCTCGTATTACGCGTTTACCTATAATGCGGAACCAATATACCGGGTTATAGGAGGTATATATACTATATATGTATTGTTTAATTCGGATTATATATTTTTTGAAATGTACTGTATGTATATCTTCGCATTTGCTAACATTTTCATGAACGCAATAAACATTTGATATTTAGAAAAACAAATTAATGGAGTAAATTTCCAGAAACACACATTATATATTCATTATATTCATATCTTTCTGAATGATCAAATGCACTCTTTTTATTAGATACTTCATCCTACCGTTCTGTCGGGGATTCAGGGAAGCCAAAAAGTCTCGATTGAAATTGAAAGCCATGCTGTACAGAATGATAGATAAACGCAGAGCAACTTATGATGAGTATCGAATTCGAGATCTTGTAGATGCCTACTTCAAGGAAAGGAACGATAGGAAATCCAGACATGATCTCACATATACTTTATTTACAGGAAAGGGAATTTCTTTAATCCATACTTATCTTTCTCCCTAAATAAT
Organism: Latrodectus hesperus; assembly: GCA_037975125.1. Classification (NCBI taxonomy): domain Eukaryota; kingdom Metazoa; phylum Arthropoda; class Arachnida; order Araneae; family Theridiidae; genus Latrodectus; species Latrodectus hesperus. The sequence continues at coordinate 76,636,827 of CM075858.1, read as the reverse complement.
CCCTCGAAGTTGTGAATCTTACATTATTTGATAAATCAATACATCTCTTAAAATATGCAAAAAAATTCGTAAAATATTATAACGAGTACGCAGTTTTAGGCATTATAAAATGATGAAAGTTTTAGCAAAAGGGAAGAAACAAACATTAGTTTAAAAAACCTTGAGTTAAAATGTATTATAATATATACCTAAAATTTTTAATTAAATTTGAATCTAGTTATTATTTATTTAGGTGACAAAAAATATTAGTGTACACAAAAAATATTGCTGAATATCATACAAAAATAATTTCGTCTACCATTACCCAAACAACCAGAATTTCTAATAGCTTGCAATTATTCACATTCAAACAATGTAACTCATAACGTTTACAAGATATGATGAAATGTAAAATTAATTATGAATGGTCATGATTTAAAAGTGTACTTTGTAAAAACTAATTGCATTCATAAAAGTCTCGGAATTTAGTGGTAAACTTTATTATCACACAAATAATTTACTACCACTATATTTATCTATCACCAGAATCCAAGCTAGGAAACTGATTTTTGGGATGTGTAGTAATCTGATGGCACGATGTCGAGGTTTAAGCATGGCGCAAATATGAAGCTAATGCACAGATTGGAGAAATTTACTTCAGAGACTTTATAAGCTTTATAAACAGTTTACGTGGTAGGGCTCATCAGGCCAGCAGTCTGCAGTGCGAACAGTCCCGAATTCGATCCCAACTACAACAAAATGGATGTGGTACTTCTCTTTTTTTCAAGTATATCTTTCAACATTAACAGCCTTACACTCGCTTCGCGAGTAGGCTGTCCGCCTGCGGCGTCGAAGTATATCTTTCAAGGTGGTTGCTTAAGATTGGCCCCCTGTCCACGGAATGCTTTCCTATAAGATAATTTAGCGTTGTGCTAATTAAATTCTTTAAGTAATATTTGATAGTTTATACTGTTAAGCTGTCTACTATGTGGTGTCAAAATACTTTACAATGGCGATTTTTTACAAGCAATTTGATGAGTTCGGCTGACTGGCAATATATCATGCAAACTTTCTCCTACACTTTGATTCTTGCGCACATGTATCTCTCAGGAAAAAAATCCATTTCTGAGCCTACCTTCTTATTTACCAGATGTAGCACCATTGAATTTCTGGTTCCTCCTTTAGCTCAAATACAACCATTTTGGCAATGCAGAAGACAACTAAAGGAATATAACGGTTAAATTTCGGAAGATACCATAACAGAAATGTAATCATTTTTTTTGCTGATGGCAACAGTGCTGGTATAAGTGTGCTTGTTCTGAACCACATTACTCTGCAGACGATTAAATAAAATGTTACCTTTGTTGTGGTAATAAAGAGTTGCAGTGAAATTCCGGAACTTTTTTTTAATCCTCAAATGTTTTCCTTATACTTCTTATCTTCTATTTTAAAAGACTAATTTAGTTGAATACCCCTGAAGATAATTTTATTAAAATTACAATTTGCAAGCCTTGATTGTGTAATTAATTGGAGGTTTGAAAAACACGAAACAAAAAGATTTACCAGAAGGCAGCATTTTAAATTGAGAACCCTGCTTTTGATATTCTTTTCTCATAGATTTTAACTCCACTTTCTTATATATAATTTTCTCCTTACAGATAAATGCTTGATGGTGACATTGATGCAGCTTGTTGGCGACAGCAGTGTTTTCATGGGGATGTTTGTCAGCGTCTTCATCAAAGCTCTGCTGGACCATCCGGAGGCTCAAGAGAAGATGCACTGTGAGCTGATGGAAGTGTGTGGTCAAGAAAGAGATCCGGAGTTAGAGGACAAAAGCAAGTTGACTTACACCCACGCCTTCATACTGGAAGTGATGAGGACAACCGATATATTCCCTTTCACTCCGGCAGCGGAGTGTACAAGTAAGTTAAAATGTCATGAAAAATAACATTTACGACAAAAGGTAAAATTATTGGTCAATAATTTATAAATTATTTTATTCATGATACTATGCACCCTTATGATCTATACTCATTATCCATTAAGGCAAGTATACCAAGCCAATAATACAGTAGACGCTTGTTTTTACAAACTCAAAGGGACTGGCTAAATAGTCCGTAAAATCTAAAAATAAGTGTTAAATCTGAATATATTTTTACTAAAGTACTTTCTCATTGTAAATAAAGTACTATTACAAAATGTTATATATCTACTATGCCACAGCACATGCTTATATAAGGAACACATGCAAATTGAAATTCATGTTCAAAAACAATTCTTACTTTTATTTTATTGATTAAAAATCAGGCAAAGTAATTTTTTGTTTCTTTTTGTTTCAAAATAGCTTTTTTAAAAACACATTTTCCCTAATTATTCTCACAAAGCATTTCTCTCTTGTTCTTCCCAGAAAGGTATATTAATGTTGTTAATCATTCATCTACTTATTTAGCAGACGATCATAGCCTTACGCCATTTTCTTCTTGTTTGCAATCTAAAAGTTCTTTTTCAAACTCATTCATTATGTTTTCAATTATTTAATCGTCCAGTTTTTCTTATCTTTAGGTTCACATTCAAATTGTCCTGAAATAAAATGAACAGTAACATTCTTTATCGAACTCCATGAAAGAATAACTCGTCTTCATTCATGGCATCAGGTGTTGGCTTTCTTCATTTACGCTGGTCTGCGTATCAAATTGACCAAGATATCGTTTTTTCTCCAACATCATTCCCATTTTAGATTGATAAGTGCATTACTTTTGGAACATTGATTTCATGAGGTGATTCCAAGCCAGGATCACTGTTTGCAGGAATACTTTGTGATATTTGCTCCTGAAGATATTGATTTCACTCTGGTGCATATATTATAAGAAGGGACAAATTACCCCTAAATTGCTTCAAAATATTCACGATTTAAATTTCTGCAGTATAATTATAAAATAATATACGAAATTCGAAATGCTTACGACTCTCCAATAAAGCCATCGATCCACGTTTCTCGACTATAAAATAAGTAAATTATAAATTAAAAACTATAAAATAAGGGAATATTGATAAGAAGCGGATTCTAGAAATAAATGTAAAGGAATAAGCCCCTGAAGGGTTTGCTCATTTTTGAGTGGGTACCGAGTATGGCAGTCCAGAGGTATCTGAGTTACCAAGCATCCGGGTACCAGGTACAGCCAGGCACTCTGCCCCTGGGGATTATATCAGACTAGAGTCTCAAGATAGAGCCCTGAAAATCGGCTCCAGATGGGAATTTTAACGCATGCGCACTTGAAGAAAGTAGTTGCAACAATTTGGCGGTTTAAAATGTGAATATCGTTCAAGCTTAGTTTTAGCAATTCTATGGTCTTCGATTCGCTTATTTACATTCCTATCATTTCTTGTGTGCGAGCGAAAAGTGATTAAGAAAAAAAGAATGAGTATTTATGTATTATCCCGTCGACATTTTTTGCCTTAAGAATAAGTCGTAGAAGTTTGCAAATTTTAATAATTATTTTTCGAAGTATGATGGAAAAGCAGAATGGTTTATTTTTATATCTTAGCACCATATAAAATACAAATAGATAAAAACTTTATTTGTATTTTATATAATGCTAAATCGCATCATTAACGACATTTATTTTTTCACAGATATGATAGACGAGATAATGCGTAAATAACAAAGAAAGGTGGATTGCAATTATCACATTTTCTTCTGATTTCTGTGTTTTAACAAGGATAAACATACACATGAGAATAAAATGCCATGGTAAAATTAATTTTACTAAATAAATTGTTTTGGACACTTTATCATGGTTTAATTAAAAATTAATATCACAAGTTTTTTTCCAAAGCCAAAACTAAAATTTTAGTCAATTTAAATGAAGAATTGCTTAAAAAATTTTTGCAAACATGAATTGTTTTCACAAGCTTTGGATATAATATAAATTTCAATAAAATAGACTGCAGAATTAAAAGATTTTGCTATTTAGTGTGTGCATTGTGTATTTTTTAAATTAAAGTAAGATAAATTCTAAATAAGACACAAGCTGTAAATATTAAACATCTGTAAATCAATTTGAGAACATAACTCATTTATTTGAATAAAATAAGTTTTTTAATTTTTAAAAATGAGAAAACTTATAAATAATTTATGAATTTCCTCATTTATATGTATAGGAGATTTAAAAACACTCAGTATCACATTTCCTTCTGATTTCTGAATTTTAATAAAGATATTATATAAACATAAATGGGGATAAAATATCGTGTATATAAAATTGAGGGTGAAATTCAAGAGTTTTTTCATTAAATACACCAAATAAAATATTCATAAATTTTCACTTTTCCATGATTTCAAGACAAATGCCTAGATTCATTATCAATTCATTATTTCAAGTAATTTTTTTACTTTATTGTGCTCATATCATAAAACTATATTTTACATTTAGTTTAGTTATAAATTTATTTTAGCTCAAGTTTTTTTTTTAAAGTTTAATTAAAACTTGTGTGATATTTAATTAAAAATTATTTATTTATAAATTCATTTTTCCTTTTTTTATATTTTTATTTTTTTATTTATTTATTTATTTTGCATACATGAGTTGTTTTAACAAGCTTCAATTAAGAACCTGCAGCGAGACAGAATTGAAATTTTTTTTATTTAGTGCGTAGATTGTCTAGCTTTTAAACTAAAAATTCTACTTAGATAAATCGCAAGCTGCCAATACAATAAATATCTGAATTCAATTCAAAGTATAACTCATTTATTTTTGAAAAAAATAAGACTTTAGTTTTTATAAATGAGGAAATTTATTAATAATATAGAATTTAATAAATTCGCTCAGTTATATGTACAAAATATTTTAAAAGAAACTTGGTATTTCATACAATAAAAATATGCTAAGTTTTAGAAAGGTAAGTTTTAAAAAAAGGAGTAAAAATAATCAATAAGACAAATTTGCTAACCAGATAAATTTATCGCATAATTTACATCGCCAAGTCACTGAATCAAAGCCAAAATTCTCTGGAGCTGACGATCGGGGCTCTATCTCGAGACACTAGTTTATATCGGGCAACTGGTCCTCTAGTTTGAGGATTGAACGCAAGGCCAATCACTCTACCTTCGAAAAATTCAGATTCAGAAATCTCAAAAAGAATTTTCCGGACTGTCCCATTCCCTCTTCTCCAAAATAGAGGGAAAACCGCGCGAAGAGGAATACTCCCAACCAAATGGCTGGATGGGGTAGAAAAGAACTTGAAAGCGACAGGAGGGAATAGATGAAAGACCATTGCACACTGGATAAGTTATAGATGAGGAAAACTTAGGAAGACGGTCTTGTTCAGCAAGTACCCATGAAGAAGAAGAAGAAAGGAAGGAAACATAAAAATAAGTTTGCAAAAAAGAGATTTTTGAGTTCGTAAATGGGAATAAAAATGATGGCAACATCTATTGTATGAGAGCTTATCTAATGAGGATGAATGAAGTCCTGGAGGATCTGATATCAAAATGAAGCTTGCAAGGCTCTCTTCTATCTGAGTCAGTCCCAAAAAGAAAACGCCTTTAAATTTATTTGAACGCTTTTTGTTTTCGAGAGAAATGTTACATTAACTGCCAATGAGAATACAGTATTAGAATTACTGCATTCTTCAAGTTTTCAGATAATTCTTTGAGTTTTCATGCTTAGAGTCAACATTTAGAATAAAATAAGATCTAAGATAATGGAGCAATTTATATATTATTTATAAATTTAAAATCTCCTCCCAAATAAAAAATTGCAACTGGACATTGGTTAGTATCTTCTTGTAGATATTTATAATTAAATATATGTAGTTGATTGAAATTCGCTGATTTGTAGTTTTGAGTATTTTTGAAAATATGTGTATTTAGATTTTGATGTATTTAATAATGTCAATTTTGTGTGTGTGATCCCTTTCTATATTCTTATTTCTTACAAATTATACAGCATTAGTCAAGAATTTTAGTGTTTTATGAAAAACTCTTAGCTTTTTCTTATCTCTATTAATGATAGTGTTTCAAACTGGTAAGGCTTAAGTAAACACAGATATCTAATTATTGATGTATACAAGAATCTCTTGAAATTAACGGTTGTTTTAGTTTTCCACCTATAATGGATTTAATACTTCTATAAGCTTTGTTTGCTTCTTGAATAACAATATAAATGTAGGAGTTCCATGTTTGTTTATTATTCAATACAAGTACAAAATATTTTGTACTCTCGATTGCTGAAATAGTTTTATCAAATAAAAAGGGTTTGTTTGCCACTTGATGTTTAAATTCATCTCTTTTCTTCTCTTGAAGGGGTGTAATTGAAATGTTTCAGCATTTACAATAATTCTCCTATCTATACACCATTTCTCTAATTTGTAAAGTACAAGTTGAGTTTTATATATGGCGGTATTTGGATACATTGAGCTTGAGAATGTTGCAATATTATCTGCATAGGAAACTGAACACATATTTTGGTTATTTTCGATTGGAAATCATGTGTATAAAATAAAGTATGGAATCTTATATGCTTCTTTGTGAAACATCTGTATGTATTTTTAATATTAGAGAAGTTTTATTATAATATCTAATTTGTGAAAATGTCATTTATTTACATAAGACTTTATAAAAAAAGGTTATATCTCCATTGAAATTGAGGTTGATAAATTTATAAATGACTCCATTATGCCATACTTTTATCAAATGCCTTAAAGACATCTAAAAATGTTATGGTCATATAAGCATTATTAGGCCGTAGTAGCCTTGTGAAAGGGCAACCAACCTTGCGTTTGGAAGTGTTGGGTTCGTTCCCTAATGCCCCTAAGGACCCACCGGGTACATGCTATATACGTGCTCATTAAATCTGTGTAATTGAAAGTCCTGTGATCGGTCTTTGAGCAGTTACCATGGGTGTAATGAACTGGAGAAAAATTTCTTCCATCTCCAGATCATAGTCAAAATTAAAAGGAGTAGCTCCTTTGGTGGTGCCATCTATCGGAGGAATGTTAGAGCAAAGTCATACTTTCAATTCGCGCGTGATGCTCTAATTAAATGAAAAACACACTCTTCTGATTTAATTTCGCATAGCCGTCGGCTTACGAGCTTGGCTTGTCCAAGTATCATCAGTAACATAGCAACAACAAGATTATTGTGCAGATTGTGTCCTATAGTTTCAATAAATATGAGCAGTTACTTGACTGTTGCAATATTTTTTCGAAAGCCATATTGTTAATTTAGTAATAAATTTAGATATAATTTTATTCTGTTATAAATAATTCTTTTGCATCATTTCTTTTTCCTAGTGTAGGAAGCAAGTAAACTGACTGATTTATAATTATCTTTTTTCCTGTAGCATTTTCTTAGTTTAGAGAACAAAATGATGGTTGCAATTTTCCTCCCACCCCCGCATACACATATATATGTGTAAGAAAAAGAAAAAAAAACATTTAGAGTTATTTTTTATAAATTTTGAGGATTTTTCTAATGATCTTTAATAGCCATTTTTTTATCATGTTTTTAGTAATGTTATCTGACTGGATTTTATCTTCATTTTTTGATAATCGCAATTACTTCCTCTTCAAAAGTTAATTTTGTGGAAGCTTGAAGAGAATCATCGCCAATAAAATGCTATTTTCAACTTCAGTGGTGAAGCTAATTTTAGTGTTTTCATTAGATTGAAGTAGTTGAAACAATACTGTAAATAAAAAAATAACGAATCTTTCAGTTTTTATATAAGAAAGACCGCTTGATTTAATTGAGCATCTATTTTTTTTCAAGTTTCATATCTAAGTTTTCTGATCAAAGTCCAGACTAAATTATCATCAGTAGATTGATTTTGTGAGTTTTATCCTTCCAATCACACATTGTCTATGGTTTCTTAAGATTCGTCAGAATTAAATTGTTTTTAAAAAATTTATATTGCAGAAAAAGAGATTCGAAGTGGTGAGTATGAAAAATGAGTTCTCATATGAAAAGTAAGAAATACCAACCTGACTCTCGACAGTTTTGCCATTATTATTTCTGGTGTGTTTGTGTTGGCCAACGTTATTTTGAAATAAGAGTGGAATCGAGATTAATTTGACCAATCTAGTCGGTTTTCCTTTCGATTTTGCGTCATTTTATTCAAATGGTTACATTATATTTCAGATAGGCTTTGATTTGTTTGTCGATCTCGTCGGTCTTTGTTTTTGCAAATGAGAATTAATTAGATGAGTTAACTAACTACTTAGAATAATTAGAAGTATACCATAATATTTAAATATTTCTTCTTTTACAGTTTCTTACTTAATCAATAAAAACTTTTCTTAATAAAACTGTATGAAAAATTTTTTAAGAATTAAATTATTTATTTGAGTGTATATTTGTACATATTTATTATAATGTATATTTATATATATTTATATACATTACTCTTTTGGACTCAATATTTTTCAGAAGAAACAATCTTAAGTGGCTACAGAATCCCCAAAGGAGCTATCACTGTCTATAACTTCTACTCCGCCCACATGAATCCGAATGACTATGGAGAACCGGAGAAATTCAATCCGTTGAGATTCATTGGAGGAAAAGACAAACGACCAGAAATGCTTCCTCTCTTTGGGATTGGTCAGTAGAAAGAGTCATTTTTAAATTCTATGAAAATTTACCTTTGACCATTTTCAAAAGTAATAAGTTTATTTAAATGTAATTATTTTTTTTATCTATGGTTTATCATTCCAGGTAAGAGATCATGCATTGGCGAAGGATTTGCCATGAACCAAGTGTTTTTGTTTCTGGCAACCCTGGTCAAGAATTTCCGTATTTATAAACCGACTGGAAACCAACCAACGAAAGAATTGTTTTATAACCCGGACAAAATCATCTTGATGACAGAACAAAGAAGTCAAGGATGATTTGAGGAAAATATCTATCCGTATTGCTGAATACTTGAGAAACATTTTTATAAAAAAATGTTTCTAAAATATGACATTTCCTTTTGATGTGAGTAACTGCATGAAACACAAAAGTTTGTTGTGGATGACATTGCTTAACAATAAGCTTCTGTGATTGAAATTTTGTGTATGTAATAATTCAGTTCACCATTATAAAACTGAAACAAGAATGGAATTTTTTTATACTCTGGAAACATCCGTTTAATATTGGTTTAGTGGAAGCACATTTATTTGAAGACTGAAACACTTATGTTTTTCAATGTAAATAAACTGTTTTTCCAAAATTGTGTGTGAGTACCTGTTTAATTTCTTTAATGACTTTGAAATAAATCCCTCAAACATTAAAAACAAAATTAATTCTTCATTAATATTAAAGGTTTTATTATCTCTGTAGGATTTATGTTCTTTCTAAGTGCATCTGTACGCATAGTTATTGAGAATTTTAATTTAGAATAACATTTTAACTAAGAGTTTACTTTCTGTTACATAGCATTTTTTACTTCATTAATATTTAAAACTAATTAACCACTCACGATAGCAGGCAAGGAAAATTTATTTGAAGAAAAATTAAATTGTAATGTGTTCTGTAATACATGCATGATGTTCATGAAAATGATTTTCACAGAAAAAATTTAATTTCTGCGCAAGCTCGCTAAATCCGTATTTTTAGTGGCAAAACAGTGAATATAACGAAATTATTCTTCATAAGATGTAATAAATTTACGTAAAAATGAAATATGACACTTGTTAAATTAAATTAGAGTCGCGAATTGTTTTTGAAAAAGTTTTAGTAAAATATTATAAATCGGTGATAACTTGCTTGGCATTGATAGTACTATTTGACGATTTTATCGCTTGTACTGGCTGTGTAGAAAAATACCTAAATATAGGACTTTTTAAAGTAATGTATAGCCAGTAGAGCAAATTAAACTATACATTTAATGAAAAATTTGTGAATGGAACTTAAATTATTGATTACACACTGTGGGAATCTCAAACTATACTACTAAATGAAAATAATAAAATAAAGATTTTTTTTACTTTAACTATAATTTAACAAAATTCTTTATAAACGGTGAATTATTAGAAATTTGATAGTACTCAGAATAAAATAAAAAAGTGATATATAAATACGAAAGTTATATACATTTTTAAAATTGTGCAACACGTAAAAGCGGCCCGCAAATTCAATACCTAAAAGAAAAAGTAGTGTATTAAATATGATTACAGCTCGCCCTCGCCACTTCCGCTTCATGTTCTGCGGCTTCAGTGCTTTGTGGGTTTTCCCAAAATATTCATCAAAAAATAAAAATGAAAAAAACACATCCATGTCGGCAGCCACATTGGGGAAAGGAGCGTTGTTTCATGTTGATGCACGAGAGAGAAGGATATCCGCATCTCGAACAAAGAGAGTAGTTGAATCAGAGTACATACCACGGGCTTTCATAAAGGCGCTTGAATGGTTTCCGGTGCGATATCGACCCATGAAAGTACGGTGAGGCTGGCTCACATCATAAGGAATGAAGAATTTGTCGACATGACAAAAGAAGACATCAACGCCCTTATCGATTCCTACTGAGCGACGAAGACCTTCTTGAGATGACAAAGTCTGTAAGTGGGGAAGAAAACGAAGAAAAAACTGAAAAGCATGGCCTTACCCTGGAGAATCTGCAACAATTGTGCAACATGGCAAAGGTGATGCAGCAATTTGCATAAGACATAGATGACAATATGGTTCGAGGTGTCGAGTTCAGCAATCACGTTGACGGGGTTATGTCCTTGTCCAGAGAAATTTTGAAGGGAAAGAAAAAAACAAAGTCAACAACTGTCCATCACCCTGTTTCTCTCCAAGGTACTGCCGTCAGAGCCTCCAGCAGGAATGTCTCTCCGAGTGAGCCAATAAAGCTTCTACGAGTGAAGTGAGAGCCTCTCCTCTGCCACCAACACAACACTCTTCGCCTCTCTCCGAAAGCAGTGTTGATTAATGTTTATTATATAAGGTTTGTAATTAACCTTATTAATAAGCACTGACACGTTTAAGTAAATACGTATACTGTTGTAACTTTTGTGTCTTAAATGTGTAAAAAATAAATACTGTTTACATATTTAAAACATTCGTGTACCTGCATACATGAATATTCCTAGGGGCAAATCCTACTTCGCAGTTTTCACTTTCGCGGAAGATTCTGGTCCCCATTAACCATGAAAAACGAGGGAACACTGTAGGATCCATTTTACTGTAGGGGCTAAAAGTGCCCTTCACCTACTTTACCACATATGTGGGCAAGCTTGAGGAGATTTATGTATACTCTTGTCAGTTTTTATGTGAAGATGTTATTGATGACATCCTGATCTTCAGTTCTTCACTTGTGTATGGATTTGTTTCTTATACTCTTCCCTTTAACAATCCCCACAGGACAGGTCAAGTGACAAGCCTTTGCTGATCGTCTTCAAGTGTAAGCACCTCATGCACACGGGATAATCATGATCTGATCTGTGGCATGTCACACTACCTGTTGAAGGTAACATAATTTAAGCTTTTGAAATGTTCGAATAAAACCCTTATAAGCTTCCCAAATATAATTCACTGTTCATTTTCATCTCAAGTAGTGTAGGTAACATACACAGGGATTTTGTTGCCAAAAATGTAATGTACTAGTATATACGGGCTTCCCCCGATAACACCCTGGATTGTTTGAGGGTTCGCTCTGGCGGATGTTTGCCCAAGTCCACTACTGGTACTCGACTTCACTAGGGTTCACGGTGTCATGGAGCTGCCCCTAGATCTCTGAAGGATTAGAAACAACAACCCATGAATGAATATTAAGACTATTACCGGCATGATTCTGATATCCGGATACTTTTGATAAAACCTCTCTAAGGATATCTTTTCAAAATGAAGTGATTTTAAAGTTTTGAAATTGTTCTTAAGTTTTTGTAAGGAACCCAATATCTATAATATTTCGACGATCCGATTTTATATGCCGCACTTATGAATTACAGACAGCTCTATTGTATTTGACTATATTTGAATTTTTTAGGCCATTAAATAAAAATATTTCGTATTTGAATGCCTAATAGGGAAAAATTCACAACTTCAACGTTTTCGTTTAGAAGGTATTATAAGCGAAAACAAAGTAGACTTAGTTTTTAAGATGACGCTTAAAGTGCTAAAACGTTTATTATTTGAAGACCCTTTCATCTTTCTTTAGATGAGAATATGTAATTTTTTAATGTATTGAGAAATATATTTCCCCTAATAAGGAACAGATTGTTTCATTTTTATAAGACCAACGTTTTTGCAGAGGACACATCATGTCATAAAAAAAGTCTGTAAGCTTCTCTAAGTGAAGTGATTTTTAAGTTTTGAAATTGTTCTTATGTTTTTGAGATCACTTTACGGCATGCTCCGTTAAAATATAATGTCATCCTATTTTTAAATTTGATATTCGCTCTTATAAATTTCGTTTTTTTAATACTTAATTTATTTTAAGGTTATTTTGAAACCCAAAAGAGTTTAAATATCAAATTTCTTAACTATCAATTTTCTAAAATCTTCAGAAAATTAGTTTTATACTATTTTAACACATTTAGTTATAATTACCATTTATATACACAGACATCTTTATATTTTGCATCAAATAGAATAGATTATGTTGTATCCGAAAAGTAAGAAGTTGATATTGTTATCGAGAAACTTTCAAATCATTTATATATTTTTAAATCATATAAATTCCTAACTTAGGAAATTATTAAAGTTTCATTAATCACCACAAAATAGTGATATATATTATTTTTTAAACCTTCTAAAGAAATTTGACTCAATTTTGAGTAGTTTTTATTTTCCAATTATTAATTTAACATAAGAGTTTAATTAAACTGATTTTAAGTATTTAGTGAATTGATTTCAACCAAAGGAGAAGTATATCGATACCCAAAGGCTCAATCGAGAATTTTGGTCATAACTTAACAATTAAATGCAACATTTTACTCTTAATACCTGTCTTTGAAGACTGAATTATTGCAAGAAACCATTTAGTTTAACACATCAAATTAATTTATAGAGTTAGATATAATTATATAATTTTATACAAAATTCCGTAATAGTTTTTTATTTTGGAGGTTTGGTGCCACATCTCGTACTAGGAAGAATTTGGACTAGTACAAGTCTAGTACTTTCTGTTGCATCTTGATGGCTTGTATCAACTTTAATTTTAATGTACCTAAGGAAATTTGTATCCAATTTGCTTATGAAATACAAGATTATATTTTTTAAACAGCGTTTTACTTACGAATTGTGTATGGACCTCCCTGTAGATGTTCCATCATAATAAAACAAATGAATTTTGCATTACTACAAACTATTTTTCTAGAAATATTGTTTTGGCAATGTTGTAACTCATATTTCTTTATTTTCTGAACTTTAACTTTTTCATTGGCAACACAAAGTTTCGCTTGTTCTAAATTAAAGTTTGAAATCAAAAGTAACTAAGGTTCTTCTAAGCATTTAAGTTCACGAAATTAAATATTAAATGGAAATACCTTTGTTCTTGTGTAAATAATGTTTTGTAGATGTTAGTTTAGCGTTTGAATAAAGTATTAAAAACGAGTGAATAAAGTATTTCAAGATATAGAAGGTCTTTTTTCTTGAATTGTAACAAAAACAAAGCAAAGTTTTTTAAAGACGTTTTGTTTGAATTTTTCAACAGTGTGGCGTTGGATTCAACACTGCGATGTTGGAATTTTGGCCATATAGGCTTTTTCTTGGAATTTGGCGATGTCTTCTCGCCTTGGTTAATTTCTTTTTCCATTTATTTTTCTAAGCTTTATTCCTTTCCTTCTTTCACAAAACTTTCTGAAACAAGTGTCTAAATGAAATCTGAATGTTAATGCAAATGTATGCTCATTATAAATCTTCAAGATTGTGATCCTATACATGTTCTTGCAAGAAGCTGAAATAAAAAATGACGTTTCTTCCATTGTGCCTTCATTGAGTATAGTAAATATTATTTTTATCTTCATTTCTTTAATATTCTTGATGAAGTCGGAGAGGAGCGATCTAATGTTATTGTGCAATCACGGCTTCTCCTGTGTTCCAGAAAGCTTTTTTCTTACAAACTAAATCGTTACTTGTTAATTATTAGAATATTTTTGGGTTAAACGCTTTAGGATTTTATTCTTGAATTTTTTCTCTTTAATGTTTATAAAAATTTTTTACTTCGGCATTAAGTGAGTTAAAAATTGGCCTTGAGTCAATTTTTAAGTCGTCTATTTTAGTTCGTAACAATTACTGACTAGAAAATGCGAGTTTTGTTTAAAAAAAGAATCACTGGAACCAGTTTCTCTAGTCTGGCCTCAACCATATTTATCCAGAGCATGTATTACCTTTTGTCAATTTTATTTGGACCCTATAAGATACTATATAAAAACGATTTTTTACTCCTTCCAACATCAATAAATATGAAATTGATCATTAGTTTTGAGACATTGTCACTCACTCGTATCAATATGGACTCACCTAAGACTATATTTCTCAAGTGAATGTACTATTTCTTGTAAATTTCATTTAAATTCTCTTAGATATCAAGAAGACACTTATATTCCAGTAGCAATACTGAATATGAAATTTTTATTTGCTTCCAGCCATTGTTTCTTTGTACTGGCCGAAAGCATAATATTTTACACTTTTTTATTTCTTTCGGCAGAGAGGTTGAGTATAAGTGCATATCCCCCTCCCCCAAGAGATTTCTCGCCAAATCTGCTATTCTTTGTTTTGATGATAGTGTTTCCGGTTTTACCTTTTGTCTTGCCCATTTGAATTTTTATTTCTTTAAGCGATTTTTTTCTTGTTACCAGGTTTTTTCTCGTATTTTACGTCCTTTTTGCGCCATGTATATGGTTTAATTTAAGTTAGAATCGCTTGGCAACGAGAAGCTTGTCAGTCGCTAAGGTCGCCAAGGGGAGAATATATCCTATTAATTTCAGAGGTTTATTCTATTATATATTTCATGATATTAAAGCTATATATCCCCATATCATTTTTCTAAATCACTCAAAATATTTTTTTTTTAATTTTTTTTATTTTAGTTTCAAAATTTGGTTATTTAATTTTAAAGTTTTCATTTGATTCATAAAGTCAGTTATGTTTATCATTATGCACAAATTTTATTAATATTTTACTCATTTTAATTCTAATTTCAGAATTAAACTCTAAAAATATTGATAATAGTTTATTTTTACAATAATTATACTGACTTTTCATGAATATTTCAATTTCAATTCTTAAAGCCTTTTTATGAGTCAGTTAATGAATTGTATCCCGCCGTGCAATTAGTTTGAAATCAAACGGACATGCGAAAGTTATCAATGTAGTATCTGGCTTATAACGCCATTTTCAGTGTAAAAGCAGAGAAGTAAATTTCAAAATACAAACACATATTCTAAATTTTACTCGCACGTTTTCTTCAATAAAAATTAATATAAAATAATATAAAAATTTAGCAATAAAAAAGTGTAAACATTTTTATGAATTTCCTTTCATTATTTTGCAGATAAAATATCGATTTGTGTCACAACAACATCAATGACAATAAAGAAATAATTTTTTAATCATTCCTTTTACAGAAAAATATCCCTTTATTACATTAATCTGTTTTTCATAAAAATTGTGTTTTGTTTGTATACAAAAAATTCGAATTTTAGAATTCTAATTTTGCCATACATAATGTTTTACTAATTACTGAACTGAAGCTATTAACTGAATCTGTGATTGAATTTGAATCTTTGTGATTTATATACTTACTCTGTGCAGACAACATCAAATTTTGATGCAACTCATGTCGACTCGTGCTCTGTATTTGTGTTTTTAAACTGTGGAGTTCAGAAATATTAGAAGGCTGGAAAATGGGGTAGTAGCCAAATTTCTGGGCATACGTACTAAATAAATAAATTATGCAATATGTATACTAACAGATTTCACCCTTACCACTGTTATTTTATAGTATTTAAATACATTTTAGATGAGATTTTACATTATACTAATGTATTCTTATGCAATATTAAATGAGTTTTATTTTCCTGAAATTGCTATTTTCTGACGAATGTACTTAAATTATGGCATCTATTACAATAACACAAATTTCGTCAATATTTTTACAACTTTTTAGCCAAAACCTTGATTTTAAAAAAAAAAAATTCTGTAAAAATGTTTTAAAAATTAACAAAAATGAAAATCTTAAGAAAGAAAAAAGGAAATAAAATATCATAAAAGTGAAATAAATCAACAAAATTACTGTAGTTTTTTTTAACTTAAATAATTAATAAAATGATGCAAACCTGCAAATATAATTAATAATTTATATTAAAAATTGCAATTTATTGTTAGCTCTAAAAATCAAACGTGACACATTTATACAATGCAATTTTTTTTAAACTATACAAAATTTATTTCATATATAAACAATTAAAAAAATTCTTTTTCTTAGTAGTTCTAATTTTCATGTACTTTGTTGACTTTATTTTTAATTTTATAATAAGCCTAAAAATATACTAATAGTTTTTAATACCTAATCTTTTTATAATGCCATAAGAATATTACATTATAATAACTGCTATTAGAACAAAAATCAATCTAATAATGAAGGTAGAATAATCACCTTATATATATACAAATTGTCCCAAATAAGAGCGAATTTTCTTTTATAATTTTATTGCACATTCATTAAATACGTTTTTTTTCCCTCTTAATTAGCGTATGACCACTTTTCGTTTTTAAACATAAGCAAAAATAATGCATTTCATGCTTTCACGATATCGTATAAACATATTAAAAACAACTAAATTTATACTTGCATAAACTTTGGCAGTGAACTCCCTAATGTAATTAAACACTCATAGTTTACATAGACAAATTTTTTTTTATTCTTCAATTTTTTAACTATATATAAATTTACCCTGAACTATTAAAGACAATTATGATACTTGAAAATTTCGGATTATATTTCGCAATTATTTTACAAATATTTTGGGATAATTTTCAGTTTTTCGTGAGAGCTAATATTTCCTATTGTAGTATTGACTGTTATATTTTCTCAACTTCCGAAATGAAAATTCAATTTTTGGAACAAAATCTGACGTAAATGTGAGCTAAAATTTCATTTTAATACTGTTTCTCGTAATATGTTTTGCTTCATATGGCTTTATTTGGAAATTAATCCATATAAATAAGACAGGTCACCGCATCACAAAAGTGAAGAAAATGACACAATAAAAGAAAAAAGAAGCAATGAAATAATTTATAAAGAAAAAAAAAACAACTGAAACACAATAGAAAACAGTTTCCTCCCACCCCCGCACACACATATATATGTGTATAAGAAAAAAAAACATTTAGAGATATTTTTTATAAATTTTGAGG
The DNA here is from genome assembly GCA_037975125.1 of Latrodectus hesperus. Taxonomy (NCBI): domain Eukaryota; kingdom Metazoa; phylum Arthropoda; class Arachnida; order Araneae; family Theridiidae; genus Latrodectus; species Latrodectus hesperus. The sequence goes on along the minus strand of CM075858.1, from coordinate 76,619,510 downwards.
ATTTTTCTAATGATCTTTAATGAAAAAGAAGCAACCCAAATTATGAGTCTATTATTTTTGGTGGTTCATCAGAGAAAGGTCAGAATTCAAGATGCTTGTATCACAAATTGGACATGCTGTGGAAGACAATATGCTCATATTGTATAGACGTTCTGCTAAACAGTCTTGTCCTGTTAAAAGTCTAAAATCTGCCACTGTCTTTTTTCTTGGTTTGTTACTGAAAGACTCCCAAAAAAAGATCTTGTATGTTTTCCCATGATTTTCCTTTTGATAAATTAGTTAAATTATCGTAATTTATTCCATTGTATTTTCCAATCACATATTTTTCAAGTGTGTATGGTGTTACTGGTGCCATTTCTTGGACCATAATGGTTTCAATTTTTGCTAGATAATCCGTATTTTCGTTACCCGTTGTACCAATATGCGAAGGAATCTGTTGAAAGACGATAGTTTCTAACAATTTTTTGAAGAATTTTATGGTTTTTCCAAGTATTTTTTAACTATTGAATACTTTAAAGCTATATAATTTAAATGATAGCAATGAAGTCATAAGAAACCGGGAGAAAAGCTATATATCAGCCTTCGCACCCTGATCCATCCTCGGTCTTCAAAAGTGAATTAATTGCAATTGAACAAGGTCTTGAATCTATTCTTAATGAAAATGATTTTGGGGACCAATGGATCCTTTCGGACAGTAGAAGCTCTCTTCAGCACCTCCACAACTGGATTGCCATTGGAAATCAAACTAGCAGTTGTATCCTTCTCAAGCTTAAGCTTATTTCGTAGTCCCTTGAAGTTTATTTTCAATGGACTCCTTCTCATGTAGAGATATACGGCAATGAGCAGGTGGATAGACTAGCCAAGGAGGGCTGTTACCACCATAATCCTTCCTCTGCAACACTTACCTTTTTAGAACATCAGTCTGTAGTTAATTCTGAAATTTCGAAAGGGTGGTGGATTCCTCCCAACCATCACTGGTACGCGGGCAAAGAGCCTGGCTCTTCATTCGCCCTAAATCGTGACAGAGCCTCTAGGACCGCAATTTCCAGACTAGCAAGCGGCCACACTAGGGTTCTCACGTACTTTGAAGGCTGGAAAATCTTTGAGGTCTGCTCTGAATGTAAAACTGAACAGGCTTCTTCTAATCACATCCTGGACTGTTTGGGAATTTCCAGAGAGGATATACACTCATTCCCCTTCTGGTCCTCGACTTCCTTAGAGTCAACGGTCTGATGGACATGCTTGACTTCGTCAGACATTTGGAGGATAAGTCACTACAACAACAACAAATGATGGCAAAGTCAAATACTGAGCAATGTGATCACAGCCATAGTAAGACCACATAGTGATTATGGCTTGTGAATCAGCACTCATTTGGAAGCCAAGTGGCGTAGTAGTAGAGCTTCGTGCTTCCAAGGTACAAGTCTGAGTATGAGCCCCAGGTTGGGTAATGGGTTGATAAAACTGACTACTAAGCATGCTTAGGAACTAAGTGCTGACGGTTTCACGCGTCAGGCTGACCAACTAATTGGGACATATGTTTTGCACATAAGGGAACTCGATAATGAAAAAAGATGTGGTCAGTGAGGCTTTGGACCCCGTATGGGTTTTCGTGCCACTGAGTTTAGTTTTAGCACTCACTTGAGTTCTACACATAGTACACATTCAAACATTTTTAACATTTAATAAATGGTATGTCGTCGCTTTTCTTTCTAAATACCGATATAAATAATTGAAATAACTGTTCATAACTAATTTTATGTTCCTAAATCTTTCATTTTTTTGATATTTTGATTTGTTAATTTAGTTTGAGACAAACCCTCCTTAACAACAACATTTACAACTGAACTTTTAATGATGTAAGAGAATGGTATATATAAATAAAAACAAATCTAAAACTTATACAATTTAAATAGCTTATTTTATTAGGATTGTGTGCCTGGAGATTCCGAATTATATAAAGAATTTTATTCTATAGTGTATTAGCATTCATGTATAATAAGAGCTTAATACTGAAAAGCTCCATCAGATAAAAGCTCTTCCAACACATATAATTTAGTCTTTAATTAACTTTCAACTATCACCTTCACCTTGTTAGAAATTACCTTGATATAAATTTTAACTATTCTTAAATAAAGTATTATTTATAGGCAACTGATTGTAATAACTATTATAAAATCACACGAACGCCAAAATTCATCGCATTAAAAATAATGAAGTGGTTAATAATCTTAATTTTTGTATAGAAACTAACAGTCTGATTTTTTCATAATCGTTCAGCATGACAAAAAAAAACTATCAATTAAAGTAATTGTGATTCTGTCATTTAATGTGCTGGACTCTGTGCCCTTTATCAAAATGTTTTCAAATTGACGAAACTAAATGCTTATTCAAACGGTGAAACCAATTGCAATCATTTCATCGTCCACCTACCACAAGAAGCAGTAAACATCATTAGAAATGCTATGTTTCCCCGGATAAAAATAATCCCTTACAACGAATAAATAATCAATTAAAGGAACGGGTGGGGGGGGGAATCATCACAACACATCTTGGCGACTGGAGCTGCTTCGAATTCTACACCAAAGCGCAGCATCCCACACAATCTCAAATGACGTCACCCTGGAAATAATGGCTTCCAGAAAGTAGAGTTGACATGGCTTTCCGCTTTGTCAGAAAACTCTATGGTTGCCATAATAATCAGCAGATAGCAAATTGTTATGTGATTTATCTTTAATGGGGTTGAGAATTTCTTACGTTTTTGATAAAAATGGGTGCTTCTGTTTATTCAAACAAATTTTGAATTAATAAAGTAAATTTTAATTAAATAGCTTATATAATTAAAAATCGAAACTGATAACTTTTGTACAAGTTTATTTTAACAAAAATTTATTCGACATTTTTTACTTTCATTATTTTTTGTGAGAAAATAATTCAAATAATCCTTAGCATATATTTTATATTTGCTAACATCCTTTGACCTTATATTTAAAAAGAATCCATGAAGCAATTAGACAAGTTTAATGTATTTAAAAGTGAATTTTTTTATTATTATTTTATCATAAAATATATCTTAATTTTTATCTCTAAACATAATTACGATTCTTGTTCATAAATATTGAATTGCACTAGAATTTTTTAATATCTTCCGATCTTGTATAACATATGATTTTCATCAATTTATGAGAATTTTTATAAAATTTTAATGAAAAAGTTGTTATATTTCTAAAAATATAAAAACATTTTATAAAATATTATAAAAAAAGATTGAAGTGTTTATATTTATTTATTGCAAAATATAATTAAATTCATTATAAAATGGAAAAACATTTTACTGATACCCAACATTTCTGTTCATAAAACATTTAATACATTTTAGTTTCATCAAATGTATTCTGTACATATATATAAACAAAATTTAATATAACCTAAAATAATTTTTAATGTTGTGCATTTTTGTGAGTTTCATTTTCAATCAAATATATATTATACATTTAAATGAGGAAAAATATGAAACTAATTATACATGTCAAAATAGAAAGTATACAAACTATCTGTAATTCAGGTATCGTTAAAATGATTCATGTTTTGAACCAAAGAGCATGTAAAAGAGGTATTAATGTTTAAGTTAGTTAAATTCAAAAACTTTTTTTTTTAATAATAAAAGTAAATTATTTATGATCAGAATATGGATGTTACTTTTTGGCATTCAAGTTATTTTATAAAAATACATTTTCATAAGTTTCGCCGTAACTGCGATTTCCAAACAAAAATAGTAAACCCTACTAGTTTCATAAAATAATATCATACATTAATTTTTTATATGTAGCCATTTTCATTATTTGATGCTACAAAAAATAATGCTATGGCCCATGTCTGACATTACGTGATACAAGTTCCAGGAAATATTCATGCATATTCTTGAGTTTTTCCAAGGCAATTCCACAGGTATCTTCCACAGGTAACTCCATGACGGTCGCCAAGATTTGGACGGCGGTAAAATCATGCGTCGGCCTGAGTATTAACGGGGGGGTTCTAGCATCATCCCAAACGACCTCGTGTGACGTCATCCCGGAAATCTTTTTGCAGCAGCTGCGACGCACGTGCAGAGCATTCTCCAAGCGATAACTCTCCTCAATTGGAGAAAGCCGCCGAAATTTCTGACCAGGCAGCCGCCCCCGCCGCACATCCCGGCTGCGTCTCTTCCCATCCCTTCACCCAGTGCAGTCAGTGACCTAAAAAGGCATATCACTCCCCTCCCCCTTCAATCTTCATCTTCCATACCCTTTTTCGGGCAAAGCCCAGTTTGTCGGGATTCTCGGTACTCCCGGGGCACGCCATGGTGCAAGTGGTGATATTAAGAAATAAAAAAGCGCTACAGTCTCAAAATAGAATCGGGAAAATCGGCTCCCTTTGGGGTTGCAGTGGATGCGCAATTGAAGAAAATTACGGCCAATAATATGGCGCTACGCAAAGCTGTTGCTTCCATTAGTTTTGACTACCTTTTTTACAGTTGTGTGGTTAGAGAAACACGTTTAAAAAAGAAAATAATAACAATTTTCTCCGTGTTTACGATGTTAATAAAAATGCTATCAGAAATTTTGATATTTCTGTACTGTCTTGTCTACGATTTTCACCAAAGAAATGTCACTAACTGTTTTAAATTTTATTTTTGTAAATATGCAAGGAAAAATTTAGTTATAAACTTATTTTGATTGAAATAAATTGATAAAAACTTTATTTATTATTCATATTCCAATTTCTTTATCATAAATTAAAACTTGCAAGATTTACAAGTAATAAATTAATGACGTGAGTTTAAATACAGTAAAAACTATGTGAGTGTGGTCATTAAATTGTAGCATTTGGTGACAAATCGTAACATTTGGCAACACACTTTTTTTAATGGAAATGTTTAACAAGATGCATTTAAGTACCAAAACTTTATTGTTTATTGTCATTGATAACAAAATAATATAAGCTTTGGGATGAAATTTATGGGTACTTATGTGTTACCCTGGGCCATTTTTGCCAAAAAATATGTCGCAACTTTTCCAAATTTTAATCATTTTTTCAAAGTACGTGGGGAAATAATAAAGCAGTCAACTAATATCTTAATTGAATAAAATTCATATAAACTCTATTCAATTCATATAAAGTGCTTAAAATAAAAAACTTTATACGTGATTACAGTCATTAAACTGCAATATTTGGCGCTAAAGCGCCATATTTGGCGACACATTGTTTTTGCGGAAAAGATTTACGGGATAGTATAGAAGTACTAGTACATGCATACACGTGTGGCTAAAATCAATTTTTTCACTAAAATATATATCTGACAAAATAATAAAACCAGTTGTAGAATTTTTATCGTACATACTAGACCCAATTTAATAAATTTTATTTGTTTGATTTAATTTTAATTATGATTTTATTTGAAATGTTTTTAAAAAATCTCACCAGAGTTTTGTCATATAATAGAATTATTTTAATAAGATTTGAATGTATTACAAAATTCTATTCAATAAAAGAAAACTGTATAGTTAAAATATTCTGTAGTTTATAGTGTATTCCTAAGAAATTTTAATTTAAGGTTTTTAAATTAAAAATTCTACAATACGTGAAAGTCACAACAATATAATATACAGTGAGTATTTTTAGATAAATGTATTAATAATATAATACTAAAACAAATTTGTTCAGACAGCAAATAAATGCTACTCACATATTATTATTTTTAGCTTTTTTGGTATAATATTTTTTACAACATTAATCAATAATACAACAAATGCTTAGCCTCAGCCCAACAGAATAACGAAGAAATATCTGAAATTATATTTAGCTATTTGATACTAAGTAAATATTGTCATAATTTTTCAAAATACCATAATGCGGAAATTAAAAATATATGATGAATTATTAAATTTGAATGACTTAGGAAATAAAATATTATTTTAAAAAATACAATATTTATAAGGAAAGAAAATTATAATTTTATCAGATATGCATTTCGTGAAATTTTTAGTGATTTCCTGCATTTTTTTATATTTGTTTTCAGATTATTTTCTGTTTATTTAATATTTTTTCTGCCTTGTGCTGATTAAATATTTCTGTTTGCTTTCACGTCTTCTAAATGCATCGTTATTTGCAGACCATTCAAAATTATTCTCAATTTTACCAAAATACAATAAGGAAAAGCTTGAATGCAATTATGTTGATTAAGCCTGTTGTGAATTTAGTCACATAAAAATGAGAATTAAAATATTTATTATATAATTCTGTTAAATATTATTTCGATATAAGTATTATGAAGTTAAAATGTTATATTTCGATATTAATAATGTAAAAATATATCATAAATTTTGCTTCAAAATTGTAGATATTAATATAAAATTAGTTGAAATAATTTTTAAAAATTATACTATAAAAAAGTGCTTAATTCATAATTCTTAAGTAGATTAACAAAAAAGCTTTTATTAATTAGTTACTATTTTTTTTATTAAATTTCATATTCTCCGTTTATGAAGCAAGGGTCGATACCGTTAATCCAGTTTGTTTCATTTATTGCTCAGATTATTTTTATGCTTCGATGAGATTCGATTAAAAGTACGAAGATTTAATGCCGATGCTCTACAAACTTAGACAATGCAAGACTACTTTCTTCTATTTTTTTTTCACTAAATTGTAAAAAGCCCTTTTTGTAAATAAGATTTTTCTTCCTCTCTCTCTCACATACGCATTTTCCACGCCAAAAAGTCACATTTTTTCACAAAAAGTCACATGAAATAGAAGACAGAAAACTCATAATTTGCTTAAAACTAGATTCAATATTAGTATACTTAGATATTGGCGATGTGTGAAAGAAGAGGAAAAATTTTTCCTTCAAAACTCCTTAAAGTAAATAAATTTGTGGGCCTTTTGTCAAAGATCCAAAGGAGATCCAAGAAATGAAATTCTTATAATTCGTTTTAAATATATGAATGTTTGTATTGTTATGTGACGCTGAGTTAAATTTACGCCGGGAATTTATCACACAACACATTAGCAATCAATTTTTTATCATCTTCTATGATTGCACATAACACAACATTAAATTTAAAAAAAGACACATTATACGGTGTAAAAGACACATTATATTTCCTTCAAAAGTTGACCGATGGCGGAGTGGTTAGCGTTCCCAACTTAGAAGTAGTAGGTCCATGGTTCCAATCCTGGTTTGGGCATGGATGTTCCCTTCTTTCTCTGTGGGTGTGTTTCTTTATCTCTTCACTTTCGGGGCCAAGATAGATGCTCCCTTGTATAAGATGCCGTTGCCCCTTGTAAAGCTGAAGAGACAGATCCTATGTGCAGCCGGCAGTAATAAATATACATACATCTTTAAAAATAGGTCTGAAAAGCAGGGAGTGTTGTATGCGTCAGTACTGCGTCTTATACGGGATCAGGATCTGAAAAAAGCAACTTACAGCAAACATAACCTACGGGACCTATATGAAACAAACAGGGGTTCAATCATTCCAGAAGTGTGGCATTAGTAAATCACTGGATGGTACAGAGGACAATCGGTTGCATAAGGATTCAGATGCTAATTTAGAAATGGTTTCAAGGGGCTCTTCCTTTATGGAGATGAGAATCTGGGTTTTGACAAAGAAGATTAAATGGTTTTATTTCCCACATAGATTGGGTGTCTGCAGAAAATGTTATTTAATATATAGATTATCAGTAAAATACTGTATATTCACTAGAACGATCAGTAAAAAGTCTCATCTTTGAAAAATATTTATAAAAAGGCGTCTGATATGCTAGCAAATACTGTAATTTTCGTAAAAATTAGCTCCTTTTTATAGCGCATGAGAAAAGTTAATCTTACTAGAATGACTTTTCAATCAGTTAAAAGAAATTTTAACATTTGTAATTGAATTCACGTTTTATCAATTAAAATCATTAATAATTCAAAATGTAAGAGAAAAATCATAAATAATAACAAATAAAGAAAGAATATCTATATAAATTATGTGTCATATCTAAAACCCATATAAAATTAGCCGTTTTTAAGAATTCGTTAAATTCTGTAAAAACAGATTCAAATAAAATATGGCAAAAGAAAAAGACTATGGATGGAAGTTTCTGTAAAGCGTAGAATAGAGGGCGCTACTACCGTGGATATCTAGAAAACTTCCGGCACGAAACTTCCTGCTTACTATTCCATTATTGTCTTATACCATTGTGCTTGTTTTCTGTAGTTTCCATTGCTTTTGAGAAATATATACATTTAAAAGTAATTATCCTAAAAAATATTTTGAAATGCAGAAAGCAAATAAATGTAGTAGTTGTTGCGTAGCTTTTGGTTGTAATATGCGAGATGGAACAAATTTACTTTCGCAAGTAAAAATGTTCAAATTTAGAATGGAACCCGATTTACAATCCTTAATTTAATTAGATACATATTAAATCAACTCTTAAAAATGAGACTTAAATTTTTATTGCAATAAAAACCAAGATTTGTTTAAAAAATTAATAAACAACAAGTAAATCAACACATCATAACAATTTTGTGTGTTATACCAATTCATACATTCTAGTATGATTAAGAAAATTTTAATAAAATTTATAATACAATAAATGAAAGCATAAATAATACCTTGTTTAATATTTGAAATAATTTACAGTTCAATCCCGCGCAAAATATATTTCCTGAAATTTTGGAATCAATGCATAAAATTAAAAATTAGTTAAAGAAGAAAATGATTAACAATTGAGATAAATAATAGCAAGAGTTAGAATGTGGGTTACAATATATCATTCATCAACAATTGATCCTAATATCGCCAATAAGAACGATTACCCTAGAAATATGGAAATCCATCAGGATTATTTAAGTAAAAATAAAAAAATTTTTTAAAAAATTACGGAATCACCACTGATTGCACTCTTATTAAAATTCATGATATTAATTGATAAAATAAAAACATTTTTAAAACAGAAATAAATACCTAATAATATTTAAATAAAATTTTTTGCGATAGCATTGATTTTCAATGGAAAGAGAGAAAACCGAAAGTATTTGAGATGGCTTCCGGTCAACTGTGGTTAGTTTTTGTTTACATTGAAAACTCCATCCATGCTCAAAACATCTGTGGAATATGAAAATATATTATTTGTAAAATTAGTGGATTTATAAATTTTTGCAACAAAAATGGGATATGAACTCTTAGATTACAAAATTATTAGTCATTTTCATTAACTCTAGCAACAACCATTTTTTTTCAGTCAATTTGAGTTACATTTTTATGTATTACAAATATAAACAATCATAAATCCTTCTTATTCTGATATGAAAATAAATTGTTCAATTTTAGAAGCACAAAAATAGATTCTATATGATGTTCTACACAGAAACTTACGAAATATGAAACTATATGAAAATTTACACTTTACATTCTTAACAGTAAAGAATATAACAACTTCAGTGATTTTTTATAACAGTGTTTCAATTCTATATTTTTGCTATCGAAATTTTTGTACGTGGAATTTAATTTGCTATAAAATGGAATCGAAGAATATTCTATGCACTCATCAATGGACACCTCAGAGTTTTACCTTTTTAATTTATATATTGAAAACTAATTCATTATTAGAAAAGACCATACAAATTATTTTATAAATAGTTCATTTCTAGATGTAGTTAAAATATTTTGCAATTGACTATCAATATTACGCAAAATAAAATTCAATTTCCGAATATTGGATATATATATATATATATATATATATATATATATATATATATATATATATATATATATATATATATATATATATATATATATATATATATATATATATATATATATATATATATATATATATATATATGAAATAAATTTTAATTTATGAAAATTATGTATAGGAGTAATTTTAAAGCCTAAAATTATACCTTGGTTTCAAGTTAAATGTGCTTAAAATATATACCAAGCACACTTTAAGGCAAAGCGCCTGACCACACAGTTACGGGGACCTGCTCATTATAGCATGAATAAGAAAGGTATGATCTTATGTTTCTTAGCTTCACTAAATCTGTAATACATCACATATTTTATATCCAAGAATAATCGGAGCTTTGAATAAACATTGTTTTTGTTCTCAAAATGGGAATAAATTTATAGCCTCATATATAGAGCTGAAATTTCGAATATAATTGTGAAGGTATTTAAAAAACAATATATAATAACAAATAATATAATAACATATAATTATAAGGAGGCGAGCCTTGGGTTGCTTAAGTAAGTTTAACTGGCTTGGGGAACATTCCCCTATCATCAAGCTCCTCGTCATTTTGAACCACAGTGGGGTGACGAGGTCATACCAGAGCTGCATCCTCCTGTCTACATCTACGCCACACCAGCAGAAGGACTTTGGATGCGTCCCCAACAAACACCCCTAGAGGGTGTATTCTAGAGGGTATTGCCCCAACCCACGAAGCTACAGCAATCCAGTGGGGGAGTGAATGTGGTCAACCTCCCAATCACTGCTCGCTGCAAATGACGCTTCGCTTTGCTAATCTTAAAGTTAGATTGTGCAGACAAAGCTATTTTTGGATTGTCTTGTATACATGTTCTTATATACAGAAAATGATCTTCGATCTTTAGCTAAAAAATCTGCAGATTGTTTGATCTTGTTATGTTCAAGCACGTTTCATGGCACTCGACGAAATATCCTTACATTTCTAATAAATATGATTTCATTTCTCTTTTATTAAATTTGATTTATCTTTCTTACATCAGTTTTTGTCAAGAGGTAAGAATTCGATCAGTAGTTTGAAATTAGTTTTGAATTTCCAAAAGGGCCCGATCAAAAGTTAAAAATGTGAATCATTAAATCAGATCACTGATGAAAAAACTAGATCACTGATTATTGTAAAATAAGATTTTTCAGAACTACTATGTTGCAAGCATTTTCAATTCGGTCAGTTATTTCATTTAAAAACAGAAGGAATTTTTAAAGAGTTATCGCAGAGGTATTTTTAAAATGAATAAATATTTTTGATTTCCTCCCGGACCATGAAATTATTGTTTTTCGACAAATATCAAAAAATCTTCTGATATATGTCGAAACATAAGTGTGGTGCTTACTCACTAAGCTGTTTGTATTCGTATAACAAATATATTGTTAAAACATTCTCCACACAAATTTGACCATTAATAAAACTCAATTTGGATAAGAAATGAACTGAAATCTCTTTACCCCTTGCCAGTATCGAATAGAAAAATTAATGTTTCTATTTTGTGAAGCCCAAGTTGAGTTCATTTCTACTTTTGGATACTTAATTCCCTATTTTCCTAATAAATGACGCAAGTGGTCCTAGTTTTTTACCAATTCCAACTTTGGTTCTGAAGGTTGTCTATGACTACAACAACACTATGGGAGGTGATGTTAAAGTCGATCAACATCTTACAGACTTTCCGGTTGCTTGAAAAGGAGGTAAAAAATATTACTAGAAAATTGTTTTCCATCTCCTACACCAGGCGTTATATAAATAACTCCTTTATTTTGCATACTTCAGCAGGAGTTGCGAAAAATATGAACTTCAGAAAATCAATTGTTGAACTAAATAAACCAAATGTTCAACTACCAGGACCATTGCGTCCTAGTGTAAGCTTACTGCGCCTCACAGGTCGAAACACTTTCCAGAACACATCCCATCAATGGGGAAAAAATCTACTCCAACCAGGCAGTGTTTTATATGCTGTCGTAAAACCGATGAACAAGGGAAGAGAATAAGGCATGAGACAAGAGTTTATTGTAAAAAGTGCAATATATAGGCTTTTGAGCAGTACCTTGTTTTGGGGTATGCCATACTGTAAAAGATTTGTGAAATTTATGTATTGAAACATAAATTATGTATTGAAAATTGTTGTTATTGTTGTGTTTTTATATTATACTAGTTTATACTAGTTATATTTAGCTTCAAATTTTCGTTTAATTTGTTCAATATGAATAATATGCATGTGTAATCAATGTTTTATCTGTATGTAAAAATAATAAATATTGTAGCTATTGTATTTAAAACTTTATTTTTGTAATAAAAAAGTATTTCCTAACTCTTATAATAATATAAAGAATAAAATTAAACAGTCAAAAAAATTTTCCATTTTTGGTCCATTTTTCTAAAATATATGTCACAGTTAAGGGGTTAAGCTTCCTTTAAGGCATAAGTTCTATTCACACAATCGAACAATATTATGTTGTTGTAACCGATCCCACTAAGTCAGTCCCGGTCTTCACAGTTCTGCAAGACGATAATCCTTATAGCCGTTTTATAGCTATAGCTTAAATAGCTGTAGTTCATTAAATGATATAGCTTCATAAATTTGATGGCTAATTTCACTCCAGAATGTGTGCCCTGATAATTTTAAACAAAAGAATCAAGAAGTCATACAGACTTTTCTTGCATATCCCAAAGATGTAATTTGTGGTATAAATTATTTTTAATGCGTTTGTATGATAACAAAGTTGTTAAAGAATCCATATCTACATGTGAAAACTAAATGCAAAACTGTAAGAAAAATTGCCTGCCTTCAATTCAACTAATTAAACAGTTGACAGTTTTAAATATGTATATTTGAAAGGCTTATGTCTGATTTTGTGATGCTAGGTCAGCTTACATGAAACACAAAATGTACTTAAAACAAGAAAATAAATCTTTTATTATTTAAAAACTAAATAATTTTATAAATGTGAATGACTCCAGAGTATGTATGTAATTGTGAAAACAAATAAATAAGAAAACACCCTAGAATATCTGGACACATTGCTTATCCAGCGAAAGGCTCTTGATTTCAAATTTTTGAGCTACAGTCTGATTGTTATTGTTACGCAAAATGCAACTACTATAAATATTTGTGGGAATGTATGTTTCTGTTTAATTACTTGTTTAAGTGTGTTGTTATTGTTTTATTCGTTAAACTATTATCCAAAAAACGCTGATTCCGAGAAAACATCGATTTTCAGAGCTGGAAAATAAGTCAGTGAAACCTTTTGGTGATTTGGTGATAATTTTGGCACCAAAACATAAGTAAAAATTCTCGAAGTTATCTCTTGACAATAGTTGTCGATAGATAATATAGATTCACTACATGAATGTCACAGAAACCTCTCGAGAGGAATGCTCTAGCAATTATTGAAGATGTATGAATATTAGTCTCAGCCAAGCTCTAAGTCAGCTGAAAGTTAGTTGATTAGTTAGACATCTGAGCCTGAGAGTTACTGTTTAGTTTTTGTATTATAGAAGCTGTATGAGTATTTTTTTCAACCTGCTTAGAAGCTTTAAGCTGAAATTTGTGCAGGTGATTAAGAGTGACTGTTCGCTTAGAAAAAAATGTATGTTTATTGTTTCTGCATCACTACCTCCTCGTCGCTATGAAGAAATCTCATAACATTATGTTAACAAAGGTCTCTATAGTAATAAACAGATTGAAAAAGAAACCACAAACTTAAAAGTTAAAGATGTGGGTGCAGTACCATCAGATTTACTATTTTATTGAGTGAAAATTTTTTCAGCTGCTTTTGAAATAGGGCTATGTAACAAAAATTTGATTCCATCAGATCTATTTTACTGTAAAAACAGTTATGCTTAACATCATGACATTATCTCGCTGATTGTCATGCATGAGCATACATTTGGCTATATTTGAGATGCTAGGCTGCAGATTTGGTAATCATATCGTCATCTACAAGTTCATCAGTATTATAAACATCTTTGAACTTACGTTTAGAGAAATCTCCTTTAAAAAGTCCAGTTTCGTCATATTTATAATTTGCAGTGTAGTCATCTTTTGAATCTTTAAAAGTATCTTCCGGTTTCATTTCGTCCATTACATCCAGTAAAACTTGAAGAAAATCATTTCGAATCTATGAAATCGATATTTTCAAAAACAGATTTATTTATTTATGCCTTTTTTAATAACTCACTAGATTGTGAAATGCATATATTTTATAGTTTTTTTCCCACGACTTTTCTCAAATTTTTAAAAACAGTCAAAGTAATAGCTCATAAGTTGTGAGCCATAAAATTATAGTGTACGCTAATTGTGATACATAACGTACAATAAGCCTACAATGTATTCCTTATCAGTTAATTGCTCTTTTTGCTAGCGTATAAAACGCACCAGGGACATCTCCACCTTTTCATATGCATTTATGAATGATGAAACTATTACTGAGATTATAACAATGAATTTGCAATGTTTTAAATATAAAGTAATACAAATACGAAGTAATAAAAGAATAACACAAAGTAGTTTGCAAAATTTCATTCCAATGGATTCCCATTGTGGAATTATTGGTGATGAAAAAGCAGGTGAACTGTCTAAGAAGGGAGCTTTGATGAATAAATTATTAATCGACCCCGCTTTCTTTTCATGCGACTAAATTGTTTATTAACCTCACTGTTAGAAAAACTCTTAAACAGGGTATGATTCAACGTGCAAGGGATAAGAGATGGAAGATTCCGGGAAAAGAAAGAACTGTCCCTAGTCTTCCAAGAAAAACTCCGGGAGCTTTATGCAGAGGCCTGACTGGACATGATTGCTTACAGGAGCATCTGTATAGAATGAGAATGATGGATACCTCAAATTGTGTTTTGTTTGACTCTAATCAACCAATGATTTTTGAACATTTAAATAATTGTACTGTACTTCCTCAATATGAAGACATTGTCAAGAAGTATTGAAAAGACCGTGAACTAATGGCTTAAGCTTTAATTTTCGGCATTTGAAAAATAAATTAAAACATTACCTGTAAATCTGTAAGAAACATACAAAGTAATAAGCATTTCTTGCACAAATTTCATTATAACTAATCGAGCAAAAAATAAAATCAAACTTTGTTAGGGAGGAAATCTCCTGTGCTCTAGTGGCAGCTGGCCGTTCAACACCCCCCTAGTGTGGCACCTGAAACAGTCATCCCCCCCCAAAGAACAAAATGCTTCAAATAATGAAGCAAATAAAAGCGAGTTAGGTGAACTTTTCATCCTACTAAAAGAAATCAGAGAAGTCTTCTCTGGAATCAATATATCTGAAGCCATAAGGCGCATCCGAAACTGCAATAGCAGGGAGGACAAGATGTTTCTCATCATGGAAATGTTCGAAAGAACTCAAAAATGAAACATAATGAGTGTCACGCAACGGTGGGAAAAACATCTAATGCTAGGATACTATCAAAAGCCTCCTCACCAAACATGCATGAGCATAAATTTTTAAGGTATAACTAACATACTGTGTATAGAACTAACCAATAACTACTAACAAAAAATTGTAAAATTGAAAAAATTATAAACAAAAAATAAAAAATAAAATAAAATAAATAAATAAGTAAATAAAGAGTCGGAAATTATAACCTTGTACAGATATATTTTTCATTTGTTAACAAATGTATTATAGTCAAATATGATAATTGTACAAACAAGTAAATTTTATTATGACTAACAAACTAACACTTATATTTTTTTCTTTCTATATGCCTCAGTAACAAACGTGTACATGCTCATGCATGTACTATAATCTCAATATTTCTAACTACTCTAATTCTAAATTTTTGTATGCCAATTATTTAAATGATTCAATAACTAAAGTTTATCCTCATGATGATTAATTTTAATAAATAACTTCTTAAAATTAATTGTAACCATGTAAAAATACTTGAAAATTTTTCGTATAACAAATTAGCCCCTCCCCCTAAATGCACTAAAATAATTTAAGCCAATCAGAATCAGCTATAGTTCCAGCATACTCCTGATAGTAAAGAGGGTAGAGGATCGACGATCCAGGGACCTCTACAACCAGCCAGCCCGCAACCACTCCATTTATAACTAATCACCTTATTTTCTTTGAAACAATCCTTAAAAACGATTGGAAAACCATTTATTAATATTTTTTAGATTATTTAATTACATTTTACTCATAACGATTTCTTTTAACAGAAATTTCAAAAATTCCTTCAATTTCAATCCATTACATTTTTTTATTTAAAGTGTATTATCCTGTTTACACAAAGGAAATAGACTGCAAGTAAATATATTTTATCATTTTTATAAATAAAATGTGTTATTTTAATAAAATATTTTTTAAAATCTTATTATTTATGAAATTTATCATAAATTTTTATTCAATAAAAATTTAATAGGCTCAGCATCAAATGTTAAAAAAATAGTTTTTGAAATGGATTAATAAACTAGTTAACTCCTTGGCGAAAGGAAAATTATGAAGCCAACTTTCAGGTATTATCTTCAAGGAAAACGAACATTTTCTTTGCAAAAGTTTGAAAAAACGGTGCATTTATACAAAATGATGTGAAAATATTTCTACCTAGAGATCTTATTATCAAGGCTAAAAATCGATACATCGAATTTTCTAGTATGTATTAAATTTGATGATTTAAAGAGTCCTAACGAAGTAAATTTTCCTTAATATTGGCAAGTGCACAAAAATAGTGAAATAAATTTTCAGACTATGCTTGCAAAAAAAAAAAAAAAAAAAAATTTTGAACTAAAGTGAGCTTTTATTAAATTTTAATAGAGTTTCTTTACTTAATTTATGTTGACTTTGGAAAGTTGATATATATATATATATATATATATATATATATATATATATATATATATATATATATATATATATATATATATATATATATATATATATATATATATATATATGTATGTATGTATGTATGTATATATATGTATATGTATATGTATGTATGTATATACACTGGTGTGCTAAAAGTAAGCATGAAATGGAAAAATTAGCATAACAGCAGAACAAACAGATAGATCGGACTAAAAGACCAATCAGAAGATCAATGAACTACGGTCAGGTACGATAGGGCATACTCAAATTACGCAACATGACTTAAAGGGGGAATGTCGGAGGGGTATAAAGCAGGCTGGCGGTGTACAATCAGCGTTTCTGTGAAAGCTATTACACGGCGTATATCAGTTTAAACGACGTAGAACTGCTTAATCAGTGTGAAATAATGAGCAGGCAACCTCGGAGACGACATCAAGATGACCTTACGCGAGGTCGAATCATTGGGAAGATTGAGGAATATCGAAGTGTGACAAGTGTGGCTGCGGAGTTTGGAATCGCTCACAGCATCGTTTCACCAATCTGGAGAGCATTTCAAATTACAGGAACAGCTGTCCGAAGATTTAGCAGTGGTCGTCCACGAGCAACTACTGCAGTCGACGACCGGTATAGGGTCCTACAGGCAAGAAGGAACAGGCGGCAGATGACTGGAAAAATCGCGAGGCACTTCCAACAGACGACTGGACGACCGATATTACGGTTAACAGTCGCCAGGAAGCTGCACAATGGTGGCCTATTCACACGACGACTTGTACTTTGTGTACCATTAACGTCTGCCCACCGGAGAAGGCGCTTTGTGTGGTGGCGGGAACACCAGAACTGGACGGATCAGCAATGGGGTCGAATACTCTTTACGGAAGAGAGCAGATTTAGTCTGACTACCGATTCTGGACGCATACACTTCTGTAGAGATTGGGGAACACGCATTAACCCCTCCAACATCGCCGAAAGGGAACGGTTTCGAGGTCGCGGTGTTCTCGTTTAGGGAGGCATCATGCATGGTACCCGTACTGACCTTCATGTCGTCCAAGGAGGTTCAGTCACCGGGTCCCGTTATTGTAATGATATTCTCCTTCCTTAAGTGCGTCTTTTTAGAGTTGCTATGGGTCCCCAGTTCCCTCCTTCATGGACGACAATGCTCCACCTCATCATACTGAGGCTGTCGAAGAGCTGCTGAAAAGTGAGGATATTGAACGCATGGATTGGCCGGCAAGGTCCCCGGATCTAAATCCAATCGAACACGTGTCGGACTATGAAGGGAGAAGCTTGGCGGCACGTCACCAGTAAAGATTCCGGAGCTGCGATTGGCACTAAAAGAAGAATGGGCAGCAGTACCTCAACAACTTATTGACTACCTCATTCTCAGTATGGACAGACGATGTCAATCCTGCACAGCAGTCAGGGGAGATCATATCCCCTACTAAAAGCTGGATGTTTCTTGCTAAAGAGCTGTCACATGGATGTTTCGGCCGTCTCTGTCATTCTGCTCCATGCTCCTTTTTCAATAAATTTCCTTTTTAATTATTTGAAATTATTTTTGACAGTTTTTTTTTCACTTCTTCCATATCTGGAGGATGTTCTGGTACGATTTTTATCGATTTGGAACACTGCTGATCAACCGCTGCTATAGAAAAACCATTTCGTCCTTAATTTTTGCACACCAGTGTATATATATATATATATATGTGTGTGTGTGTGTGTGTGTGTGTGTGTGTGTGTGTGTGTGTGTGTGTGTGTGTGTGTGTGTGTGTGTGTGTGTGTGTGTTACGGGCAATGTAATTATTTAGGTCAGTATTCATAATGCTTGGTTATTATGAATAATGACCATTAAAATTGGGCAATTTGATAAATTTGATAGTTTCTCACTTTGACCGGTCATTATAAATACCGCTATTATTTCTTTGGGCACTTTCATTAATTGACAGCAATGGGACAACCACGTGCGTGTGGTGTGATTCTGGCTGGCCAATGAGTATTCATTTTCAGTCGCTTGTAGCCTGTGTCATAATGATATAAATAATTTGTTATTTTTTATAAGAAATGTGAATAAAAATGATTTTTAAATTGCCCACTGGATTTTAGCATTATAATAATGACCGGGCAATGTAATATTTGCAATATAATTTATCATTTTGTCATATCCTTTTGGACATTTTTTAAATTGCTCGGGCATAATAAACAATGCCCAATTATTTACATTGTCCGTAACACACACACACACATATATATATATATATATATATATATATATATATATATATATATATATTCAAAATAAATAGCTATCAAATACTTATATGAAAATAGTATTTGACACAGGAAACATAAATATTGTTGATATAAATCACAGAATCCTATTGAAAAATGAAAAAAAGATTTTTTGAGCTACCTAATCCCAAATCAAAAACTATACGTTATTTATAATTAAACTGTCTCATATATCTGATAGATTCAGGTGTACCATCGAAAAAAAGTCAAGTATTTTCATTAAATGAAGATTTATCGCACATGTATTTCAAATTGAACGAAACTAAAAAACCTTCTTCAACCAATAAAGAATCAATAAAATTCCTCTCTTTAACAATAAAAATGCATCAAATTTATTCTGATTCCATATTCAAAGAGATAGAAGTTTACTTTTTATATAATGAAGATAAATTTTGGTATTCGTGTTATTGTCTATAGGATTTACTCTTTACTTTTTCACACTTTTCTTTAACGATAATTTTTCATTTGTATCACTAAAGAAATCCCTCGGCGACATGAAGAAACCATGAATCTTCTCCCCCTCCCCTCCCTTCAATTTTGCTTTGTGTTCTGATAGAATAAATTTTTTCTCTTGATTCTTAGAATATTTATTTTTTAGTATTGTTCAATGAAATTATGTCACAATAAATGTAAGAAATATTTAAGTGCATTAATGCATAATTTTTCAGGAAAGATCAAAGTTACGACAAAAATTGTAGTCTGTGAAGATTATTCCAAAAGAACAAAGCTTACATGTTATATTAACTACTTTGACGTGTGAGATAGGTTATTCGCTCAATAGAATAGTGTTGTAAAGGAGGGGAAAACACTAAGTTTATTTTCAGGTATAAATCCAGTTTATTCCCTCGGGAATTTTAAAAATTTCCAGAAATTTAAGTCTTTGAGAATTTTGAAATTTTTCCAATGATTTAGAAATTATGGAACTTTTTTATCAGATATTTCTTAAAATAAAAATCCACTAATTTTTATATTTTCTATGCTAATAATTAAGGTAGTGGAAAATTTTCCAGGAAAAGAAGACAATTTTGCTTTAATGACCAATTTAGAATAACTTCAAAAATTAATGTTGTGTATACACATATATATATATACACACACACACAGTATGTCCACTAAAGTCCCTTGCCACCCTCTTAACTTCGGAACGGCTGATACTATATTTATAAAAGTGGTGTTTAGGTGCAGTAAAGTAGCCATGCGCTACTGAATGAAACAGACTACTGCGCCACCTGATGGAAAACTGCGGAGTTAGCATTCCTAACTCGAAAACGGAACGAGGTAGAGAGAAAAAGTGATTTACAAAGTTGTAGAGCATCCTCCATCTAGTACGAAAAGGTACGTTGTTGGCATTAATGTGAAGAATACAATGGTTAAAACGCGCATTTGTGTTTCCATGCTGTGACGTGACAAAACGATCTAAGAACGAAAAAAATAGTTACAACAATATACTTTATTTAAGATGTTCAAACTTCTCACCGTCAGCTGCAATGCACATTTGGATCCTCGCTTGAAAATCACGTTGCACACGTTGGAACACGTGACCGTAATGCGTCGTTTAAAGTCCTGCAATTTTTGTGGAGGGGTCGCATACACCTGCTGTTTCAAGTATCCCCACAGGCAAAAGTCCACTGGAATTAGATCAGGAGAACGTGGAGGCCATTCTTCGAAATCGCCATACCCTAGTATTTGGTTGCCAAATTCCTTGACGAGGTACTGCTTCACTGGTGGTGTCTTCTAAGCAGGCACGCCGTCATGTTGAAACCATAGATTCTTAAGATTAAACAACGGCAGGCTCTCCACCGTGTATTTATATTTTCTACTCCAAAAATCGGATATTACCTTCTGTAACAAATGTAAATATCGTGCACCCGTTAACGTGCCATTGTAAAATATTGGGCCTATCAGCTTGTTATTGTAAATTGCGCACCAAACGTTTAATAGCATACCGCATTTGATGATGAACGTCGACGAAACATTTAGGATTTGCCAGCGCCCAGTAATGGGTGCTTTGCCTATTATACATGCCATTCCGTGAAAAGCATGCCTCATCCGTCCACATTATATCTGACAAGAGTCTTGGCTGGAACTGTATCTGATTCATGAGGAAGTTGCACCATTCATAGCGTCGCTCGGTATCCCCGTCCACTAAAACTTGTTCATGGGTTGGTCGGTATGGATGAGCACCTGATTCGCTTAGGATTTTCCAAACCTGACTTTTGGAGAGACCACAGTGTTGACTGATCTCTCTTACGCTGCGTTTCGGATATGCGAGGGCATGTGCTAATACCTCTCCCGATTGAACTTGCCATCCTACCTTATCTGGTCTGCCAGATTGAGGTCAACTAGTAACGCAACCTGTCTCCATTAAGCATTTTACAACAGTTAGGATGATTTGGTGAGAAGGGTGCGGGCCTGCAGGGAACGTTGGTGGTACAACCTTGCTGCTGATCGTGACTTGCGTCGACATTCACTGTACAGTAAAACCATCTCTCAATACTCAGCCATGAGCATCAACATACTACCCTGTCGTAGGCGGTGCGCTATCCGAAGCATCAGACGTATTATTAAAATGAGTATCCTTTTCGCCAAAAAACTTTTCCTCTGTATCAAATTTAGTTTCTCCTTTTGTAAGTGCTTCCAAATTGTTAGCAAACAACATTTCTTGACATATTTTTCAGCTTTGATAAACCTCAGTGTGACAATTACACTGCTTCATTGGTTGATAGAGCGGACTCATCCAGCTGAACAGAGAATTCACAAGTCTACAGATACAATACTACAACCCGCACAACGATTCTTCCATATTTTCAGCCATTTTATAAATATTCTTTGCACAGAATTATAGCTCAAAGCAATTTTTCGAATAATATCTGTTCTTGGTTTATGGAGCACAGTGGTTATTACTACTTTAACTCCTGGTAAAATTAAATCTTCCCCAATAGTATGTGACTTGTCAGTTTTCAATCAACAATGAGATACTGTATGAAGCTCGAAGTGCGTCATCGTCTTGCTTAGAAGCTGATGATAATAATTTTAATATAGTTGGCTTTTTTCTTTCTTCTTTTTTATGTCTAGAAAATAGGTCATACCTTTGTCTTTCTTCTCCGAATGCATTTCATTAAGGTGATCTTGAAGTTTAGAAGGTTTCATTGCTTCATTCGAAAATGTTTTTTTGAAAAATGAGGCACATTGGCGATGATATATATGTGGGATTTTTGATAAATCTGTATTTTATAATCATCCACACTATACTGCCGCCTCTTCTGTTTTTCTTCCGACATGGTATTTTCTTTATTTATACTTGATACAAGTTTAGGAAGCAATAAGGGATTATTGGGATATTATATACCGAAATAATATTTGGGATATTTCCCAATTTCCTTCTTCATGGTAAGGGAAAATTACTTAAAAATTAGCTGCTGTAAAGAAATCTCACACCTGCTTGATAATAGATTTGTCATGCGAAGAAAAAAACGAAAATGCTTCTAGAAACTTAGTATATGTGCATAATAGAGCAAAATAATGTAAAAAATGGTAAAATTTAATGCATAGAATTTTTACTTTCAATATAGGTTGTTGGGAAGTTCTTATTCATAATAATGTTCCATGATTATTTTGAGAGAAATTTAAATGTCCTTTCATGTATAAAATAGTAAATTATTTCAAAGAAAACATTGTTTGACAGCATTTCATTTCATTACATTGTACATTTATTTGCAAATAAAATTAATGTTCTATAACTTACCTTTTCATATCAACAAACGACTGTTTAATTGACTCATTTTTACAATTCTGAATCATTGTCTTAGAAGTGTCATCGAATATACTCATCACCTTTAAGATGCAACAGGTTACTCACACCGTTGCCACATAATTCCAAATAACTGTCTAGCATATATTGATGTCATACATTAAATATTCTTTAGCAAAACTGCATTTTTATGAGCATTATTCATTAATTATTATTCGCGATAAAGAAAGATACTTTTAAATCTCTACATAAACCTGCTTTGTTTGATTATTTTGAAACGAACGAGGAAAAGGAAAGACATTTTAAAGTGAATAATATATTTTATTTTCTGTTGGTTTCTTATGTGATGTTATTTTCTATTGTTTTATTTTCCATTCGTTTTTTAACCTTAAAGTGGTTGTTTCTTTCATTCCAATTGAGATTATGGCTACATCACTTTATTTCAATTTTCATTGGTTTAAAATATCCATGACGTCAGATAACTTTTCAATAACTTCACACATAAGTAATAACAACATCGTATTGAGAGAACGTCTTAAATCCGGCTTATGGGCGAATTTGCTGCCTGCCATCAAATCACATTCTTCGAGCGGTAGCAAATAAGGCGAAGTTCACCATTAAATGTCTGAGAATATCTGTTGAAGTTCGTTTTGTTCATAAAACGATTTCGTATATAAGGACCAAAGCATCGATTTGAGAAGGCGTATTTCGATTGATACAATCCATTAACATGATGACAATGGAACAGAAGAAAAAGCTAAATGAAAAAGACAAGATAAAACACCCACTTTAGTTAGGTTGGTTTAAATCGGCTCAATGATAATTTAATTTTTTTTAATTTCATAACTTAATAGAGAATTTTAACTAATAGAATTTAGTTAATAGAATTTTAAACTTCATTAATTAATAGAACTCTTTTAAATCTTAAGACTAATGCCTTGCTTACGCCAACATTAATTTTTTATCATTTTGTTTATATTCGTTTTTCGTTGAAGAAAAATGTATGTAAATTTCAACTTGACAAGTGACTTATAAAATTCAAATTGACGAAAATAGTAATGGAATTTTTCATTCAAAATTTATAAAGTAACAAATATTATTGAAATAAAGAAACGGATTGATAAAGATACTTCTTAGAAATTCAGATTGCACTCAAGTCTTCAAATACAAAAGTTGTAAAAGCTGGAAGATTTTCATGAAGTTGTTAAATAATCAGTATTAAATTAATCTCTTGCTACTTCTTTTATCATTATAATTTTCTTTATGAGAAAAACTGTAATAAAATATTGAAATTTAATGTCATAAATTTCGATATTTTACAATTTATCCAATTCCACCCGTATAACACAAATTATAATTAATGAAAAAATTCTTACAGTTAGTGGGATTTTTAAGATTGATGAATAGAAGCAGAATAATATCTGCATTTCTGAAACTTTAACATAAATATATACATGCATAGCGGTGCAGTCGAGCCCTCGACTTTACCTTAAGGTTTACAAGTTTGGAATACTCGCCCATCATCAAGCGCCTCTTCCACAATCAGGTGACGAGGTTACGCCTGAGCTCCCCCTCTCCACATCCACGCCATACCATCGAAAGGACATTGGATGTCACAGATTATGGTGAACATGTCCCCAACCCACGAAGCTCCAGCATAAAATTGAGGGAGGATGTGGTCACCCTCCCAAACTACTGAACCATTGGAGCTCTTTTAAAACTCAACAAGGAGACACTTATTGCCATCAAAAAATTTTAAGATAACGATGTTTTTAATCAGATAAAACATATTTGTGAATATAAGCATATCTCTACTCCGAATTTTCAGATAAATATTTGTTGAATACCGTTAAAAACACAACAAATATATATTGATATTTCTAACACATTAAAATAAAGCTTTTCTATCTCATTATTTATTTCATTGCATTAAATTTCAGATTGTAAAATACCAAACGAAATTTTGGCGGAAGTATATTATCTGTTGAGTTGCATTGGAAATTAAACTTGCCATTGTTTGTGACATTTTTACCATAATTAATTTCATATTCATTGTTCATTTAGTATAACTATTATAATACAATATGTTAATATTTACTTATTTTTTGCAGATTAATTCTCTAATTTATATAGAAAACTGATTTATTAAAACAAAATTAGAAAACCAAATGATAAGGGTGATAAGATGGTTGAGTGAGTGTATTTATAGTATTTTCCACATTGACGTATATTATCAACAAAAAGAGAAATTGGAATGATGGAATAGAATAAGTTAATAGTTTAATGTAAATAATGTCCAATGACGCTCACCAAAATATTTTCGCTCAGTTCTTCGGAATTTTTTAAGCCTAATATTATTAAGACACTGAGTAATTTCTACAGCAATCAGAGATGTAAATGTAGTTCTACACTTATTTCTTATATAAGAAGTCTTGAAGATATCTATTCAGATTGAAACATGGTGTTAACATGTACTCCAAGAATATTAGTTGTCTTGCTTATTTCTACAGCAGTATCTGGGCAATTAGTTCCGAATAGAAGCTTACCTTGACGGTTATGTTGAATTTGTATTATTTTCTTGTGATTCTTTACAAGTGGAATTATTTCTTGCTTTAAATTGTAAGGCTTTCTTGGAATAGATGCAGTACCATCAGTGGAAGATAGGAAAATGAAAACTTAGTAACACCATTTTCCGCAGCTAACTGGATTAGCTGTGGAATAGAATATTCGAAAGTCAATAATCTTGGAGTGTTTATTTTTGGAATGCGCAAATCGCAATCTGTATAAATCATTTTAGTCTCTGCTTCAGTCATTTTGAATTCATATTAAAAAATTAAACAACATAAAAATGAGAAAAAAATAAAAAAGAATTAATAAAAAATATAAATAATATAAATTAAAGAACAAAAACACTCAATCTTAGCCAATCAAACACTTAGCCAAAGTGATACGATAATTTCAATACGAAAAAGAAGAAAAAGTGTGAAAGAAAACTTTATGTAATGACAAAAATATCAGAGTTCAAAATTTACGAATTTCACAATTTAGAACAATCCGCCATCCTCCAGCAAAACCCTCTAAATTAATAATTGCAATATCTGTAAGCAATCTCTTTTGAATCTCTTAAGATCATAACCTTGCTAAAATGAAAAGTGCCGTTACAATTTATCACCAATTATTAACATTCGAAAAGAAGCGTAAGTCACAAATCAAAAATGTTTCCTACTGCCAATCCAAAAATAAACGTTTCGAGAAAATTAAAAAAAGTTTGTCTTTTATTGACTCAGAAGTGATTTGTTATCGTTCCATCACCTGTGGCTGTATGTCTACAAACATCGTAAAAACCTAAAAAGAATAGAAAAAATGTCTGATTTCACTTACAATATATATGAAAAAAAATCGAAGAAATTAACCAACATTTATTTAATAAAACAGTCTTATACAAATTTTCCCCTGATACCTAATAGTAGTTTCTGTATAATTAAATCGAAATAAAAATGAATTTTTAATTTTTTTCATTTTCTTTTCAATGGTCAAGAAAATTCAAAAACCCCCTTCAAGTCCTGCAGGTCGCCTCAAAGTGTGCTTTTTAGCCGGCGAGGGGGTGTACCTGGGCGGAACGGGTGAAGTACGTCGGGAGAGTTTTCTCCTGGTAGGGTCACCCAAGGCGTGAAGGCCGTTCCACTATGCTCAGCTAAGCATCTGCAGGCACCGGAGCAAAGTCAGACTTCTCTCCAATGGAGCTCCAAGTACCTTGTACCAAGAGAAGCTGCTTTTTCCCTTTTCCATGAAATTATGTCGCCCATAGTAAGTCATACAGCATCCTCTGTCGCGCTGGATAATCAGAGACGCGTTCGAGGTCTGGGAAGAGGGCCTCGTTCGAAAAATTTGTGACCTTCTCCATACAAGCATTGCCCTCTTAGAATACTACAATGCAATATAAACGGGCTTAGTACAGCAGCAACGAGGATTAAACTTGACCAACTTCTTGAGCTGGCGGAATCTAAAGAAGTTCAGATCATTGCTATTCAGGAAACCAAACTTAAAGAGTCCTGTAAGCTGAAGGTAAAGGGATACAACATTTTTCGTTCAGATAGAAAAACTGGAGGAGCTGGCGGTGGCTTAGCCTTTCTCGTCAGGAACATTCAGTATCAAAGTATCGATGTCTCACAGTTAGATAATACTAAGCTGGAAATCCAAGGCATTTCGTTTCCTTGGAGGAGCAAAAATATTTAAAAAAAAGTTTTCAACTCTTACCATCCTCCTTCTTCTTCTAGTTTGCCTGACTGCCTTCTTCAAGGGTCTGATGATAACACCTTTTCCTTGGCGACTTGAAAGCAAAACACCCTTACTGGGGTTTTTCCAACAGTAATGCAAGAGGAAATTCACTCCTAAACCTTGTGGATGATAGGAGCTTTCAATTTCTTAATGATGGTTCCCCTACACACCTCTCCCACAATTACACTAGTAAAGAAGCTCTGGATATCTCCATCGTCAGTCCAGATTTATACCCTCAATGCAGATGGACTGTATTAAGTAATATTGGCAGCGATCACTACCCCATCCTCATTGAATTGGATATAAATAAAAGGGTGTTCAAGGACCGAAGGAACCACTGGAATTTCAGAAAAGCTGACTGGAAGAGATACAAGGATCTCACAAACTCTGGAGTGTTTACAGCCTCTCAGACCAACAACATTGACAGAAATTGGAAAACATTTGAAAACGGGATTATTAGGCGCAGCAAAGCAGTCGATCCCTCGGGGTAAAGATTAAAAGTACACTCCATTTTTCTCCCACAATTGTGACATCTTGGAACCACTATTGAAACAGAGAGAAACATTGTCAAATCTCATCTCGTCCAACACCGATAATGCATCCGACAGGTCCGAATTGAACAGAGTGAATGCAGAGATCAAACGCAAGTACGCTCTACTAAAGAGGAAGAGATGGAGCGAGTTATGCACTTCTCTTGACTCTAGAACACCAGACTCCAAACTGTGGAAACTAGTAAAGAATATTGATAAAAGCCAACCTCAATCTGAGAGCTGTAACACTATTCTAGCACCAGATGGGAGTGTCCCCCGGAATCATAAAGAAGCAGCAGACTTTTTGGGCCTGCATTACAGTAATATAAGCAAACTGTCATTCACTAAACCAGACAAGACCATTGCGCGTAGGGCAAGATTCCTTGTTCATCGACACCGAAACAAGAGGGCAAGTGATCCCTTATTCAGCGATCATTTCTCTTTGGAAGAACTAGACCTCGCTATTGGAAATTTGAATCTGTCCAAGTCTCTGAGCCCTGAAAACATCTATGGACACATGATTCTACATCTTGGTGAGCAGGCAAAGAAGAGATTGCTAGACATCATTAATCTCTCTTGGAGCAAAGGTAGGCTACCAAGAAATTGGAAAAAAGCAACCATTATTCCAATTCGGAAACCAGACAAAAATGCAAACTTCCCTGAAAGTTACAGGCCTATTGCCTTAACAATATTCCATGCAAAATTATGGAAAAAAATGATTCTTACTGGACATACCTTTCATCTCACATCCAAAAATCTTCTACCGAAAGAACAGTTTGCATTTAGGAGAGGACATAGCACTACAGATCAAATTCTTTACTTTTGCCAAAAAATCAGACTCTCAAAACATCAAACCAACAAATCACACCGTTGCGGTTTTTCTGGATCTCACAAAGGCTTTCGATAGAGTCTGGCGGAACTTACTAATTCTAAAACTTCATGACAAATTTGAAATCAAGGAGCAGCACCCTTTCCTGGATTGATGACTTTTTAAGAGACAGATTTTTTCGTGTTAAGTATCAAGACACCCTCTCTAGTTGGTACAAAACGTATCAGGGAGTCCCTCAGGGATCCGTCCACAGCCCAACTCTGTTTTCCTTGTTTGTGGCTGGATTAGCAGCGATCACTTCATCAGGAGTGTGATGTCGGAATGCTTGTTGACGACATTGTGCTGTGGTGCTCCGGCCCTGATGTGAAAAATATTGAATTAACCTTAAATTCTACGTTAATGGATGTGCGGAACTTTGCAAGTGACCACAAGTTGTGTTTCAATGTCACAAAATCATATGTTGGATTCTTTACCACCAATAAGCACCTGTACTCATACCACCCCCAGGTTCTCTTCCAAGACCAGCCTCTTTCATATGTTAAACATCCAAAGTACCTGGGCTTTGTCCTGGATCAGGAGATTACGTGCAACGGGCACATTTCAAATCTAGTAATCAAGAGCCGCAAGAGACTGAATATCCTTAAGTACATCTCTGGCAGAGACTGGAGCGTTGATGCCAAAACGCTCAGGTCAACATATATTGCGCTTGTTAGGCTTATCCTTGAGTATGGGTTCCCGGTATACTTCTGCGCCTCAACATCTAACCTTCTCCAATTGGAGAGAGTGCAATTGAGTGCGGCTAGCATTATAACCGGCCTGAGAAACAGCTGCCCAAACGATATTGTACTTTACGAGGCTAATCTCCCTCCTCTTAGTTTTGTTAGAAGCTCGAACCTGGTGAAATACTTCAACAAATTAAGAAGTATGAAAGTCAGAACCGTACATCTGCATTTCTGTCTAACTGGAGTAACAACCAGAGACTCAAAAATGATAGCCCGTTTGGACTGGCCGATAAACTGGAGATTATTTCCTAATCGGTGGAGTACTTATCTCTAACACCCGACTGAGGGATTACTTGGACTTCACTTCCACTCTGAACTTCCGTCCCACACAAACAAAATTTCTGATGTCTCTGAATTTTTACGACAACTGGCTCTCTATTTCATGTGACTTTTTGTGAAAAAAAGGCGTGCAAATTTATTCTCTTTGGAGAGTTGAATTATTATAACTACCTAGGTATTCTAATACTGTATGAATTTTAAATAAATTATAAGTTTCTTCTATCTGAGTCTGAGAAATGGAGCAGTGGATTTAATACAAATACTGATGTCTAGTGGATGAGTGGCATATTCGACACAAAATATCTACGTCTAGTGGATGAAACTGCATTTTACTAGTCACTGGTTGAGTTACACGGTGTGAAAAATGGAAGTCACCGAAGAGAAAATTTGGTACATTAAAATTTTTCATTGATAAAGGCGAAAATGCAAGCTGAAACTGTGGATGGTGTTTATGGTCTCAATACCGTAATAGCCAATTACAAGAAATTTCTGTTTAATCGATTCTGATCAAATATATTTCAAATTAAAGATCTATCTCATATAGGTAAGTCCATCGTCGAAAATGGCGACGAAATCGTTGAAAGGATCAATGTTGACCAGCATGTTATCAGTCGCAGCATCCATCACCTGGGAACTAAAGATCGATCATTTAATAATTTTAAGCGCTAAAAACAAAGAGAACCTGAAACATGTTAGTCTTGAAATTCACCTAAAACTATTGGGTTTGTTTCTCAAACTAATTTTGTTGTTGTGTGACAACTGCAAAATGAAAAAAAAAAGGCATGGAGCATTGCCCTGGCCACTCTTCAGCTTTTTCCGTATAAAGGGTGTCATGGCAGCAGTTGGGGTCGATGCTGAAGAGGACCTCGGATCCAGTGGAACTCCTATGTAGTGCCTGCATTCTGCGTAGGTTCTAGATCCGTCAGGCTCGAATTTCATCCATTCATCTACCACCAACAGGATGCGAAGTCATGTGCGCAGTTTGCATTCTGCCGATGGTAGAGGTCAGGATTAAGCTCCGGTAGGCACCATTTTTTCCGTAGCCCCCCGAAGAGCTGATGCCTTGCGACGGCGTTTACATAGAAGCAAGTGGTAGTCGTGGGAGGGGATATTCCTAGCCTCCTTGGCGAGGGAGTTAGCTTGTTTATTTCCCTTGATGTTAACATGTCTTAAACTAATATTTCAAAATATCAGAACTTTTACAAGTTTCCATACAATCATAATATATTATTTTTAGACACACAACTGGAGTCCAAGATAATTTGGTAAAAATTTACAATCGGGTACCACTTGATTTTTTTAACGCTAAGATGTGAATAGTAATTTCTTCATTCGATCGGAGCAATTAAACAATTAGATAGAATTTAGGCCGCGAAATATTCTCTGCCACATAATTTTCTTAATACGTTTTAAGAAAAATTTTAACGTAAAATCATTTATTATCAATAATCTTTAAAAATACCAAAAAAATATATTATTCAACATCTTCATAATAAACACAGGACACAGTAAACTGATCAAAATTCAAGCAAAATGAAAATAAAATTATTATTCACCATTTTCATAACCAACGCACTAAATAAGTCAAAATTCAAACACTCAGGTTTTTTCCTTTAAAAAAAAAAAAAGATTTTATCGTCGGAAAACTGTGGTAGATAGAGATTTTTAATGCAATAAAAGAACTCCTGAAACTGGTCCTCTTCCATGTCTGGATATCGCCTTCTCCACATGAATTCTACGAAGTGAGAATCAAACAAGTTTTCTGACGACTGACTGATACAATACTGCCTGAAATCTCATTTGATTTGGACCCATATTCCTTCGATTGTATTTGTGTGGGTGCCAGTTTCAGGATCGAAAAAAATAATGGAATGGTAACAAATTAGTACTGGAAACCTTCATGTTCTAAACAATCCTAAGAATTCCAGCAATCTGAAATTTTTGTGCCAGACATAATGCTCCTTTAATAGTCTCTGACAAAGTCGTTTTCGTTCTACCATTCACAATTTCAAAAAAAAAAAAAAAAAAAAAAAAATCCATTCTCTTTCAAAACCACCACACACAATCACCTATTTACTATTCACTCGTCTACATTTGTCAAATTTTACCTTGCCAAACATACTGTCACCAATTTCCACAACCTTACCAGTACGTCCAGCCATCTCACTATTTTTCACACAAACATACATCCACACACACTTCTTTACAAAAATTACGCCAGACAACCAGTTTTATTCGTGATTTCTTATTCACCTCATTCATAATCAGATTCATTCCAGCTTCACACACATTCATAAATATGTTTAAATTTTAAAATCTCAATTAAACTCATACTACTTTCTTCAAACCGTGCAACCTTTCTAACAGACTTCTTAGAATAATAAACATTTCTCCCCCGACAAACCCATTCTTATATATCCGATCAATTCGTTCGCTCAAACAAACGCAAATCTTTCTTACAAACAGAACATACTGAGAACTAATCAAACCTTCATTTACACAGAAATCAATTTCTTTCTCACCTTTTTGCTCCAATTAAAAAAACAAGCATATTCATTTTTTCAGGCGTTCTACTTTGTTGAAGGAAAAGCAACAGAAGAAATAAGTAACGAAATTAATAAATCAATGTTAAACACAAATTCAACGATATTAACAATAACACAATTAGGAAGAGCAAGAAAACAAATGACTAATTAAAATCTTTAGAACAACGCAACAGTTAAAATTTAAATATATACCTTATCGTGTTCTCACGTTATAATAAACGAACTAATAAGATTTAAATTTAATTATAAGACAATTAATTATATTTCAATTTAATAATAACGTGATAATAATCACGTCAAATTACGTTATGATGATGATTACTTCACTCAAAGAGCTAAAAGTAAAAAATGTGGCAACCCCAACATATGTCAGTAGAAGCGCTGAAGATAGCATGTGATTACCAGAAATCAAATATTATCGCAAATATTTACAGCCAAACTAAATGCTACCAGATTCTACACTGAACCCGATAATTTTACTCTCGATGAAACAATTCAGTTTTGAACTTGTTACACATGAGATTAAAACTAATTTTTTCCCAAACATTCTAATGAATAATTCATTTAGCAATGAACATAAATCTTTACTGATTACCCGCTAATTCTAATTTCCTGCAAAATCTTTTTCCAATTTAAATATTGAAATGGAAATTATGGCAAAAATAAATGATCAATAAATTATAGTTTTTAGCTATCATACTGAAATTGTACTAAACCAAAATGACACAGATGAAGAGAGACACAAAATAGACCGAAGCTTACACACAATCCAGTTACATTAATGCTGTCACCAGGTACTTTCACTGTTAACGTTAAATGATGAATAACAGCAGGCAGGTGGCAGCACAGTGCTATTGAGCGTATATAAAGGGTATGTGAGGGCTTCGAAAAACTTTGCAATCGTTGGCGAAATACAGAAACGGAGCGATTTATCTGACAAACAAACAAGCATGATAATTAGCTTTCTAGCCAAGGATGGAAGCGATTCCGAAACAACTAAGTTCGTGAAATGTTCGCGTGCTGCCGTGGTAAAAGTATGCTATGCATAGTAGTAAATAGGGCTGCCCAAAGTCAGCGACGTGGTAAATGTGATGCACTATGAGCCACAAATGACAGGGGGGAACGAAGGCTGCGGAAATGTTTCGGACGAATATACACGCTGCAGTTGAGAAACTGACCGTCCATATGAACCAAAGGGCTACCAACAGTGTCTTCTCAACTACTGTTCAGCGAACATTGGTTGCGTTAGAGCCTCCGAACAGATGCCTGGTTCATGCTCCTATAATGACTGCTGTTCATCGGCGTTGAAGGCTGGAATTTGCTCACGAGCACCGCAACTAGACATCCACTGAGTGGCGATAGGTAGCGCTTTCCGATGAAACACGTTTTACACTTCATCTGACAGATGGACGTTGCCGTACATAATGTGAAACTTCTAAATGGAAACATCCTGCAATTATTGTTTGAACAGTTCAAGGTACAGGCGAGAGCATTATTGTTTAATAAATGTTTTTTTTCCTGGTATCCTCTAGGTTTACTCATCGTCTTGGAAAGCATGATGGTTCAATACAAGTACCAATTTGTCATCGCGGGCCATGTTCACTCCTAAATGCTCTTGTTTTTCCTCAGGATGATGGCATTTACCAGAAGCACAATGCGAATTGTCATATAACGGGCAGAGTACGTGCGTAGTTCAAAATCACCAGCATGAGTTTACCATTCTCCACTGGACAGTAAACTCATCTGACTTAAAACCAATCGAGAATCTGTGCGACCATTTTGAATGGGTTGTTCGCGGCAAGGTTGGATCCTCACCCGCTTAATCAAGGCAGCTAACCACGGTATTGGAATCGGCATGGCTCAACATTCCAGTGAACACCTCCCCAGGAACGCGATTGATTCCCTTCCTGTACTTCAAACTGCAGTCCGCTCTGGGAAGGTGGTTATTCTGGCTCTTGTCAGGTGATCACATTAATGTGACTGAGGACTGTGTACTTCAAATATATTAGGTCAGAAATGATATATAATTTCCGTTTAAATAAAATTGTATCGTATAAGTTTATACTTTTTTTAAATTATGTTTTGATTTAAAACAAATTAAAAGAGAAAAGAATGAAAACACCATATTTCGTACAGTTTTAACTAATAAATGAATAGCATACTTCCTGTACCTAGCCAAGTTGGGCTCCACCAGTTAGGTGGAATTGCCTGGTAGGAGCCTTAGCTATTCAAAAGCAAGGACCATGCAAAAGAACCCCAGAAGTATTACTTCACTTGGAAGACTTTGCGATCATAACCAATATTAAACATGCCCCAGCCGATCTTCGGTTAAGTCGGGATTCGAGCTCACTAACTTCTGAGCATGAGAAAGACTCTTAACCAACCCAACCATGCCAATATACAAATGGAAAATACGTCAGTTCACTACAAAGTTTGTTAAATTAACCCGACTGGTGGAATTCAATAATTTTAAACAGAAAATAGAATTATGCACCAAATATTACTTATAAAATATGATTGTGAAATGCTTACTTTAGCTGTACCAAAGAATTAATATTAAGCTGAATATTTAAAAAGAGATCCAAACAACTTAAATACAAAAAGAATCACTTTATTTTACACTACAATGCTGGAAGCCCTGTAAATACATTATAAAAAAACATACAATATAGTGCAAAAAGTACATAAAATGAAATCAAATTTTAAAACTTATCATTTAATGCACCCATAAATGAAGACACTTCATCTATTGCACCATTTTCAATGCACATTTCATTATGTTCTTTGCAATAATAATTCTTATATTTGACTTTTTAAATTTTTCTATATTAATTTATTAATATTAAGTAAAATATTTAATAATGTAGACTGAATAAAATAAAAATTCTTGACAGCTCAACGTTTCTTTTCATTATGAATAAAAATGTAACAAAATAAAATTAATTTTACACAATCATTCACATTTGTAATGCAGTAACAGAGAATAGGAATCAATGACCCGTGAACTATTGTATTTAACATAAGATTATAGTTGTGAAATGTAACTAGAAACCAATGTGTGAGACAAAATGTGACTTATTTACATTGTATCATAATAAAAAGCACTAAAATATCTTAGATCATTTAAAACAGATATTTTAACACAAATATGCTTTATAAGGCAAAGAGCATTAGCAATTATTTCATAAAAAGCAAGTTATTTTGATTTTCAATGACAGGCGACAAGACATACATTACTGAAGAGTAATCGCTTACCGAAATAAAGACATAAATAGAAAATAGGCATCGTGCATGATAAACGAAGATTCTAGATATTGATAAGAATTTATGTACAGTGCAAACTACTTCAAGTACTTAACCCATTTTAGGACAGGAGTGGTTGTACCTGCTCGTTGCTCGTATGTTTCTTTAATGCACCTAGTGAATGAGTCAATGACAATTTTAGAATTATTCGTTGAGCATCTGCAGATCCCTATCAGCTACTTATTCATATAAGACTTTATCTAGCACGCAGTACTTAAAAACCAAAAGCAATGTAGGAACCAAAATGTCTCTTAGGAATAGATGTGCTTCTAATAGTTCTACAGGAGAAAAAATATAATTGCTAAGAACAATACAACTATATTATTCCCAGAGCATTATTAAAGTATTTCTCAATTGTATAATAATAATTATTATTCATATATGTTGCCTAAATAATCACACAATTTAGGCACCGATAAGTATAATAGTTAATAAGTGTTTATCACTTTCTTTTTTTTCAATCAACAATAAATGTTTCAAACAGAAATAAATGAACGAAAAGTCACATGGCAATATAAATATTCTAATATAGTATCATGACTTGTAGATATTAATAAGAGAAGAATTTTAATCTTACATATTAAACTTAAAAGATGTTCAAGTCATTCATTGATAAAAATAGCAAAAACATTTTCACTTCACGAATTTGAGTTAGATAACATTTTATAAAATTATAAAAATCATTATAAGTACTACAGTATTATATATGCTAAGTGTAAATGCTGATACATTTATGGTACACATTTCAGAAATTAGCACATGCACATAAATAATATATTTGAGAGTTTGATTTTCATTGATAAACAATACAATTATTTCAATGGGCAGGCAATAATGTGGTGACCAGATTCAAAATCAATGACGGTAAAACAGAGACAGACATTTTGTAATTGGCACGTGCAAAACGAAAAATAAATTTACCTAAAAGCAAGTAAAAAAATGTTTACTCTTATGAAACATTTCCATGGGCAAACCTTTTTCATAGAGGAAAATAAAATAATGATAAAGCGATAATTAAACTAAAACTAAACACAAGACTTAATAAATTTAATTAACATAATATTAAGAAAATTAAATTCGATAATCATAACAATAACAAATCGAAATTAGTAAACAACAAACTAAAGAAACACAACTTAAGGTACTCAAGTTTACTTTATATTTTGAGAATTTATGCAAGAATTAATATACATGCGGTTTTTCTTCTTAGAAAAATACAAAACTAGTATTGCACTATGACAAAACACTTTTGAGAGTGCAGAGACAAAATTAAAAATTTTTCCCTAAACAATGTTTTTTTAAATTAGAGCAAAATTATCAAGGATGAAGTGATATTTCAAAAATAATCGTTTAATTATAAATAAATTCATAAAAGATTCTAAGTACCTACTTAAAAATTTATCTTTATTGGATATATACAGAACACTATATAGAATAGCAAAGATTTAACATTAATTAAATTATGAAGATAAAAATGTAATCAAACTTAACATATACATTGGGAAATTGCACTTCAAATTAGCATTCAAAAATACTGATTGGAACATTAAAATTAGAAATTCATTTTTTTAACAATTTCTATTAATTTTAATATAAAAATAGCAATCTTATAAAAATATTTTATAAGATTTGTTTCAGAATTTTAAGATTTCAGGTATATTTTTTTAAAAATGAATATCCACATAATGTCAACACATGTTTTAAGCAAATTTAACTCACATTACCTTCAAGTACATCAGAATTATAAGATAGTATATAAATCTTAAAAGCAAATCCTATTTTATTTAATTAATTTACTATGCTTAAATAGATTTCTATAATTTAATTTTAAAAACCATGTATTTTCAACATTTATATTTAATGATAACTTGAAATTATTTTATATGAAAACATTAAAGATTCATATTGTGATGATCTCTAAAAGTGTTTCAAGACCAGTTTCAATCAAGTAATTCCATGATTGCATAAGAAATGCACAGGCACATTACACTTTCATCAGTCAAGTTCCAACTAACAGATATCAATGAAAGAAAAAAATTCCATTGAAAAATAAATAGAACTGTACAAATGACTCAGTCTGAAATAAAGTTTTCCAAGTTTATTAATATCATTGAAAGCTTTCAATTATTTGTATTCATAAATTTTAAGAATTTCAGACAGAACTTATGAACACATGTAAATGATCCTTAGAAAGAGCAAAATAGTATATGCAATAAAACATATATTTAAATTTAAAATATAGCCTGATAATCGGCATATGAATAAAGTGAAAAACTACAAGCTGCAAGTCATATCAAGAGATTCCTTTTGTGCATCTTATTCTCTTGAAAGATTCAACAGAAGTTCTCTTGAAATTAGATGTACTACAAAAAGCATCACTAGGCCTTTCCAACCGTCACACCTTCTATAAATAGCTATATAGAATACAGACGGTGTTTATGCAACAAAATTTTCTATTTAAAAGATAACAAATGTAGCTCATAGTTGTTAAAGCCAAATGTTCCTGTAAAAAAACAAAATCATATTGCATTCAAGCTAACAATACTGATTTTCCTGTGCTACTAAGCAAGGATATCATTTAAATAAAATGTGCCATTGAAGAAATAAAATTGGATTTGTTTTTTAATCCAGAAATAAATTATCTATAACTCGGCAGCTTAAAGCTGATTTCCCTAAATGAGGAAACCAAATGTAGATTATATTTTATAAGTAAAATGTATAATTTATCAAATACACTTATTAAATATTTATCATAAAAGCTAATAAAGAAATGAGTCGATACATGTTATTAAAAATTACATACACATAATTTTGTACTACTTTTTTAAACATTAGATTTCACTTATAAATTGGCCCCTAATAAAAACTTTTTGGTCTCTATTATAAACCTTTTTGGCCCCAAAAAATTTCAACCTACATTTTAGAATACTCAAAACATCATAGTACGCTTTGCGTTAAATCACTCAGAATTGTTGTTGGTGTACTGAAGATTATAGTTATAAATTAGTATAAGATTTTAAGAAAAATAAGATTTTATAATAATTTCATTTGAGAATATTACTACTCATAAATTAGAATTTTGTTTCCAGGCCATTTTATTTATTTATTATTTTTTAGTGCTTTTTGAATTGGGAATTCCAGTTTCTAATGGAAAAATCTAAGAAAATAAAAATACACAATATGTACTGAATGACCTGAAAAATTGAAGCAAGGAATATGAAAAATATTATTCAAATACTATCTTAAAATATTAAATTACAAGGTCTTTTTTAAAAAATCCACACTGTTTGGAATGAGAAGGATTTTCGTTTTCACTATGGAATCAGGTTTTCCTGGCATAACATTTTAAATTACAGCAATCGCACATAATCAAGCCTCATATCGCATTCATAACTTGAATTGGTTTAGTTGTTGCTCCAGTTAATTTATGAACACAAGGGATAATTGAACTGTAACACATATTAAAGTGCATTCTGAGCTACTGCGGATACCCATGCCTAGATGGGAATCGAACACATGGACTGTTGAGCTGGAGGTCAGAGTGCTAACCATTAAACTGATAACTCAACTATTCATGCATTGTGTGTGTGTTCTTATAGTCTTCACCTATAAAAGCCTTTGGTATCATAGCAACAATTTCAACATTTTTAAATATAATTCCTTAAAATTGAAACTTAAGCTGAAATTTATTTGGATGAGCACTTGCACTTGCATGGCTATTATTATAGTTGCACTACAATATCTTATTTAGTACTGAATTTCTGATTAATCAGAAAACTTATCAATCTGAACAAGTATAGAAAAATTAAGTTTGATCATTAGAATACTATATTAATTAACTTTACTATATTAATTAATTAACTTTAAAAACAGAATTCAAGTAAATTTATTACATTTTTAGCAAATATTTAAATATTCAAGAATTTATATAATTGAAACAAAGCAAAGAGTCATTTACAATAGAGATCATTTAATTTTTCTGTGACATACCATTCATTCTATGTAACACCAATCTGATTCTCTTTGAATTGAGAACTTTGCTAGGTAAATTCCATTCGGTCCAAATTAATTCTATAGTACAATGTCCTAGAATACTTATCTGATATTCCTTGCATTCCAAACATTTTATTTATCATATAAGGAAATTTATTTCAATAATTTTTACCTCATTAGTTTTATTATATTCAATAAAAAAAAAGTGAAATTACTCAAATTTAAAAATGAATTGTGAATTTGCACTCTCAGTCAGAATAAATTTTTAAATAGGGTTTCTTAATTTCATTGTAATGGGGAGATACTTTAATATTAATATAATTGTGAAATTATTTTCACGCAGCAAATAAAAATTCATAAATACTACAGAAACTTTTAGTGAAAAATGACGCTTATATTTATTGTTAATGACGTTTATATTTATTGTTGTGATATTTATATTTATTGCTATTTACTCCTAAGAATTATTCTAACAATGTTAAATTCCCAAATATTGTTAAATTCAAAGTTTCAGCTTATGTTCAATAAAAGCTACTCATTTATTACTGCTACTATTAAAATTTGCTCGAAGAATTGAAGAAACTAATTTTTAAACGTGAAAGAAATCTTTATTTTCTTAAATTGTTAACATGCTGATTACTTGTTATAAATCAACAGAAATTTCTCTAAAATGTACTAGTTGAGAACTTAAATAACAATTCATAATACTGATATATTTATTTATACAAATACAACAAATAAATATATAAATAAATCATTTGATATCATGATATATATATACGACTTGGAACTTTTTACTGCTGATATCCAATGAAATATTATTTCACAGAAGCTCTGAATCATTAACAAATCTAGAAACATGTACAAAACATATAACATCAGTTGTAAACAAAACATTCGTTTTCTTTAGGCAACTTGGAAGTTATTTTTTCCCAGACACCCTGAGAAACACCAACAAAATATTTTAATCATTTAATGAACATTAAGCTGTTAAAAGTGTGTGCATATTGACTAAGCAAAGTAAATCGCTATTAAATTTGTATTTTTAATAGACTATCAAATCTATCCAGCTTAAGCAATTCAACTCGGCAAACTTGTACAATGACATATATTTCCAAACTAGAAAAATACAGTATAGAAAAAATTGTCAATTTTATTTTTTATTAATGTTGGTAAATTCCAAAAAAATTCAAAAGTGCAGAGTAACAAGAAGCATTATATTAAATTTAAACATTTCCTTAGTTGCATTTTATATCATAAATTTTGTGATAGAAAAGTTTATAAAGTGCTATATTTATGCATCAAAATCTAATTATAAGCTTAATGCTATATAAAGATTATTGCAAGTCCTAAGCAGTTGTATGCAAGTTTATTTTTAACCATATGTACAGAGTACTAAGTCAGAATATTTAAGTAATAAGAGAACAGTTCTTAAACCTAAAAATATGATAACAGTTGAGGGATAGAAAAGATTACTTCAAGAAATTCTTCTCCTAAAATTGCTATTTTCTATAAAAATGTGTTTGATTGTCTATTGTTAGAAATAGTGTCAAAGATGCAAGCTACAACACTGAAATAATTATTTTAAAGACTATATATTATAAAACATTAAATATATAAGTTATTTAAAATTCAATTCTAAATATATATATGTATATATATATACAATTATAACAATAGAAAAAATTATTCATTTGTGAACAGTAAAAAATTATTGCAATCACAGTGACTTAAATCTGTGAACATTTTGTTTGCTGGTAAGAGCATATTTTGTCCATCGTAGCTCAAATAAGGCATCAATACAGATTCTATTATGTTGTACTACTTGGGATCTTCCTTGATCCAACTCACAGGCACCCATTGAGGTTCTCTTTCAATGACACTTATCTCGTGTAGTAGCTCGCTATAAGTCTTTTCCAAGTCTACATTGATAAGTACCAAGTCAAAGTAGTGGCCATAAAACTCTTCCATCTCACGGGCCTTCTCAATAATGTCCTTCAGCTCCTCATCCTTTACCGAAGTGTCCATCTTCAAGCAATTTTGACGAAGCTTCTCCAATGACGGAGGAGCAATGAATACTATGTATGGCATAAGATCAGACTTCTTCAAAATTTTCAAAGACTAGATTAAAATAAAACATACATTATCAATTTAACATCAGAAAATTGAATTAAATATAAATTTTATGTAATTCTAATTAAAGTAACATAAACAGTGAAGTTCTTAGGGTACAGAAATTCTTAGGTACAGAGGGAAAATACTGAAATAGTTCACAGTTTGGTTTGTTTGTCATTCAATTTTTTTTTTTTTTGCACTTAAGGTTAATTACACCCAAGGCCTACAGTTAAAAATGGATTTGAAAACATAAAATACACCCCAAACAGTCAGATTTAAACTCATAGACTGTTGAACCAAACATTAGAAAACTAACATTTTGGCTGGCAGCTTGGAAAAATAACAGATTAGTTACTTCTTAAGAAAATCTGACAATTAGTTCATGTAAATGATTAGCCCTTTAAGCAGTCAATTTTTTTTACCAGAAATGCTTCCAAAAAAGGCATACTTTTTATTGCAAATAATTAAGTGCCATACTTAATAGAATAAGAATTTTTTTCACTTTTAATGATTTTACAACATTTTTTATTTTACAATCCAAAAACCCCTAAATGTTTGCTTTTCTCAAGTACATTCTGCATGCAGTGAAGAATGGTTTACAAATTCTACACAAAAATTTCTCTCATACTTACAGTGAATTTTGAAGTTTACACTTTTCCAAACAGCTCAGAAGTCTTTGTGTATGGTACAATTTAAAGCATGGTGTAATGCAAAGTCCTACGTCGCAATCCGGGCAGGACAAGGAAGAGGTGGATTTTTCACATCAACCTCGGTAAAATTGTTTGCAGAACTCAATTCTTCAACAGAACTGAGCTTGCTACACGTGTCATTTGAGGGATAATCCAAATAATTAGAAGAAATATCTGTATCAGAATGTAGTTCATCATCTAGCAAGAAGTATTTTCATCGCTTATTTCATAAGAAAAGACAAGGTTTTAAATTCACAAGCGTTGAATACAGAAGAACAAAAATTTCACAGAAAAATTCCCGCTTTCTCGTTACAAAGAAAAACTTGGATGAAAAGCATTGCAGTTACATAGACAAGCCACGCCATCTGTTGAAAAATATTAATACCAAATAGTCTCTTTACAATAATGAAAAATACGGGCAAACCAGAAAAGGAAAGGAGAAAATATCGATGCCCATACGGCGTATGGGCAAACCAGTTGAGGCCAATTTTGGGCAGCACGAACACTGTACGGGTAAACTGTTTAAGGGATTAATAAGCATACCCACAATTTAAGATCTGTATCATATTTTTATGGGTTAAATTGTATCAATCAAAAAATCATTAATGAAGGTACATACATTTTGTTGCTTACACAGGGGAATCACTGTGAAAAATATTTTAAACAAGACTTAGCTCCTGTATTTCAAGATGCCTCTACCACCAATTTTTCAATGCAAAATGTTGTTTTAAATACTGTACTCTGAAGCTATATCAAGAAAATGTTTTTTCCACATTTAAGCATTCTGAATTTT
This sequence comes from Latrodectus hesperus, assembly GCA_037975125.1. Taxonomy (NCBI): domain Eukaryota; kingdom Metazoa; phylum Arthropoda; class Arachnida; order Araneae; family Theridiidae; genus Latrodectus; species Latrodectus hesperus. The sequence goes on along the minus strand of CM075858.1, from coordinate 76,576,711 downwards.
TCTGAGTTATAATGATCTTTTGTTACATTCAACATTTTTTTGATTTAAAAAAAAATTAAAACAATCCAATCAAAAATGAATTTTTTAAATAGTTACTAAAACTCAAATTTGAAGTGTGGCTAAAGAAAGCTAATAATCTTAACCTTCACAAGTTTCAATAAATTACTTAAAATAATTTACATTTATTCCCTTTAAATTAATTTATTAATCATGAAAAATATTTTCACTTAATCCACTAATGTTTATTAAAACTTTGAATGCATTTATGTAAATTATTAACAGATGAAAGGAATGAGGTTTATACATTCTTTATTCAAAATCAGTCTCCAATTTTTAAGATAGTTCACAAAAAATATTAACAGGCCTTTTCGCAAAGAGTATTAATCTATAGAAATATTCTTTTTAATGTTAAAAGCTTAAGTATTCCTAAATTGAATGAGAACCTTCACTTTAACTTGAAAATGACAAATACTTATTGAAAGAAAAGAAAATACTGCTTTTAAATAGCATTTTATGTCAGTGTTCAGAACTTACTTTTATTGCTCTGAACAATTTAACACCAACATTTAATACCGCAGTAATTCAATAGCATTCTATTTCAGTGTCACACACAATCAGAAATATCAAATAATTCTACTGTTACTTATAATTAAAAATAAATAAACTATCAAGGGTCAACATAAACATACAACTATAATTTAAAAATCAAAGATATTTATAATTTTCTAAAAGGATCTTTAAAAACAAAAAGCACATATTGAGTAATAATGCATTGTAAATATATTTTTAATTTGCTTATTTACATAAGATATAATAGTCAAAAGTATTATGTATTGCTAATAGAATAATGATTGTTTTTAAATGAAAAATGATTAATTTCAAAATAATGCAGAGATTTTATTATATTATTTTATAATATACTCATATTATTTTATTAACGTTTTTTAAAACGGAAAATAATTTTTAAAAAAACATTTGAAACTTTAACTATTTTGTTAGTAGAGAATGTTAAACATTAATATCATAAGTATTTTGTATAATATTGAAAAGCAGATAGTTTCACAACTCACAGCTATTATAAGATTTTCAGCATTTTTTGTATATCAGATATAAAAAGAAACTTTTAAAGGTTTGATTTGTCAGTCCCTTAATGCTCTCATTTTGCACAAAAGGATTAATTTAACCAGGACTAACAATTCAAGACTACTGTGAACATCCCTGTCAAGTATTAAACCCCCAAAAAATTGAGCTGAAGGTAGGAACTTTTACTGTATTAATAGACCACATTGATGCAAAAGATTGAAGAAAGATATATTGTTTTTGTCATTGTTTTTAGAAATATATCATGATGTCGGATCATAAAGACCAATAAACATTATAATTAATGTATTCTTCTAAATCAATAGAAAACATTCAATTAAATATAATGCCGAAGTACTTTTAGAAATCAAAACTTCATAACAAAAAGTTTGAATTACTTACTTGTGGATGTAAATTCAAAACACATGTTTTGCCAGTTTCAATAACTCTCTGGATAGCATCAATGCTAGTACCATAATAGCTTTTTTGGTATTCCCCATGCTCGACAAAACGACCAGCCAAAATATCTGCTTCAAACTGAGTACGGCTTATAAAAAAATAATCAACACCATTCACTTCTGAGTCTTTTTTTGGGCGACTAGTGTCTAAAAGAGAAAACATAGTTTAAAGGAACACATTTTTTAGCGAGGAAGATAAATTAAAAAAATAACTACCCTTACATGACTAAGTAAGAGATATGGGTGAAAATTTAATCAAGAATTTTCACTTACTTTTTAAATCTTTTTTTTTAAACAAGCTTTTTCATAACTAAACAATTGCATAAAGTAAAGTAGAGTATAATATCAATTTTATAAAAGAATACTTCTATTTATTTCAAATTTTCGACACTAGTTTGTGTGCATATAAATATACATACAGGTTCTTATCAAAACAATGAAATGATTTACAAAGAATCCTTTATTAATATGGTATAAAGCCACCTTTGGCATGTAATACAATCCAGATTCTTTTAGGAATTGATTAATACAAATGTTGAATACTGTTTATAGGGGAATATTATATTATTCATGGAAATATTGTGAAAATTCTAGAAGAGATGCCAGTAGAAGCCATATTAAAAGCTCTTTAACAGGCCTTAACAGTTCAACTAACTACTCTGAGGTCAGGTGACTGGACTATGGCAGATGTTTAACTTCATCCTTGTGTTTGTCTAATCAGGATGTGTATTCCACTATCAAAATTGCTGAAAAATGATAATGGGTGAACTAACTATGAATGAATTAGTCAACTAATGGTAGTCTCCTCACTTATTTTCAAGCCATCAGTAGAGGGGTGATACCATTTCCATAAATTAAGAGAGATCTAAGGTATTTAGAGTGTGATGAAGAATTCAACCAATTGGAGAGCTGCATTTTAGAGAATATTGCTACCTACAACTTAACTGACTCACTGGAAAGCCAAAATTTAAATTTGCAATCTATAAAATTTGTTTCAGATCTTCGAAATATCTTAATATAAAATTGCACAATGCAATGTTGCATCTAAAAATCAAATTGAAATTTTAGTTTTTTCAGAGGAAAAACCTCAAATGGTTCAGAATAAATTAGCAGAAAGGTTCACTAATTCAAATAGAAAAGGATAATGGAGCAAACTAACCATGAGAATAAATGCTGAAGGTTCTTGAAAAAAGTAGAAAGAAATGAATTAGAGGACATTATTGGAATGCTACTCTATTTGAATTACATTTTTTAATAACTGACAATATTAACTGATTTTGTGTGTGTGTGTGTGTGTGTGTATATATATATATATATATTTATATAATTTTCTCTTAAACTAAGTATTTTCTTGTCTCGTATTCTTCAAAATTTATTCCGATAAATATAAAATGAATTCACAGATTTAGTTAGAAATCTCAAACTTAATCTTAAGTTTAAAAATTGAAGTTAAGTTTCAAATCTTATACTTAATGTATGAATGTAAATATTTTTCAGTAGTAAACTTGTGAATATGTTGCTCGTGACTGAATCTAGAAATCTATAGATTTAGTTTAGCAAGTTCAAAATGCAATTAAATTATGCCAAATTTTTATTTATACTTTGTTGATTTGGCTTCATTGCATTTTAAAATGCCTCAGGAATTTGCTGTTTTTCTCTTTTATTGTTTATTTGCATTAAAAATATAATGAGGCATTCTAAAGTTCAATTCAGCCAAGTATTTATGTATAAATATATGTGTGTGATGTTTTTAGCTACAAATTTACTAAATTGAGGACTTTAATAATTTCTATTTGAAAACAATTTCATATTGAAAAGCAATCTTAATCATAAAAATACTAAAACAAAAATAATGATTGTTCAGAAATTTAGGAATGTAAATATTGACAAGTATTGACTTTAATGTTATAATAATAATATAAATATAATCCAATCTCCTCTTTATTATTAATGCCTAATTTTATAAATTTATTTAATAATACAAAAAGGTAGAGGGAAGTCACTTTTACAATTCTGTCTACTGACAAATGTCTATCACTTCATCATTTTATAATATTACAACTAGAAAAAAATCAGTATTTAATTAATTATATAAATATGTGCTGTGAAATCATTCAATTAAGAATGAAATTTGTTTTATCTAGAAACTTCCCGTGTATGTAAAATTAAAATTTACTAAAATATGTATTTAATCATTTGTATATAAACTCTCTTTGAGACATTGCATTCATATCATATCATAATTTAAAAAGCTTAAGTATTTTAATCTTTCTATTTAATTTTTACGAATTTTCCAAAGTAAAATATGATACTTTGTGTATGCAATTTGAATTAAGTGTTATACAGGTAGAAAATTAAATTTTTTAATATAAATTTGGTAGAACATTTTCACTATTTGCTTCAATAAGTTTGATTGTGTGAGATCATTAAATGCAGAAATGTCAAAACGTAAATTATTCTAAGTTATTTAAGTTAAAATTTTTCCTGATTATTAATCAAAAATTTAAAACCATACAATTAGTTATGTTTTGTTAAGGAATGAATTTGTTTATTTTGACATATCAGAAAAGTTTGTTTTGTTTCTGCTATTTTATTAAATTATGTTAATTAAGATTATTAACAGAGTTATGAAATGTAACTAAATACAATTAATTTATAAGCAATCAATTAATCCATAGCAGTAACAAAGAAATATTAATTGAAACATTTGACTGTAATTATCACTTTTAGAAAGAGGCTACTTTTCTTGAGATGTGTTCCATTTATTTTAATTTTCCCTGATAAGTTGAAAAAATTATTCCATTATTTTAACATCAACTGACTGTATTTCAACATTGAGAATTGAAGATACTAACAATTAAATATTTATTTAACCTAAAATAATCTATATAAACTTCATCTGGGAGAGAAAATGGATAATAACTGTAATAAAAACGTTTTGAATTTATCTAATTATTATTTTGTACTATAGTCAAAAAAATTAATGTTGCCATTCTTAACCATTGGTGAAAATCAACAAGCAACCACCAGTGGTTAAGTCACAACGAAACAAAAAGAGTGCACTTGCCGGATCTCTGAGCTGCCTAATGGCCTATATGGGAACTCCAAATGCCTCTAGCATATATAATACGCGTCCATGCTTGGACAAGTCCCGCTATATGGATAAGTGCATTATCATTCTGGAAAATTCTATATGTTGAAAGAATCAAAGTTTGCATCATAGGATGGACCTGATGTGCTAAAACTTCTCTATGCTTTTCCCTAGTGATCATCTCTTTTTTATATTATAATTGGTCAAGCAGAAAATCATGTTATGGCTGTCCATATCATGATAGATACATCTCTATGTTTAATAGTTGATAGGAGAGTCACTCACAATAAAATTTTTGTGCAGACGTCCTCCAAGTGTGCATCCATCCTGTTGCAAGAAACAGAGTAAAAGATGCGCACGCGATTCAGACTTTATTACTTTCTTCCACTTATTGATCAACCAGGTTTTTTGAGTGTGAAAACATTATAGACATTTATCTCAGTAAAATCTCTTAGAAACTTTTAGGTCTTGAACAATCTGTTTATGATGCCTTCTAACTGTAATTATTGACACTGGAAAATACAGATGTTAATTGAAATTATGCAATCATTTTTGCTGCAATTGTTTTCTTTTTAGACATTATAATGTACTTAAATACCAATTGATCTCCTTCATTGGGCTTCTCTTTCCATCCATTACTGAAATTGTCTTGCAGCATTGTGTGTATGCTGTCTTGATTTTTGAGAATATATATTTAGAAACACCTAAAAGCGAAATGTCATAAAATTTGGTCTCTTTGAAAATGTGAAAGGTCTGACAATTAAGGTTTTTCAAAAAAATCCAAAGTCAACAGAACTTTGACGAAGTTACTACATACTACCAGAATACATACATTTTTATTTATAAAAAATGGTAGCTATTATTACATAACAATTACAAAGCACCTATAAAAATTCCATCATAAGAGATGTTTCCAGCATTTTGAAGTTCATTATAACCTCTTATCCAAACTTTATTGAAAACTTTTGCCATATCTAAAAATATACTGCTCCTTTATTTTCATATAAAACCTGTGTGTTCATATAAAATGAACTTTTTTTTAATTACGTCCTTATATAAGCTTTTTCAAGCATCATAAGTCTTGCAGTCCAATAGAGAAATGAAGCTTCTCCAGGAGAGGAGAGAGTCTTGAAGTGTGAAGAATCGCGGGCCTCTTGGAGGGCAGAACACATCCAAAGGTGCTCGCCAAATATAAAATGAACTTAAAAATTCAAAAATTAAGCAATGAAAAATTTTGTTTGAAATTTATAATATAATTTATATCATATTAATTTATTTATTCTTTAAAATATTATATAACAATAAGTCACTGAATAACAAATGTTTTTTTTTCATTAATTTCATTCATCTATAAAAGAATTTTGGAAATGAGACAACAAATTAAAAAAAGAAAGTATTTTTTAAGAAGTTACATAATCATACACACATTATATTGTATTACATTTTCATTTTAAGCAGCTAAATTACTTGAATTTTATGTGTCAGGACAAGGTGAAATCTTACGCTGTATTAAGTAAAGCATTAGAAAGTTTGGGTTATCACTGACTTCAAAGTCAGACCTATTTTTAAATAATAATATTGACTGTTTTGATTGTCACTTTTTAGTGCAAATTAAATCAAGTTCAAAACAAATAGGCTAAACATCTGAATAATGTTACAGTCAAATCAACAGATGTGATTTACAAGTGACAATATTATTTATATGAATATGAGCACAAAAAAAAATGCAATTAGCAATGTAGTAATTCTCAGATGAAACTACAGAAAGCATGTTATAGCACATTACAAGTTGACAATATTATTTATATGAAAGCATTATAGCATATATACAGAAATCATAACAGAATAATATTTAGCTCAGAAATATTTATAGAGAAATTTTAACCCAACATATTTATTGCTATACTCAATAGTGTGAAACCTTATGTATATGAAAATTACTGGAATTGTGTAATCGAAATCTAGAATAAATTAGTAAATCTGAGGAGAGAATTCAGTTAAAACTTATAAATAATTATATTTTTGAAAACAAAAAAAATTATAAATTTAAATGAGTCAGTTACTTACGAGGCACAGCTGCAGCAAATCTGCTAGTGTCTTCCATAAGTTTTTGTCTAAGTTCATGTCTCCCGACTTTTTGAGGTCCAATCAATACGAGAGGCCTTTTCTGATTAGCTCTAGGATAGTATAATTTCACCTCTTCATATGTCAATATCTGATCAGCATCTGTGTCTGAAATATAATTTAAAACTCAAGTAAAAAGCGGCATTAATAGTAAGTAAATTTATGTAATAAAAATGGTCAAGATAAAAAGCTAAAATAAAGCAAAATTTATTATAATTCAAATAAAAGATTCTAAATGAATAACAATAGGGGGAAAAGAGTTTGACTTAAAAAGAATTAAATCTGTATATATAATATATATATACAGGGTGATTATAAAAAAACTTTACCAACATCTGCACTTCTAGCGTCCATTCTATTTAACCGATCAAGATGATATTTCAAGTATAGTTCTTTTGAGATATGCGCTCGAGATTCTGTGAATGGCAACACAGTGGCCCTCGCGGTTACAGTTATAGTGACAGAAACTCGAAATTTTCGAATGGCAACGTCTACTTTTTACCATCGCAAAATGTTCAGCACATGCGAAAACCCTAAATAGCGTTGAAACGGTACCGATATGTCTAAAAACGGACGTGTTCTGCAAACACAAAAAAGAGTTCTGAAAACCGGCCAATAAAACACGATCTGGGCGCACGCAATAAATTTGCATGTGACAGAGTCAAGAAACCAATCACAGAACGCCGGTCGCCAGATATTCAGCGTAGGAAACCTATAAAACACCAAGCGGGTATGCGAAGTCGTCATTCGGGAACTCGCACATGCCGACGATATGAGTCTTCCTAGGAAAGTTCGCGGTGAATTGATCAAACTCTATTACCAAAATGGGATGAACGCTGCGGAAGCCTTGCGTGTGTATCGCCGCAATCATCGACAACGACGCGGCCCATGTACTCTGCAAGCTCTGCGTGATTTAGTGCGGAAATTCGAAGATACAGGCTGCACCTGTGACAAACAGCGCTCCGGACGGCCAACTGTTTCTGAGGACGTTGTCATGGAAGTGCACCATACAGTGACTGCAGGACACACAGAAACCGCAAGAGGCATAGCACGCGTGTTGGATATTCCGAACTCAACGGTCCGCAAGCTCTTGCGCTCGGTACTTCACATGTTTCCCTATCGGTTCCAGCGCGTCCAGATGTTGGAGCCGGGTGACCCACAACAACGTCTGGACTTCGCAAATGCATTTTTGTTACGATATGATGCGGATAACGACTGGCCACTTCGCATACTATGGACGGACGAGGCGCATTTCACCTTAAATGGCAGCATTAACACAAAGAATTGTGTGCACTGGGGAGAGACGAATCCTCATGCTGTGGCGCCAGTACCATTATTTGACGCCAAAGTGACTGCGTGGTGCGGCATTACAGCTACATTTGTTCTGGGCCCGTTCTTCTTTGAGGAAACGACCCCGACTGGCCCTGCAACATGTTCTGTAACGGGCCCTCGGTATGCAGCCATGCTGAAAAATTATGTCTTACCGGAGTTGCGTCGGCTGAATGCACTCAATGACATTGTTTGATGCAAGATGGCGCACCTCCACATATAGCGAGGTCAGTTAAAAGGCTCCTGGATCAGCATTTTGGTGATCGCATCATCTCACGCTATTATCCTTTCCGTGGCCTGCGCGATCCCCAGATCTGACGCCTATGGATTTCTGGTTTTGGGGCTATCTCAAATCCAGAGTTTATCTGTGCAATCCTCAAACATTGTCGGACTTAAAGGATTCTATACGGCGTGAGATTGGAAACATCCCTCGTGCCATGTTGCGTGCAGCGACATTGTCCACCGTCTCCCGCATGCAATGCGTAATTGCCTGTGATGGCACTCATGTGGAAAATGTTTGAAATTAATAAAGATTTTTTTCTCTATGTGTTCTCATCATTGAGCAGTGTCTTGTCTCTGTCGTATGCATTATTCCTCCGTGCGCCTTGAAGAACTGTTTGTATGTGTATAACACGTCGGTTTTCGGACATATCGGTACCGTTTCAACGCTATTTAGGGTTTTCGCATGTGCTGAACATTTTGCGATGGTAAAAAGTAGGCGTTGCCATTCGAAAATTTCGAGTTTCTGTCACTATAACTGTAACCGCGAGGGCCACTGTGTTGCCATTCACAGAATCTCGAGCGCATATCTCAAAAGAACTATATTTGAAGTATCATCTTGATCGGTTAAATAGAATGGACGCTAGAAGTGCAGATGTTGGCAAAGTTTTTTTATAATCACCCTGTATGTATATATATATATAAATAAATATATATATATATATATACATATATATATACATATATATATATAAATAAATATATATATATATATATACATATATATATATACATACATACATATATATATACATACATACATATATATATATACAGTAAGACCCCGCTTAACGCTGTTTCGTTTAGTGCTGTTTCGGGTTTAGCGCTCTTTTATTTCAACACGGGGATTCCACGAAATCGCTCGCAGCATACGGGGATTCCCCGAAATATTAAGCAGCGATAGGTTTCAAATACATATCCGAAAGAGTGTACTTGTGTGTCTTGTTTGGTGCGGTATTGTACAAACATACTTTTATTATTGGAAACATTTGTTGACATTATTGTAAGTAGGTATTAATTTACATATTTAATACTATATTACAGTGTCAAATATTTTGATCTTTAGTTTTTACTATGGGTGATAATGAAAAAGAAAAGAAAGCAACCAGAAAAAGCATTTCACTCAAAACTAAGATGGAAGTGATTAGAAGATTAGATTCTGGTGAACGTCAAACTCTAATTAATGCTTCATTGAACTTGCCAACTTCAACAATAAGGACCATCATGAAGAATAAAGAAAAAATACTGTCATCAGCAACTACAACTACGTCAAGCTCTGCAACTAGAATTACCCGTTCTAGAAATAATATCATAGAGGAAATGGAGAAACGACTGTCTATTTGGAATGACGACGAAATTGACCGCAATATGCCATTATTATCCATTAAGCCAATCTATCATAATGGAAAAAGCTAGAAGAATTTTTAATTACATTCAGGCTGAGACAATTGACACAAGAGAAACTTTCGTTGCTAGTCGAGGATGGTTTAATAGATTTAAACATCGAAATAACCTTCACAACATAAAGATTACAGGAGAAGCAGCAAGTGGTGATACAAAAGCGACGGCTGAATTTCCAGCGATATTAAAAAAATAATTGAAGAAGGAAACTATCCTCCAGAATTGGTTTTTAATGTTGATGAAACAGGCTTGTTTTGGAAAAGAATGCCGAAACGAACATTTCTATCCCGTGAAGAGAAACGGGCACCAGGATTTAAAGCTGCAAAAGATCGCTTAACCCTTCTACTAGGTGTTAACGCAAGCGGAGATTTTAAATTAAAACCATTGCTAATTTACCATTCCAAAAACCCAAGAGCGATGAAAGGCATATCTAAATCAACTTTACCTGTAATTTGAAAGTCTAATAAAAAATTATGGATAACTGTGAAAATTTTCCAGGGTTGGTTCACTGAACATTTCTGCCCATCTGTTAAACGTTATTGCGAAATTAAAAAACTTGAACAAAAAGCACTTCTGTTAATTGATAATTCTCCAAGCCACCCAACAAATTTATCAGACTTAACAACATGCATTCCAGTCGAAGTGGTTTTCTTGCTGCCTAACACAACTGCCTTAATTCAACCAATGAACCAAGGCGTTATTTCAAATTTTAAGGCTTATTACTTGCGGCGAATCTTTAAGCAAATGTTTGAAAAAACAGACGGAGAAGAGAACCAGTCCATAAGAGAATTTTGGAAAAACTACAACATCGTGGATGCTGTAGAAAACATAGGCCTTTCTTGGAATGAGGTAACAGAAAGATCTTTGAAAGGAGTATGGAAGAATATTTGGCCGGATTTAAGTAAGAGCGATGACGTTGGACACTCTGTCGATGTGGATGAAATAGTGGAACAGATAGTGAAATTAACGAAGCAAACCAGTTTTGAAGGGGTAAATGTGGAAGATGTCGAAGAAATAATTCAAGAAGCAGCGGCTAGTCTTTCTAATGATGAGCTCAAGGAATTAACTGAACAAGAAGAAAACAAAAATGTTGACAGCAGTGATTCAGAAGAAGAGCAAAAAGAATTTTCGATGGCGTTTGTAAAAAGGAGTTTGTCTACCATAACTGAAATAATGGATCAATTCATTGAAAATGATCCGAATTTTGACAGGAGCTCAAAAGTAAGGCGTGGTGTTAGAGATGCTCTATCCGTTTATGAAGAACTTTTAAGAGAACAACGCAAAAGAAAAAGGCAAACAACATTAGATGCTTTTGTCACAAAAAGGCAGAACACTGAAAACGCGGAAGGCTAACTAAATATGACTGACTTAGAATTTTATTTGTTTTTTTTTTAAGAATATTTGTTTTGTTATTTATATTTTGTTTCTATTTTTGCAAGAAATAATAATGTGGTATTAAAATTTGGGCTTTAAGAAATATATGTTTGGTTTTATTTTTATTAAAAAAACATACTTTTTAAATTTAATACCTAACCAATTTCCTAGCCATCTTCCCCTAACCCCAATATTTACATGTAAAGATAGCCTCGTTTAGCGCTGTTTCGCATTACGCTCTACTTTGATGGAACGTATCCCCCGCGTTAAGCGGGGTCTTACTGTATATACATATATATATATATATATATATTAGAGACAGAAAGACAAGACAAGACAGACAGATGCCAACATTTTTAAATTATACTTAAATATGGTAATAAAACAAAAAAAATACTTTTCACATATTTTTTATGCAAAATTTAATTTTGAAAGGCTCATATAAAATAATTATGTCATTTAATAAAGTAAGATAAATTCATTAAGAAAAAATAATTTCAGCAGAAATTTACTATCCTAAAAATACAGATGTGTTAAATAAATTTCATATGTGAATATAGAATAAAATATTTTAATAGAAACAAAATAATTGAGTAATTAAATGATTATCACTGTGTGAAATAATATTTATTCTTTTGTATTACCAATTTAGCATTATATAAATGTTCAATGCTGAACAAATACTGATAGGTCAAAGGTATGCGAAAAATAAGAACAAGAAAAACAATAAGACTATTTTAAAGACTTACAGATTTGTTACAATTATAGTAAAAGTTGTTATAGAAAAAAATAAAATAGTAACTTTAAAGATTCATTACATTGCCAAATCTAAATAGTAATATTTATAGTCATTTTGAATTTTACTAATTGATATTTTAAATAATTAACAATTTTTTAAATAATAAAGATTTTAATAATTAATAATTTGTTGGTTTTGATACTGAAGTCTGTCCTTTAAAGCTCTTTTCACTTACAAGTGTTAATTATCTAATTAATTAACAATAAACTATTTATAATTCTACTTGAAATTGTAGAATAAATTCAACAAAAATATTTTTATTACATTCTACTAGTATGGTTTGTAGTAATAAAATATTTTAAAACTGAAATGAAAATGAAGAAAATTACAAAATTTTCCAATTGAAATAACTGACAATTTAACAGTTATTCAGTTAAAATATAACTTTATTGTTACATTTCAATTTCAGTAAGAAATCTTTCTCAATTGTTATATTTAACTATTGAGGATAAAAAATATTTAACCACTGGAACATAAAAATATATATTAAAAGCATTTTAAAAAATTACGTATTTAATTTACTTACCATCATTGTAATTTAAGTTATATAATTTCTTCTTCTTTCTTCTATGAGGTCTTCTAGCACAAAGAAATTTTCCTGCAAGGAAATAAGCATGTGATAATTACAATCAATTATAAAAATATTTAAATTCTTTTAAAAAGTTAGAAATATACCTTTTTTAGATTTTCTTTCTTTAATATCACCAATAACAGCTTGTTTCATTATTTCTCTTCTAAAAAATAATTTATCAATATACAATATGAAGTATAAAGTTAAACCTAAGAACAAATTCAAAATCTTTAAAAAATGATTCAACTTCTGAAAATATAAAATATACTGTTTATAATAGTCATTTAATCATCATATCTTTATAAAAATAAATAAATAAAAAATAATAATAATAATAAACATGTCACTAAAGAAAAATTTTCTGTTTAAACATGATATTTTGAATGCTGAAATACATGAAGTATGTCGAAACCACAAAAAGAAGGATTGTAATAAATTTCAAGTTTTTCAGCAATTTTCAATTCTACAGCATGGATTTAAATCAGGTACAAATTGTTTAGATATTTTATTTAAATTGGAGAGATCATGAAGTGAAAGATCCATGTAAACTTATTCATCACTAGTTAAATCTGCAAAAATGTATACTACCCATTAATGTAATAATTAGTTTTACAAATTTATATTAAAATGATGCTAAAGAATCAGATCTAGACACTCAGGAGAAAAATGTTATGTAACCCAAACTTAAGTAAATTATAAATGTTTTAAAGGCATTTTATCCAAATTAGACACATAATAATAAAAGGTAAAATTGATATAAAATGATTCATCATTAATTAAATCTACATAAATGTATTATTCCTTTAATAACACATCTTCTTCACAAATTTATATCAAATATCAGTTTGATTTTGATCATTTGCATTTCTGTCAATAGCTTTTGAAGTTGGTTACTGTGATATTAATAAAAGTAGTATTAACAAAATATATGTGAAATTTACTTTTCAAAAAGAATTCATGTGACATGTAAGAGTGATCATAATTGGATTTTTAAGTTATGGAAATAAAATGAATATATTTAATATAATAAACAAATATTAATCAGTGGTCCAAATTACTTAATTTCGTTTATTACAAAGTAATGAAAAACAAAAATTATAATTTAAAATAAATATAAGTTTTGAAAAATGTCAGAGATTTTTTTAACAAATTTGGAAAAATTAATTTGAAAATTTTTTAAGGGAACGAAATAAAATATGCATAACACTTAGTACTGAATTGTTTAAAAAGTAAATTTCACTTTCTTAAATGAAATAAATTTTCTTGGAGCAGATAAACATTTTATTGACTTGCATATTGTCTAGTCTCATCATTTACCTTTTGCCATCTTTTTGGCAGTAGCATGATTCTATACTCATAAAATGATTGGTTTTTGCTAGCAAATAACTGATCTAGATGATTTTTGAATTCTTCATTTGAAGTAAAGATTTCCCCTTTCTAAAACATTTTGTAGTTACTGTAATAAATAACAAAAAGTACCAGAACTGGAGAATTTATGAAGTGACGCCATACATCCCTTCCGAAGAGTAGAAACTTTTGACAAGTTAAATTTGTTCAAAGTCTCCTATTATCTTGGTGTAGTACGCCTTTCCTATTGATAAATTCTAATCACTTCTGTTTAGGTATATCTAGTCCAGCTGGAAATGATACTTTTCAGAACTGATAGTTGGATTGGTCAATAGAATCTCTAAATAATGTTTTCCTCTGAAATCCCACCAAACAAATAGCTCACCTTTTTTGACGCATATCAGCTTCCAAAATGCTTTAAGTCAGATCATCTGTTTTTACTCTCCGAGAAGTAACATTTAACAACGTTGTAGACAATCTATTCTAACTCTTTAAGATGTCCTTCAAAAATGGGTCATTTTCTTGCCATTTGGGAAGAAAATCAAAAGTATGAATGTAATGGCACAAATTTCTCTATGTAAGAACATGAAGAACCTGTATTAAGTTTTGAGATTAAACCCTAACATTTCAAAAAGATTATGAACAGTCAAATTTGATTAATTTAATCTTCCAACATTTTTATGAGTTGCTCTTCTCTGGTCTGCCTCCACTGAGGACTTTATTATATCCAATACAAGTGGCTTTTAAAAATACAGAACATTTTCAAAATTAAAATTGCAGGATCAAAATTTTGCAAACTAATTTTGGCACAAGCATTCTATTAATACATCTTTTCCATACACACTGAATCATTTTTTTTCTTACTTGAACAGTATTTTTACCTTTTCAGCAGTAAAATATGAAGAAAATGCTGTCTTTTACTTCCCATGTGGGAAAGAAACTAACCAAAAATTATTGGGTAGAATAAATCAAACTTTTTCATATGCAAGTCTTGTTAGATCACCTGTCAAAACATATTGTTACAAATTTGTAAATAATGATTATATTTGTCTTAAAATATCTCAGACAGATCAGAAATTCTCACATTTTGGGCAAAAATTGCGGTATTTAGACGTGTTGTAGTTTAAAAGCGGATTTCCTAATGATTTGGCGACTTGGCGACAGTTGGCGAGATTCTTGGCGACTTGGCGACGGTTGGCGAGATTTTTGGCGACTTGGCGAGAAATCGATACTTCTGGAAACATCCATCACCTAAGCTCTAGGACCAATATTTTTCGAGATAGCCTAGAAGCTTCCAGAGCCTTGGCGAAATTGGTAGATTTCTCCGCCAAGTCAGGTATAAATACCGCAGCCCGACATGGAATAGTAGTAGAGTTTTGTGAAGACAGTCAGTGAGTGAAGACGATTAGTTGTGACTGCTAGTTGTTCTCTGTCTGAGGTATTTGAGACCTGTGATTGGAAGCTGTTTCTTATTATATCTGACGAATTGTAGCTGTATAATTGTGACTGTTACAGCGGGAATTTCGTTTATTTAGTGAAGTTCTTACGAATAAAAGTCTTGTGTTCATTAAGTGGTTGCTTTATTCAACTCTCAATCGACACGAACCCGTGAAGCTCGGTACAACTGGTGTCAGAAGTCGGGGTTGAAGAGTTGATGCAGCGTGTCACAAGAAAAATGGATATGGATTTAATGAAAAGTCTTCTCGAAAAATTAGCGGAGCAGATGGCTGAGATGAAAGCTGGACAAGAAGAGATGAAAGCTGGACAAGAAGAGATGAAAGCTGGACAAGAAGAGATGAAAGCTAGACAAGAAGAGATGAAAGCTGGACAAGAAGAGATTAAAACCGAGATGATGAAAGAGATGAAAGCTGGACAAGAAGAGATGAAAGCTAGACAAGAAGAGATGAAAGCTGGACAAGAAGAGATTAAAACCGAGGTGATGAAAGAGATAAAATCTGGACAGGAGGAGCTTAAAAAGGAACTTAAGAAGGACATTGTAAGTGTTAAAGAAGAATTCTCCAACATCATTCAGGAGAAGATGATTGCAATGGAAGATAAGGTAACTTCAGTTGAAACTAAAGTTCTGGAGATAGAAGAAAACGTTGAAGAAGCATTAGACAATATGAATAAGAAGATTGAAAGCTTGGAGAAGCAAATATCAAACAAACATGAGGAACCGAACGTGACATTTGTGCCTTCCCTAGCCAATATTAAACTCTCAACATTTGATGGGAAATCATCCTGGCAAGTATACAAGACCCAGTTTATGATGGTAGCGGAAGCTAATGGATGGAATCCCCGAGCCCAAGCTTTTCACCTGGCGGCTTCTTTAAGAGGAGACGCGGCTGACATCCTCGAGACGCTTCCGGAGGAGCAGAGGCACGATTTCCAAGCCCTATCGAGTGCGCTTGAGCTGCGGTTTGGAGATAAGTGCACTAAAGAATATAGCAGACTACAGTTAAAGTCCCGCTATCAAAGAGCGGGTGAAAGTCTGCAAGAATTGGCTGCCGATATTCAGCGACTTTCCCATCTAGCATTTTCGGACTGCCCAGCTGAGACACGTGAAGATCTGGCTCTCCATCACTTCATCGATAGTGTGCGGGATCCGGAGATACAGAAAACACTTAGACTCGCCGATGTCAAAGATATCGGATCTGCCCTAGTATACGCACATAAGATAGAGGCTGCCCAGCAGGCCGCGCGTAAAGACCGGCACTCAATCAGAGCCGTCTCTGCTACTGATACGGACTGTAATCTAAGAAAGCAAATTGAAGATCTGCGGCGAAAAGTCCGTAGCTTAGAATTGAGTAAAGGTGGCAGAAACATGAAGATTCAGTGTTGGACTTGTGGTGCAGTCGGACACGTCCATAGAGACTGCCCGAAACGAAAAGATGGTGGAAATGATCTTCCACCACAGCAGGGAAACTAATATGTGGCCATCTCGCGGGGCGGAGATGTCCAGAGAGTCAGAAGCCCCATTTCAAATTGTTTCACATTTCTTCCGTAAGTAGCGGCGACAACGGACTTTTCGTTATGGGACATGTCAACGAAGTTCCCTGCAGAATGATAATCGATACTGGAGCCAACGTAACTATCATTAGGACAGATATGGCTCGCAAACTTGGTGAGAAACTCATCTGGACGCCGCCCTGCATTACCCTCCAAACTGTGACAGGTGATAAGATTAAAGTGCATGGAAAAGTCAATCTAAACATTGCATTTGGTAATGCCGTGTACCATCATATGGCATATGTCGCTGATATAAATGACGAATTTATTCTCGGATTGGATTTCCTCAAAGAAAACCATTTCAAGTTAGATTTTAAAAATAATGAACTACACTCATGTTCTGAAGACATAGCGATTTTTAAGACGAAATATTCAGATATTAAAACAGTCCATCATATAACTGCAAAGAGTGAAATAACATTACCACCAAGAACTGAGACAATAGTTTCCGGAGCTCTTTCAGAAGATAATAATTTTCATTATGGATTGACTGAATATCCAGATTCCGACAATAGCGTTAAAGGAGTACTAGTGGCTTCTTCCCTCGTCGACCTTTCACGAAATGTAATCCCGGTAAGAGTTGCTAATCTAAGCAATAAGGTAAAACTAATAAAAGAAGGAGAAGTGCTGGCGACTTGCACTCCAGTGACCTGTATTAACCGAAATTGTCAAGCCACACTATCTGAGCCTCCTGACACTCTAATTAATGAACTCCTTCAGAGAGCAGAGTTAGATGATAAACAGAGGAATGCTGCAAGAAATTTATTATTAGAATTCGGAGATCTCTTTTCCAAGAAATCAGATGATGTTGGGCGAACCAAATTGACGCAGCACCGAATCAATACAGGAAATCATCCACCCATTAAACAACATCCGAGAAGATTGCCATTCGCTAAGCAGGAAGAGGTGGATAATCTTCTGATGGAAATGCAGCAGAATGACATTATTGAGCCATCAGAGAGTCCTTGGGCTTCGCCTATTGTTTTAGTTCGGAAGAAAGATGGTTCTACCCGATTCTGCGTTGACTATCGTCGGTTAAACAACATCACTAAAAAAGATAGTTACCCTCTTCCTAGGATTGACGATACACTTGATGCTTTATCCGGAAAACAATGGTTTTCGACTTTGGATCTCAAGAGTGGTTATTGGCAAGTAGAGATACATCCTGAGGATCGAGAAAAGACTGCATTCACCACAGGACAAGGACTTTGGCAGTTCAAGGTTATGCCATTTGGGCTTTGCAATGCACCTGCAACGTTTGAGCGCCTGATGGAGACAGTATTACGAGGACTTTCCTACGAAGCCTGTTTGGTATATTTGGACGATATCATTATTGTAGGGCGCACATTCGAAGACCATTTAAGAAACATCCGAAAGGTGCTGGAAAAATTAAAAATGGCCAACCTGAAGCTGAATCCTTGCAAATGTAATTTATTCCGACGTGAAGTAAGCTATCTGGGACACATTATCTCTGCTGAAGGTGTAAGAACAGATCCTGAAAAGATCTCCGCAGTTAAGGACTGGAGTCGTCCAAAAGATGTCCACCAATTAAGAAGTTTTCTTGGACTATGCACATATTACAGGAAATTTGTTAAGGGTTTTTCAAGTATTGCCAGACCTCTTCACAAGTTGACAGAAGTTAAACAGAGATTTCTATGGACAGATGAATGTGAGAAAGCTTTTAAACAACTGAAGGAGGCGTTGACATCTTCGCCCGTTCTTGCATATCCCCAGCCCGGAAAAATATTCATTTTAGATACGGATGCCAGCAACGAAAATATCGGAGCTGTTTTGTCGCAGGAAATTGATGGTAAAGAATGTGTCATTGCTTATTGGAGTAAATGTCTTTCGAAACCAGAGCGGAATTATTGTACAACCAGGAAGGAATTGCTGGCAATCGTCAAAGCCATAGAACATTTCCACCATTATCTCTATGGAAGAAAGTTCTTGCTCCGGACCGATCACGCATCCTTAACCTGGCTTTTAAATTTTAAAAATCCAGAAGGACAGGTAGCCAGATGGATTCAACGACTCCAGGAGTTTGA
Source organism: Latrodectus hesperus (assembly GCA_037975125.1). Lineage (NCBI taxonomy): Eukaryota > Metazoa > Arthropoda > Arachnida > Araneae > Theridiidae > Latrodectus > Latrodectus hesperus. Next base: position 76,557,804 of record CM075858.1, on the reverse strand, counting down.
CTTTGAAATACGTCATCGCAAAGGAACTCTTCATGGAAATGCTGATGCACTATCAAGGAAGCCGTGTAATGAAAGCTGCCGATACTGTTCTAGAGTAGAGAAGAACTATCAGCTGATAAATACTTCGGTACGCCAAGTTACTGTTTCATCTCCATCAAAACCAGACCCATGGAGTGATGAAGGACTTAGGGAAGCCCAAAAAGAAGACCCAGATATAAATCCAATTCTTGAATTGAAAGAATCTTCTAGTATGAGACCAAGTTGGCAGGATATCTCCACCTACAGTCCTGCTACTAAGCAATATTGGGCTCTTTGGGACTCACTCCATATAAGAAATGGTGTCTTGTACAGGAAATGGGAGTCCGATGATGGACGTAATTTTAAATGGCAGCTTGTTCTTCCAAAATCAAGAATTTCAGATGTTTTGAAAGAATTGCACAGTAGCTCAACTGGAGGCCACTTCGGAGTAATGAAAACTCTACAGAAAGTTCGAGAACGCTTCTATTGGAGCAAAACGAGACAAGATGTAGAGAAATGGTGCCAATCTTGTGATGACTGTGCGGCACGTAAAGGACCGAAGAAACGTAGCCGAGGAAGGTTGCAGCGGTACAACGTAGGAGCACCTTTTGAGAGGATAGCATTGGACATTTTGGGTCCTTTACCACGATCCTCAAATGGCAACAAATACATACTAGTTGTCATGGACTACTTTACTAAGTGGCCTGAAGCGTTTGCAATCCCCGATCAAGAGGCGACTACAGTAGCCGAGGTTCTAGTGCAACAATGGGTTTCCAGATTCGGCACACCCTTACAAATTCATTCTGATCAAGGGACAAATTTCACCTCTGTTGTGTTTAAAGGAATGTGTCAAATTCTCGGAATAGACAAGACGCAGACCACGCCACTACACCCACAATCGGATGGCATGGTAGAGAGGTTTAACAGAACCATCTTGAATAACCTCTCCCTTATGGTTTCCAGAAATCAGCAAGATTGGGATTTGAAGCTACCGCTGTTTCTGCTTGCATATCGCAGTGCTGTCCATGAGACTACCGGATATACTCCTTCACAGATGCTCTTTGGTCGCGAACTTCGTCTCCCTTGTGATCTTCAGTTTGGTCGTCCACCGGATACATCTTCATCGCCAGAGGAATACCTTCGAGACCTTCAGGCACGTCTTGAAGATGTCCATAACTTTGCTCGAGACCGAATCAACCTGACGACCGAAAGAATGAAGACAAGGTATGACACAAGAGCGACGGGACATGAATTTCAAGAAGGTGACAAAGTTTGGTTGTGGAACCCGATTCGACGTAAAGGACTTTCTCCAAAGTTGCAAGCCAACTGGGAAGGTCCCTACACAGTCCTAAAAAGACTGAACGACGTCGTGGTTCGTATAAGAAAATCATCTGCTTCAAAACCAAAGGTAGTACATTATGATAGATTAGCTCCTTATCGTAATGTAGAGTAAAAATCAGTAGACCATGGTCTGTTTGTAAATAGTATAGATAATTTTAATCTTTTCTATTTTCTTGTATTTTTAGTGTATGTAATGTGCTCTGTATCCTCTTGAAATGTAAATTCTTTTATATTAAATTTAGCCTCCTATCAGGGGATTGTACTGCCCGGGACGTGCAGTCCTTGAGAGGGGGGCAATGTTACAAATTTGTAAATAATGATTATATTTGTCTTAAAATATCTCAGACAGATCAGAAATTCTCACATTTTGGGCAAAAATTGCGGTATTTAGACGTGTTGTAGTTTAAAAGCGGATTTCCTAATGATTTGGCGACTTGGCGACAATTGGCGAGATTCTTGGCGACTTGGCGACGGTTGGCGAGATTTTTGGCGACTTGGCGAGAAATCGATACTTCTGGAAACATCTATCACCTAAGCTCTAGGACCAATATTTTCCGAGATAGCCTAGAAGCTTCCAGAGCCTTGGCGAAATTGGTAGATTTCTCCGCCAAGTCAGGTATAAATACCGCAGCCCGACATGGAATAGTAGTAGAGTTTTGTGAAGACAGTCAGTGAGTGAAGACGAATAGTTGTGACTGCTAGTTGTTCTCTGTCTGAGGTATTTGAGACCTGTGATTGGAAGCTGTTTCTTGTTATATCTGACGAATTGTAGCTGTATAATTGTGACTGTTACAGCGGGAATTTCGTTTATTTAGTGAAGTTCTTACGAATAAAAGTCTTGTGTTCATTAAGTGGTTGCTTTATTCAACTCTCAATCGACACGAACCCGTGAAGCTCGGTACAATATTGATTATGCAGCTTAAGTGTAAAGTTGGCTATCAAAAAATACAATTAAATTTTTTGATGGGAAAAACAAAATTACTTTCTGAATATCTTAATAGTTAAAACAAAATTTCAATCAAGAACTTCTCACAAGTTAACTTGCGTTAATTAATTTTTTATTTATGGGTACAAAGATTGATGTAATGTTAAGTAAAGACAACTTTACATTTATGAGACAATGCTTTGAAAATAAGCAAAAAATAATAAAATGCTTGAAATCTGGATTATCAATTTGTCAAGAGATTTATGTGATTTGACTATTAGGTAACATTATACTGTAAACTCATTTTAAGAAATTGGAAATTCTCAATTTTAAGGCATTTTTATTCATATTGGCTTGTTTTGTTATAGTCATCTTTAAATATAAATAACCTTTACTTTATATTTATTGTTAAGTTTCTGGCAAATAAATATGAGTAAAGAGCTTTGACAAAAAAAAGTTTTCCCATAAATATAATTTATAATGTCAATTGCAATATCATGAACATGCAACCAATTTATGCCTATATTATTAAATAACTATCATTTTATATTATGATAAATTTACTCTTATTTTAAAAAAAGATTATGAAATAAATACAGGATTTAAATAACAAATTACTTAATAAGATCATGTTTTTACAGAAGTTGAAAGTATTCCATACTAAATCTAAAATGAGTTCATCATAACTTCAGTTTGAAGTTTAAAGTTATAGTTTTGGATGACTGAGTGTTGTAATTTATATCTTGAAATGAATGCAAAACAAAAAGTTAAACTGTTATACATAGCCATTTGTTATGAATGTTAATATATTATTTGAAAATTTTTGAAACAACCAATCAATTTTGTAAAATGTCTGACAACTGCTTTTCTACAATTAGATTGCAACTACACTAGTGTAAGCCATATATCACTGACTCAGAATAATTTTGAGCATTGAAATGAGCATTCGACACCTTATATATGTATATATTTAATATAACTTTGACGCTTTGTTTCATAATGAATAAAAATTTCAAGTTATATCTCTTTAGTACAAGTAAAAAAATGATGGTAATGAAAAACAAAACTTTTATATAAAATAAATATTATTTTCACTCTTAAGAATTTTGAAAGCACAAAGTAGACTTTATAATTACCAAACTAAAGTAACAATGAAAAGAAACTTACTGTTGTTGAAAACTTTTACTAGGTATTAAACCAGCCAGTAATTGGTCTTCTTCCCCTTCCCTGTATGCTTGCCACCAATTTGGATCGTCCTGACTTATAACATGCAAGACATCACCTTTCTGGAATGACATACCCAATTCTCTGCATGGAATGTATAAATCATCGTCAGGCTCATAATCAAAATGAGCTTTTAAGTGAATCTAATATAGAAGAATAAAACTTTAGATAGATAAAAATTATGAATCAATATAATTAAAGAAAAATATATAAAATTAGCAACAAAAATTGAAATTAAACATGTATATGTTAGCATAAGCACAATAAAATATTTCTTATATGCCTTGCTGGTCATTAAAACTGCTCTGCCAAGGTGGCCGTTTATGCATGTAACATTTATAGGATAGAGACATGTAACATATAAATGATAAGTTTTTTTCTATCATAATCATGTAACGCAGGTAGCAATACAAGCACCAAAAGTGCACTCGAGTAGAATGAAAATTGTGAAAAGTTGTTGTGATACTACATGCAACTAGGAGAAATAGTAAACAGCACATTTCTGACTTTGATAGAGGTCAAATTGTAGAAATTGTAGTTTACCACATGCTTGCAGTTTATACTATTGTGGTATTGCCATTCATGCTATTCAAAAGCTCCTTCTGAGCAGAGTACAGAATTGATAAGTTCAGCATAATCAAATAAAATGGCATTAAAAACTACTACACATATATACATTATTTCAACTAGGCAATCATATTGTAGCAACTAAAAAGACAGTTGACAGTCATAGTATACCCATGGTTTTTATGGATTATATAGCCATATGATAAGCACAGTCACAAAATGGAGTCATTTGCAAGACAAATCTCAGCATGAACATGTTAAGTCTATACTGGTTGCAGTAACGTGGAATGATAACTAGACAATTATAATTTTTGTTATCCTTGGCACTACAGACTGGAGACTTTCAATATAACGAATAATGTAACTGGGTGCAGGAATGACAAGGAATATATTGTTTTCAGACAAATCGCAATTCTGCTTAGAACATCAGGGTCACTACTGTTTGGCGGTACTTACATGAATGCACATTGTCAATGGGCATTTCATATCAACATACAGTCCCATCAACTTTAATGATGATATACACATACCTGCCAACATTGGAGAGAAAAAAAATAGTAGATTCTACTGATTTTGAGGGAAAAAATCAGGAGACACTACTCGCCACATTTTTGCTTGAAACAGAATGCTTAAAATGGTAATACCACAAAAAGACAATTTTACTCTTTAGATTATACATTCTGAGAATAATTTATGCTAAACATTTTGTGTTAATCTTAATATTTGAATAAAATATTCATCAACCTCATAATGGAACTATGAAAAATAAAAGAATTTAACTACATGTAAAAAAATAAACAGCAATGTTTATAACCCAATATTTATTTTATAGAGCAACTTTTACTACTCTAGTGCAATTTATAAATATTAAACTTACATATAAAATTACATAAAAACCTAAAATATATTACTAAATAGTATTAGTAAAAAAAATTTTTGTACTATTTCTAAAATAAATGTATTATTAGAACACATTTAAAAGCTTATTATATTAAAAAGTAGTTTAATAATGATAACATTTCCAGCAAACTAAACACATCTTAACCCCTTAACAGGCAATCCTGAATTAACTTGGGCAAAACTTTTTGTGCTAACGAACTATTCTGAACCTTTTGAAAGTTGCCCGAGTTTCACTGAAACACTTATTTAAGTTCAACCTCCTAACAAGATGGATTGCTACAACATTGATGCTTGGGAATTTGCACACTGAACAAATCCTTTTTGGTAGGAAAGCACCATCTATATATATATATATATATATATATATATATATATATATATATATATATATACATATACATATATATACATATATACACACACACATACCATTTTGCAAATTAAAAATTTTTTTATTTCATTTTTTTCTCCCATATAATTAATTACAAAATTTCTACCTATTTTAATTTGTTAATTACATAAATAATTTAAAATAATTTTTATTATATATTTTTTAATTATTAGGGTAAAAACATGTTTAAAATTTAATAAAGATCATTTTTAGATAACCATTTGAAATGGTATATTATTCATACACACATATAACATATATACACAAATATGTCTAAATAAAATTTTAGTTAAATGTTAAAAATATTAAAATTTCTTTTTGTCAGATTCCATTTGTTAATGTCAAATGCTTAAAACATAAATGAAGTCATGTTGCTAATTTAAAAAGACAATGTATGGAAGTAAGATTTATTTAATAACTTTTAAAATAGGTTAAGTAAATTATATTTTTTTATAAAAAATATGTGTTTGAATTTACTATAACTATTTTAATTACTCTTTCAAAGTAGTTAAATGTATGGTTTTAGTGCATTACAAACTATATAAAAGACATTCTTTTAGTTTCTAAGAAAGATAAAGCACACACACAGCATTAGTTCCAAACTTTCATACCAAATATTTTGTCACTTGCTTAAAATTGTTCATAATTTTTAAGAGCATTATTGAGGTTTTTAAAAATCTGGAATTCTACTCTTTTAATTTGTGGCCTTTATGCATATAAACGTAAGAATTTCTGAATTCACATTGATTTTTTTTCATGACAAAACAAATAAAGGCTAGTTTAAGTAACCAGTACTTCTCGGTGTTTCTTGGTCACTTCTTGATAATTAAAGAAGACATCTCAGTCCATTGTTTGTTCTTGAAATAGGCTTAACATTCACTTTACAAAAAATAAATGTTTAGCCTAATTCAAAAGCAAACATTTTCAAATAATTCGTTATAATCAGTGATTAACAGAATTTTAAAAAATACAAGAACTATTGATTAATATTACAATAATTCATACAAAATTTATGGAATTTGCATATCAGTTCAAACATTTTTAAAAATTATGTCAAATTGTAGTTACAATATATTTTATACTTAAACAAATTTTTGAATCCATGGAAAATAATATTTCATGAATTCAAAATTACATTTTGAAAAAGAAAGGAGTGCATCATTTCCATCTAGCTGTCTTCTGCATGTAAATTGAATGCTGGTTCATTTATTATCCCTCTTAGAAATTAAATTCTTTCTAATCTAATATGATAAAACTAATTTTTCCACTATCATTTCTGATCTAAGCAATAAAAAATAATTTTTGTATTAAAAATTAATCTTTTGAAATCTACAGTAAAGATTAGAATTTCATACACAACTGGAACTCAGCAGACTATCCACCAACGAGAGTTCAAATACTTTTCCATTTACAAATCACCCTTGAAGAAATGTTTCTGTTTGGTTGATTTAAAAAATTTCTAGGGTATTTTAGTTACTTCCTTGGTGATCAAATCTCAGAATCAGTATGCTAAATATAAGTAAATATATGAAAAAATATACTAAAAATAATGAACTAGATTGAATTTACTGAGCAATACAGATATCTGAAGCATTTACCAAGTACTGGAATTTCTTGCCTTGATTAGGTCTCCAGATTTCAAAAAATTTATATTTAAATTTTAAAATATTATGCCTAAGTAATTTTATTATTTACTACTGAAGTGAAGCATTTTCTGATAAATAATTTGTTGTACTAAATGGTAAGAATTGTTCTGGAACACTAACAAGATTCAACAATTACAATCTTAATTTAAAATAAAAAATATTAAGGAGGCAAAACTTTAATAACAAAATTAATTTGATTTTATTTTCACATGTTATTTTGATAAATGAATTCACTTTTCAAGAACATCTCATTTTTACATTTTCTCAATAGCTATTTGTTTAAATGATGATTAAAAAAATTTTTGTAATTTGATAATATGAATTTTTGTTTTGTGAATTTAAGTAGTTATTCCAACACATTAGCATTTTTCTTTTTTATAAATCAACATACACTGTATGAAATTTTACAGTAAATGATATCTATATTAAAAAGTCATTATGACATAATTTGAAATGTAATAACCCATTTTACTCTACAAGTTCCAAAAAAAAATTTTTTTTTTTTTTTTTTTTTTTTTTACAATTCAATTCAAAAGTAAACATATTGTAAAAATTCCATTGTTTCATAAATATACTCATTGATGAAAAAATAAGTTTGTCATTTTACTTACATTACGAAAATTTCTTAAAAGATTTATTAGTTGACAATCTTTTATAAAAGCAATAAAATATATTTAATTGACTATTCTACTGCAGAATTTAATTTTATATAAAATTAAGGTTGATATGAAGTTAGTATCTGAGATATTTCAGATAAATATTCTTTTAAAAAATATATCATATATGAATCAATGTCTTAATGTTCTAAGAAATGAAAATTATACAGAAAATTTCACTTTCTGATAATGAAATTTAGTAGAAAATATGCATTTGTATTTTTTTTAATTTAATAACTTTATTATTTATTTATTTATTCATTATTTACCAATTCTAATTTAATTTTGTAGGAAAGATTTCCCTTTTCTTTAAATTTCATTTAAATTTTTATTATTATTTATTTTGCATTCCACTTCTTAATTTTTTTAGAAACAATATTTTATACATTTTAATTTCCTCATAAAATTCCCATTTCCTCTCTATCAAACTCAAAATTAAAATATACAAATGCAATTATTTTTCATGATTTTCATGATTAGATTTTCATATATATATTTAAAAATTCTTTAGATTTTTTATAGGGTATTTTTTAAAAATTATAATCATAAAATATATCTTAGCTATATAGATTTTTTTCTTATTTATTTTACAAATATTATCAAAGACTCCACAAGTTAGAGTTGAATATTAAAAAATATTTACAACTGCACATTTTGATTCTTTTAGATTTTCATATATAGATTTAAAGATTCTTTAGATTTTTTATCGATGATTTTTATCAAAACATTTCAATTTAATTTTCTATTCAAGAGATAAAAATAAAAACATAGTAATTCAGAAAATATTTTCAAGTAGTGAACTCAAAAAGCAAATGAACATATGTTGGTTTCTTCAGTGGATACAGTATGTAGACATCCTTCTTCAAATAAAGAATCAAAATGACAGTATTCTGTGATGATCAAAGAAAAAAGAGATATATATCTATTACAAATTAGAGGCTTTGTATCCACGACAGGTGCAAAGAGACAAAAAACTTGCTTTGTAGTGAAAGCACAAACTAACATTGCCACTGAGAAGCAAAAATTAATCAGATTCCTGTATCTACCTCACATGGATTAAGAGTTAGTTTTATTTAGAGTAAAAAGCTTCCAGAAAAATACAAATGTCTATCACATACAAATGCCCATCAATTAACTTGAGAAAATTACTTTCATGCACACATTTTTTCCCATAAACAAACAAAAAAGCCAACTTACAATGTTTTCTCTTGTCTGAGGCTTAGGAGAATCATACTGATTAGGTATGATAAGGAATGTTAGAGTACCAGACATATTAGCCTATAATATAAAATAAAACATTATTTATAGTGCTGCATTATTTAAATAAAAAATTTTAAATTATAATAAGTAACAAAAAAGCTAATCCAAGTCAACATTTAAAAAAATTTTCAGGATAGATAAAAGAACATAACTCTGAAATGATATATTTTGTAAAAAAATTAAGAAAATTTTTGAGACTTCACAAGCATTTTACTTTGTTATAACAGCTGTAGATTTTTATTAAGTAATTGAATTTTCTAATTAAAAATAAAATGCAATAATAATTCTTTTTTAATCATATTTAAAATTGAATAATGAATTTTTTTGTAAGATTGGCTAGAAATAAATTAATACATAGTGGCACAAGGATTTACAGAACTTTTTAAATATAACAGAAAATAAGGAAATTAAAAAGATTAATAAAATAATGTTTTTGCTTTTTCATAAAACCTTGTTCCAAGTTTAAAAAAATAATTGATGCATTTTAAATTAATATTTTAATTAATAATGAAAATGAAAAATTAATTAATAATAAAAAAAGAAAGAAAAATTCAGAAAATGAAAAAAGAAAAATGCTTTTAATTAAAATACTAAATAATTATTTAATAATTATTTAATATTTTAATTAAAACCATTTTTCTTTTTTCCTTTTCTGATCTTACATTTTGCAATATATATACTTTAACTTACACTTTAGATCAGCAAATTAAAATTTGTCTTTAATGTAAAAATTTTGCTCTCATGAGATTAAAGACAGTTATATACACAAGCTTTCATTGTATGAATATATTAAATTTTTATTTCTACTCCTAACATGATTTTAAAGATTATTAAGTCAGTTTTCTTATTTGAAGAATTGTATTCTGTTGGATAAAAAATTTCAAATTAATGCTTTTTGATTATCTTGAAATCTTACAACATAAAACTTTTATTTATAAAATATTTCATGGAAATATGATTAGAGATATTTACCATGATATCACAAACATCATTCACTGATTTTCCCCTCAACTCAATACCATTTACTTCTAAAATTTCATCACCCTCATGAAGTAAACCTGAATAAAAGAAAATTTTTTAAACAGAAATAAGTGACATTGCTTGCGAGAATTAAGAATCTTGACAGTAAGTTATAGTAGACACAGGGTAAAAAAAGAAAAATCAAAATCAAATTTTATTTATTTAAATTTTATAACAATATTTTTATAAACTAATTGCAATAAAACATTTATAACATTACCTATAAAAACACTGTCAGAATTATTTTTAAACAAAATTTTGTTAAAAAAAATTTAAAAACTTTTAAACATTCTATGGGGGTGAAAAAGCCCAATGGGATAAATTTGTTTTAAAAGTCAATAATTAAAAAATAAAAGAATAAAGAAAAGTAATTACTGGTTATTCAAAATGTATTAATAAAACTAAAAATAGTTTTCTTAGAAACCATACTAAGCACCTGAAAACCTGTTTTCTCAACTAATTGAAAACAATTTAAAAAAGATATTCGTCTGCCATATTTGTGGTAATGATTATTATACGATTTAAACATAAGCCCCTAAAATCATAGAAAACCAACAAGTCTGCATCGTACCACGGAATTCTATGAATAAACTAAGCTCTATAATGAAATTTGAAAATTTTGGGCAAGAATTTTCTGAAACAGATTTATTGGGTATAACAGTAAGTGAACTGAAGTCAAATTTAAAAAGTTGGAACACTTTAAAATTGCTTTGATTATATTTATGAGCAATACTACGATTTACTGAACATCAATGAAATACCAGATGCCGAAAAAGACTTAGAAGATACTATTATACTTAAACTAAAAAATGCTACTTACCACTTTTTTCTGCTATTCCACCTTTAACTATACGGCCAACTATAACCGCTTCCCCATCATTTTTCACTGTAGCACCCTATATTAAAAAAAAAATTTATTCATAAAATATTGAATACCTTATAAAATATATAACAAAACATTCTGAAACATAGTAAAATTCTAAAAAATTTAAATAAAGTTGTAATTAACATTAAAGGTATGAAGGATACTCTATAAGATTATTAAATAAATGGTAAATTTCACATAGCTTTATAAGAATATGTACACTGCCTGACATTTAAAATGCAAAATCAAGGAGTGGCAAGAAAATTATGCAAACTTCAGGGTAGATGCACCTTACCAAGTTATGCAAATGATGGGAAATGAGCAGCTCTACAGTACACATAGGATAAAATATAAAGTGAGAAACCGGCAGAGTGTGCAATATTCACACTATTATTGCTGCTTGGAAAATAATCATTAAAAATTTGTTCTTGTAGTAAAGGACATCAATAACTACAGAGAATGCTAAGCCATGGTGGACAGAGTCACTTCTAGTACACAGAGTTTATCAGAGACATGGTGAACGGACTAAGGGCAGGTTGGTCCTTACAACAAATCGCAGCTGACAGACACCTGGATGCGTCCATAGTGCACCAGCTGTGGCAAAGATGTTTGGAACAAGGAACTATGGAACATTTACAGGATGCAGGTGCAGACAGACAGAAGTCAGCATGGCATGGAATGAAGCGTCCAACGGGAGGTGGTGATGGCCCTGCAAAGCACATCAACCAAAATTCTGCAGCAAGTGCAAAACAATGTGGATGCTCCCATATCGAACATAATCATTTGCTGTTGATTGGTTGCTAGAAACCTGTGCCATTAACATCTGTTAACAAGACTACCTTTGACCCCACAGCATAGATATCAATATTTGGAATGGTGCTTGATTAGAGGGATGTAGACATTAGAGTGGCATAGGATAATCTTTTGATGAGTCATGCTTCTGTTTCTTCAATGATAGTTACCACATACGAGTGTGGTGTTGACATGGAGACAGGTCCAATCCTGCAGTAATTGTGAAATGCTTCCGCTCCATGACATCATGGATTGTAGCACTATTGTGTTTGATTATAGGTCACCTCTAGTTCATATACACAGCACTATGTCAGTTCAACGTTACGTGGATGTGTGGTGGTCGGTGACACAAACCTACCTTCAGCTGGTGCCCAATGCCCTTTATCATCAGGATGACACCCGCCCACACATTGGTTGCATCAGCCATCATGCCCTCAAAGGTGTACAATTGCTTTCCTGGCCACCATGCTTGTCAGATCTCTCACCAATAAAACACTTTAGGGATATGATTGGACACCATAAGCAGACCCTGCCACTGTCTCCTTCAGAAGATGCATTTTGGCAAATGTTTGACAGGGAATGAAGAGCCTTTCGTCAAGATTCCATCTATACTCTCATTGACTTTGTGCCAATGCGTGTTGCTTCATATATCACCGTCCACGGTGGTCCTACAACCTATTGACCCAACCTCGCTCGCGGTCTGTATTATGAATATTATTTCAAAATATAGATCACTTATTGTTCATTGCTGTCTCTCTCTGTTAGCGAGTTTCGTCACTTTCTGGCAACTCCTTCTTGGAGCTGCATTTGCAATGTTGGGCACAGCATATAATTACCATAATGCAAGTTATTGGTTCACAGTTTTTATTCAATATAACTTAAGTTCAGCTAAAAATGTTATCTTCCATTCATTTATTAACTGTTACATCTCATCCATAGAGAATATTAAAATAATAATATGGAAAATTTCAATCAATCAATAAATATGATCAACATTACATTACATTTAAAATTTTAAAAAATTGAAAAATTTAAATAAAATGTACAAAAATCCAAATTGCCATTAAAATACATGCATTTTAAAGAAATATTATTGAAACTGGTACTGAATTAACAAAATTGAATTACTTCAAGAAAATTAATGAAACTGGATTACATTAAATAATCCAAGTTTTTAAAAGGCATTCAATCGAAAATATGAATATGTACATATTCAATATAGGAACTTTTAGTTTACTATTTTTAAAATTCTTTTAGTGAATGTATGCATGTTGGTTTGTCACTTAATGGTCATTTTTTGCACTTAAGGGCTAATTGGAACAGGACCCTTCAGATAAAAATGGATTCTAAACCATTGTAAACATCCAACCCCAAGCTGCAATTTGAAACTACAAGCTGTTAAACCAAGGTGTTACCTATATTTATAAAAATCAGAGTTATAAATATTTAAAACAATTTTTTTTAAATATTGATGTGTTCGAAAAGTAAAATAGGAAAGATAGAACATTACATTTAAAATCTGAAATGACCATTAAATGTAATAAACAATCAATAAAAAGTAAAGTAAACAGAATTTTAAAGCTAATTTTAAAAACATAAATAGAAATTTATAAAACATAAATAGAAATGGCTAAGTTAGTAAAAATTTTAATCTAGAAGAATTTTACAATTTTTTTTTAAACACTAGCAAGTGAAATATTATAAGTATTTATATTACAAATAATAAATGAATTCAAAATGCAAATACATCCATAAATGTTTCGGAAATAGAATAGAAATATTACTTTTAAAAACTTACTAATGGTTCAGCAGTTTTTTCAATGCGAACAATCTTAATGCTTTCTTCTGTGTATTGAGACAACTTAGACAGCAATTCCTCTTCTTCAGATACATCTGCTACAGTTTGTCTCAATGCAATCTTATCATGACAAATTATTAAATTCTCGAACTGATGCTTTCCAAGAATGTGGAGTAATTCCTTGGCATCATTAGAATGTACACTTTGCAAAGTTTTGATTGCCTATAATTTATTCACAATTTAAATAAGAATATTTTCCGTACTTAATATTATGAATTCTGAAACAAATTAAATCTTATCTTTTTCTCATGAATTAAATAAAAAATATAATCAACTTTTACTTGCATTTTTTAAAGGGTGATTTCAGAAAAAAATTTACCTCAAAATGCTCTAAGCATAAATTATGAAAAAAATTTATTATTTACAAAAAATTAAAAACATTTGAGTTAATAAAATTTTACAATGCATGATAATAATACAATTTCATAAAAATAATAGTGCTAAAAGCTTTGAGAATTCTTTTAATTTTTATACAAACATTTATTCACAATCCCAGTTTAAATATGACATTTAAATTTTTATGATAGCACTAAATTTATAAGATATTAGATAAATTTATTGATAAACAAAAAAACCATATAATAATAATGTTATAATTTTGTTTTGTTCAAATAACAAAATTTAATAAAACATGTGAAAAAAGTAGAAATTAAAGAGAAATACCATATTGCTATCTTAAGTTTAAGAATATAAATTTTAATACACAACAATATGATTAATGAATATCATTGTACATAAAAATTTTATAAATTGTTAGAAATGAATATTGATAATGCTTTCGATGGCAAATTTAATTTTTTTATTTCAATTTACAATTTATTACACTTCACTCTACTGTAATGAATGTTATTAAATGCCAAAAACTTTAATACTTCTGTGATCAATTAATAATTTTCTATATAAGAAATAACACCTTTAAATTAACAATCAAAATTTCAAACATTCCTATCTTTTCTGCATTTATAAGAAATTCAAAGCTTTCTTAAAACCAAACTGAAAGGAGACATTAAAATATTTATGATCCCAGGTTTGAAAATACAAAATATTAATAGAATAAAATGCCTACTAAATTTTATATTGAAAACAATGAATAATTAGATTAAAATGATAGCTTTAAATGAGATGAAAACTGTGATTGTATTCCAATAATTGAGAGATGCATTAGAATCCAAGAATTTAACATATAATTACTATAGTATATTGTGAATTTATTTTCTTAAAAGGATTATTTAATATTAAGCATTAATAGCTTTTTAATTAATGCAATAAGCACCATTTTCAACAAAAAAAATACAAATTACAATATTTAAAACAGATATGGAATGACTTGTGACAAGTAATCTTTTACACATACAAAGTACATTTCAAGGGATCGCTGATTCATTTATCCTCATTGTTACAGCTATTGTAAAATAGGAAATCCAAAACAATGCTAACAATAAGCAAATGTAAATATAAGATAATGTAAAATGTGAACTAGATGTTTCCTGATATTAACATAAATACCAAGAGAAAATACATCACAAGTACAACACAAAATACAGATATGAAGAGAAAACTTTTAGAATAAAATGATATGTCACAATATAAAAGTTGAGCAAACTATTAAAATACAGAAATACTTTTAACTTATGTTTCTAAAATGTTTTATTTATTATAAATTAAAAAAATAATGAAAAGAAAAACTGTCAAATATTCCATTAAACCAGACTGCATTATAAAGCAATTTAAAAAGAAAAATAACAAAATACAAATTTAAAAAAATTATATTGCAAAAATTAAAACATTCAACTAATATATCAGTCAATTTATTAATGGTAACAAAAATAATAAGTTTTATATAGATCAATCATACTTCTAATAAAATTGCTTCAGCATCAGAACAAACTGGAGTTGGGAGACAATTGAAGCAAGCAACTTCTTGAACTTTGTTATGTACATTTAAAAGCCTTTGAAATTCAGAGTTCTTTAATAATTTTTCTAGGCTAACAACATTCTCTTCAAAACCAGAATTTACTAAGGCAGATTTGATATTGCATAGTATTCCCAACAGAGCAGAAGAATCTGAAAGTAAAAATTATATTCTGTTTTTGAAGAAAAGTCTCACAATTGAGAGCTACAAATCTCCTACAATCTACATGTCACTTAATATGTGTGTCAAATTTTTTTATGTTTAATACCATCAAAACCCTATATTTTATAGCAGTGATATTAAATTTAATGTAATTATGTTTGCATGCAAAAGAGAATAACGTTCTTATTTTTTCATATGAAAATTCAAAATTTAATTAGTAAAAACAACATAAAATGATACAAATTTTATAAGTAGTAAAATGAAAATCCTTTGTAAAAAGTGTACCAAAAAATGGAATCTGAAAGTATTTAGACTTAAAATATGTTTATGTAAAACAGTTAAAGTCAGAAGATACACATTCAATACTTTTCAACTATAAAATACAAAAATATAAATTCATAAGAATTTTTTAATATAAAGATGTAGCAAATATCAGGAACCCTGAAATTTGTTTAGTTCTAAAAATTTAATACAGTTAACATTAATTTCATTAATTTACAATTATTCCATATAAGCCAAATTTATTCTAATACTTTTTCAATAATTTATTGAAAATTTAATCAAAATATAACTATTCTTTACATTTATAAAATCACATTATATAGTTAGTTTTTAGAAAATCTTTAGTTACTATGATTTGAGACTATTATTGTGGCGAAATTATTCAGACAAATTTGAACCACTTACTTTATTAATATATTTAAGTACATAAATAATATCTTTTGAATAATATATTAATGACCGAAAAATTAGTTAACATAGAAAAAATTCTAAATTTTAAATAAAACCTATGTGTACTTAATGCAAGGTAATGTAAGAAAGATGAATAATGATTCATGTGCTAATAAAACAAAAATAAGAAAATATACAGAAATAATTTGCTACTAGAAATGTGTAGTAACACATGTTATTTATATTAGATATATTTAACTAAGATCAAATGATTAGCAAATTTTAAATGATTTTATGAATGATTATTAGACAAATGAAAGTGCCAGTAACAGCTCATCTAAAAATTTTAGAAATAGCAATTAAACTCACCATACAGTTTCTTTAGCTCTCCTGCAGAAGATGTAGGGTTTTCTTTGATTACTCCTTGAAGTAAAGAGGAGTCATTCTCTTCATAGTGAAAGCCAGAATTATCCTGACCAGATTTCAATTTTTCAAGTGCAAGAAGTTTTCGAGACCCTCTAAGTGAAGAGCGAAGAAAATCCTCTTCTTTTGACTGCCTTTCTTCATCTTCTTTTCGCTTTCGTAACTCATTCTGCAAAGAAAATTTAAAATGTAACCAAAATCATCAATTACGTTCAATAGAAAATTTAACTAAAGTGCAAATAAAATAATTATAGAATTGTTTTACTGTTATGATTTGTTACAAGATAACTTTTGTAAAATAAATAATAGAATTCCTATTTTTAACTTCCAATACGATGTATAAAAATTCCTCATTACTTCATTTGTTATCAAATATATCAAAATTTTCGCTAAAGAGTAGAGAACTGTACAGAGGGTAAAATGCGCCAAGAGTGCAATAAAGTGCGCCAAATTGGCTTAACAGTTGGGAATGCGTTTTCATGAGATTTTTGTTTTATGACTTAAGGTGATCATATGACATGCGCAAAATTTGTTTTGTGTGTAACCCTTGCATTTAATTAGTAATTTTATTGGTTTACAATTTAAAAATATACTATATTAATGTCCCTGCTTTTGGACTTCGAATTTTTTTAAAGTTATATAATTTGGAATTTTTAGAAGATATATTGTTTATAATTTTTAAAATATTGTTTTAAAATTTTGAAAACTATATTGCTTGAATTTTTTTAAAGTAATATTAGTTCAAATTTATATTTGGTTGTCCAATAAAAGATCTATATAGAGTGTTAATCATGTGCAAGGTCAATTTGATTTATACATCGCAAGTATGTATGGCAGAGAAGAAAAAAAGACAAAGAAAATACAGTAGACGATTTCTTTGAAGATCTTAAAAACTTTTTCTCGGCAGGGTGAGTTATTTTATTTTTCATTAAAATTTTATTCAAAGCGATTAATAGAAAATCTAGTTTTTATAAAAATGCATGTTTACATAAGTAAATACATTGTTAAGTAACCTTTATTGAGAGTTTCATGTTACTGTTAAATTGTGCAGTGCTGAATTTTTTTTTTTTTTTAAGGTGGGCATTCCTGGAACCAGGGGGTGCGCATACCTTCCTGGGGCTTGAGCAGCCACCAGGCGCGTCGGCAGGTGGTGGATAGCCGAATGTCCTGTAGGAATGACAGGATAGCCTTGAATATAGAATCAGAGGCCATGAACCAGCTCCCGTAAACCCTAATGTTATGCGACCCGTGCCTAGGGTTATTTGGCACCGCAGTAATGGTGTCTTAACGGAGCATCTAGTTGCCTGGCGAACTTCTAGAGTAATTTGCCTTGACCAGTAACTCAGGCAATGCTGGGTGGACTTATATTACCTGAGCTTATTAATTGTTATCTTGTGGCTGAAAAAACACAAGAAATAACAATCCTCTCTGCATTTGCAGGTGATGCCTCTGAAGTAGACCATGCTGAAAAAGACAAGGGAACTCAGAGGCAATCTAGTAAAGGGGCAGCAATGAATCTTTCACTTGAGGTAGAAATGACCTCCAAACCATCTTCTTCTGGTGAAAGTCAGGAAGTTATCCCTAGCATGACTGACTTTCTGACCAGATGGGACTGTTTCAGCAAGACCCTATCTGCTGGAAATGTCATTCGCAAGAGGAAATAGCAGAGCATATCATTTACGAATGCGAGGCTCTTGCCCTCCCTAGATTAACTTCTTTAGGCATCATCCATACTAGAGAGTTACACCTAGACTCCATTAAAGGGTTATCGGACTTTATTAATAAAGTGGGTGACCCGAGCAACTGGAACTGGGAAACATTGGGTTTGGAGTTAATGGTACAAAATGCTGATAAAAGCAGAGGTGCCCAATGACATACAAACCCAACTCTAAGAAGAAGAAGGTGGGCATTGCATATCCGGTTAATTAAAATTCGAGTTTGCATAAGAATTTGGATAAAATTGATATTTTTCTTGATATCAAAAAATCAGTTTTAGATATCCAGGACAGTTTTTGAAGAAGATTTGTCAAAAGGAATTGAAATGACTTAAACTTAAATACAGTTTTAAACAAACTTTTAATGTCTTATTTGATAGATATTAACAAATACTATGAATTTAATACTGTGTAAATTGCAATTTAATTTTTAATAGTTAATTTATCATAATTATTTTTTACAAAGTTCAGTATAGTTAGTTCAGTTGTACAAAAACTAAATTTTTAGATTTGAATTTAGAATGAAATTGTAATATACATAAAATAAATGCATAACATTAATTTCTAAAAAAATTTTTTTTTGTAATAATTATTTGAATTAATTTTCATATATTACTGTCACAAAATAAAGAGACTAAGTATCAAAAAAAAATATTTTCTTTAACTCTTTTTCACTATATATGATTTTAAACAATGAAAAAAAATTATTTGGAAAATATGTCACCTCCAAAAAGAATCTTTATACCCAAGTCCATTATCTTGAGCTTTTAAGGATTGTTTAAATGACAGCTTAAACAGACATATTCAAAATCTGATAACTCTATATTTATTTGTGTGTACATGTGCACACAGACAAACTTTAATACATCTTTACTGTCTATATCGTCATTTTTTGAAGTTTTAACCATAAACAAATTATCTTCATGAAGCTTATAGTTCAAACCCTGACCAACATGTTGCATCTGGTTTAAGCAGCATTTATCTATAGTCAAAAGTTTTAATCTTGTAGCTTCAACTCCTTTTTAATTAAAATTATTTTTGCTAAAAACACTTGGCACGCAACACAAAAACACATTATTTTTGACAAAAACACATGCAAAACTTAAACAGTTGTAAAATGTGGACATTTTGAAAAGAATGAATACATTTTTAGTTAATTGAATTAGTCTTTCATTTTGTTGAAAAATGTAATCGAATGTGTGGGACATTTTCCTATTAAAACTTACTGAACTTTATATACAGATCAGTAAGTTTTAATAGGAAAAGGTTTAAGCTTTTAATAGATCAAATCATATAATTTTTTGATCTATTTAATAGATCAAAATAAGATTCCTAAAGAAAAAATATCTAATTTTTCACTCACTTGATATTTTCGGATTCTTTCAATCTGCCCAAAATCCATCAATTTTTCTTCGTCACTTTTCAAACTGTCTTCAGTTCTCATCAACTCTGATATCCTAGGAGTGGGAGGTGTACGTTTTTCTTCAGCAATGTTTGTATTGCCATCTTGGGAAGACATTGAGCGAACATGATTAGCAGCTATTTTAGGACTGGGCTCACTGCTAAAGTGGTATAATCCATTCTTTTTAAGGCTAGATGTCTCTGGAACATTGGGCGGCTTCTTTCGAGGGGGAGGATAGCGAGGGGCTGTTTTGGTCACTGCCACAAAACTGTCAGGAACATCTACAGCCATCTCTCTATGATGGCTAGATTGTTGCTCCAGAAAAGCTAAGGAGTTATTATTGCTGCTGACATTAACACCGGACTGTGCCTTTGGGTCTTTCATGGCATCCTTCTCAGTATTTTCTGATGATATTATAGATGTTGAAGGAACTTCTGATTTAATTAATGGTAATGCTGTAATTTCTTTTATTTCATGAGCTAAAATTTAAAAAAATGACTAATAAACAATAAAGTATTATTAAAGATCCTTGGAGAATAATTAAAAAATTATTGAAAAAATATTAAAACTGTGTGTGTGTGTGTGTGTGTGAAAACAAATTAATAATCTCATTTAAAAAGGTTATAGTTTGGTGGATCAAAAATGAAACAATCACCTTAGAATATTAGAATACAAAAATTTTTCAGATTTAATAAAACTCCATTAGTAAAAGTAAAAATTGGAGTTAAAACCAATTTTTTATAACATTATTTTAATTACTACCAATTAAGATGTCAATGAAAACAAATATTTGCTTCTAGTTCTACTGATAAAATTGAGAAATGATAAATGAGTAAATTACGACTTTAATCTAATAAACCTTTTTCACGAGTATGTATTTATGGCATTTTTTGAATTAAACAGAGTCTTTTCATGTTTACTAATTATGATTAAAAAAATTTTGGCTAAATATATCTGATTATTAACTAATTACAAGAAATTCCTTCTTTACCAAGTAATTTACTTGGAAATATTTCCAGCAGCTCTTAAGTAGTATTTCAATATTTTATAGATAGTTTAGATTATATCAGAAAAATTCTAATACACTTTCTTCAAAACTCATATGGAATGTATAACTGATAGTAGTTCATAGCATTTATTAGTTAAATGAAACTGTACATTAATAAATTATTTATGTGTTTGAAACTTAAACTACCTTTATTAGCTGGAACAACTTCTATATTGTTATTGTTCAATTTATTGGATTTAGGTACACTATTTTCCAACAAAGGTGGTGCTGTGCCAATAGAAGTTTGATTCTGAGTTTGTCTACTTTGTGCCTGAACAGACAACTGTGTCATATCTGTAAGCCGCTCATCTGAAGACTGACCACTGTTGACAGAAATCAGAAAAGTTTCTCGAACAGTCACATTACCTACTATAAAAAAATAAATGTATACATAAATAAGAATAGCACTTGAATTTTGTCTCAAATATTCCTAAATATTTTCTCACAGTATTTTACAAATTTCGATAGATTGAATAGGGAATATTTGTGCCATTTAAGTATTCTAAATAAACTACCAAAACTAAATGTAATTTCGACAGCCACTCCCAGAAAAATGACTGGAGATCTAAGCTCAATGAAATTTTTTAAAAGGAACACAATCTTTAAATAAGAAGCATTTTCTTGAATATTTATAATTCAATGAACTCAGATTCTTGATTTTTTAACTTTAAGAATCTTGTGTTTTCCACATAATCATTTATTTAAAAAAAATTATTAATTTCATTTTTATAAAATTCAAAACCTAATAATTTATTACCAAGAAAGTACTTTCAATTAAGCTGGTAAAACATGCTACTCTTTATTAACTCACTATTTTTCATTTAAAAAAAATATTTCATTCAATTTAGTATCTAAATTCATACTAAATTGAAAGTGTAAATTGAAATAATTTTATATATCAATTATCACTTTTTTTATATTTTGTGACTTTTTGATGCATCAAAAATATCCATAACAAAGAAAATGCATATTTTATATAAACTTCAATATGAACTTGAAATTATTTTGAATAAGTGATTTTAATAATGAAAGCGAGAGAGGAAATATTTTTGATTTTGCAGAGAGATCAGTAGTGCACATTTTAAAGTACAACATACATATAATTCAATAATACATATTTTGATGATATGAGATGCCAAGGTAATAAAATATCGACAGTATTAAAGTAAGCAGTTTAATATCTAAAGAAAATTATTTTTACATACCAAATACAATTTTAATATATGAAAACACCTATAAATATATAAAATTGTTGATTAAATTAAACTTATTTTTGTTGCAAGTTTAAGATTTTTTTCTTTTTGCTTAGAGATATTTAAAATTTTAATTATATAGATTTGTTTGTCGCTCAATATCCATTTTTTTGCATATAAGGGCTAATTAGACTAAGACTTACAGTTTAAAGTGGATTCATTGAAAATTATTCTAATAAAAATCCTGAGAAACAGTTGATTTCACTCAAATTATATTTATTAGTAATAAATGTATGATGATAATAATTAGAAAATTCATTCACAAAATGTGTTTATAGAGTGGCAATTAAATAAATCATTGTTATAAATTTTCCTTACAATTACTTAATAAGGATTAAATATTCCAATGTAAGTTTCATACCAATAAATTTAATTTCTATATTTTGATAGCCAACAGTTTTTATTCATTAACACTACAATAAAATTTATAGCAAAATGTTAAAAACTTAAATTCATCAGATAGAATAAGATTCCTTATTTATAATCAATCACATACAAATATTCAGTAATATGTAAATTTTAATTTTTTACTTAAAATTTCTTTATTTTAGTCCACTTTCTGATATATCAACATAGTTCACATAGTTTACTTTGGTTAACAAAATAGATATAATACCTATGGAAAATAAACTAATTCATGTCTTTACTTCATGAAATGTTAGCCAGGAATTAGAATTTTTCTCGCGGCGATATATATACTTTATAATTAAAACATCATTTATTAGTTAAAAAATATAAACTACTGAGACAGAATTATTAAATGTTATGTATATTTGCATATAATGTCACATTAAACCGACCATTGGGTTAACAAAAATTTATGAAATCCTAAAAATACAGTAGAAAAATTTTTTCATTACAAACACACATTCTAAAGATATAATATATCAATCATTAAACATTCTTAATATGAGATTCGAATTCCAATAGTTCACTTTAAATCATAATTAAAGTAAAAACTTAAATTACATGATTAACAAAATCCTACCATGGAAAGTCAAACATTTTCAGTTCTTGCCCAAGTTTAACTTAAGAAAAACAGCGAACTAGTCTTTATGAGACATTAAACTAATCGCAAATATAAAATACTGTAGACTTACCAATATTAAAAACAACGATAAAATTAATCAACTGACAACATCAAGTATAAAATCCCTGCTTATATCCTTAATACGACGTTAAGTCTGCAGTGATTATTCATATAAACAGAGAAATATTTCAAGGTCCGCACAGAATAAAATATCCGCCCAGGAATTTCATCAGGCACTTCCCAAAAGTATGAATACAGCAAACTTGTCGATTTCTCATTAAGTAATAAAAATATATATAACTGTGGTTATCAAAAAATGTATATTACATGTCAAAAAAGTTATAAGAAACAGTACTACAAAAGTTAAGTTTTAAATAAAAACAAATTCTCGAAAAACAACACAACTTGACACTTCGTTACTAGCAAGCAAAGATTATCGTTGTCAATCGCCAAGATGAGAGGAAATATATTATCAGGTCGCCAACATCCCGGAAACCAAAAGGG
Organism: Latrodectus hesperus; assembly: GCA_037975125.1. Classification (NCBI taxonomy): domain Eukaryota; kingdom Metazoa; phylum Arthropoda; class Arachnida; order Araneae; family Theridiidae; genus Latrodectus; species Latrodectus hesperus. Next base: position 76,534,220 of record CM075858.1, on the reverse strand, counting down.
TTATAGAACTTTTCTCAATAAACAATGTTTATTTCCGTAACATATCGGAAATGAAATTGAATGTATTGAAATACCAATATTGTTTTTGTTTTGTTTTTTTATACCAAAAAGTGCTTTATCGTAAACACGATATCTTTTATTGCGCAATCCTGCATTTTTGCAACAGCCAAAAATCTGAATGAAATTTTTTTATTTACTTGTAAAAATTTACATTGTTAAAATTAAGTAATAAGTATTAAAATTTTGATTGGAAATTAGGAAAAAATCACGTTTATCACATCATTATAATTATATATACTCCTTTACTTTATGGGAGTATTTTTATGACCTTTACTTTATTACTAATAATCAACGTTTTCTTCTCTTGAATTACAATATAAAAATCAGTGAAGTCAAGTCATCATATGAAATTTTATAACGCAAAATATCAATTCTAGCTGGTTCATGTGTTACCTTTTTTTATTTATAATAAGTTAAATTTTTCAAACATTTTTGGAAAAAATATTCTTGAAAATTTAATGGCTAATCAATTTTATGAAAAGCCATAAAATTTCTCAGCTAACGAAACATTTTCCCTCTGAAGTAATAATTGTTCATTATCATTATCTCAAGTATAAATAAATCATTATCTATTCAAATATTGATCCTCTGAGATCTGTCAACTTAAAATAATTGACTTAACCAAAATTCGACGTAATTTTAATCACATCAAATGACGATATCAACATATGAGCTTTTGTTCTCATTTCCAAAATTTCGCATCACACTGAAGAAAATATTGAAAACTGATGCGCAATGTGTTTAAAATACGCAAAACCTGGTGAACAATTTGATCCATAAATTATCTGAAAAGTTTAAATGTGGTGGATTTCTTCACCAATCGAAATTCTTCTGCCACAAAAAAAACTTTTCAATCAGTAAATCTGATCACTTCACATAATAAACAATAGCTGCAATCTATGGTGCTTAAATTTAAAATTCCACATGTGTGAAAATTGGTGACTAAGCTACTTTCAAAGTTAATATTTCATAATAATATGAGCGTTCGGAAAAAAAAAAAAAAACGAAGCAAGCGAAAGTTCATTAAAGAGCATTTAAACATAAAGTATATTTTCATCTTAAAAACTTTAGTATCCTTACAGCCTTTTTAATTCTCATCAAATCACAGGTCTCAAATAGCTAATTGGATAAGAGAAAAGTGCAGCATTATTTTCAAATAAATTTTGAAAAATAAAAACATATTAGATTTTTTAAATACCTGTTCGAAAAATAAACAAAGATTTAAGACACGAAAAAATAATCTTTAAAGAAATGTTTACGTCAAGGTATCTGAGTTTAATAAATATAGTTACAAACTATGCAATGTTTATTGGAGATTTTTGTAGAACACTTTGGTCTGCTTACTGATTTAAAGAGACGCAAATAAATTGACAGAGTTACTAAGGTACTTAAAAAAAACTAATGATATTTTGGTTAAGTTAATTCCAGAAATTACATACTTTCAACAATAACTGTCAAATTTTAATGAGTAAACGAGATTATCCTCAAAACTAAAACAAGTTCAGGATAACATAATCTATCATAATGATACTATTGGTCCAATAAATCAAAATAAACCAAGATACTTAAGTTTGAAAATATACGATGCTATAGTAAAAGGGGAATTTCAGTTAATGCTTAATTAAGCTAACTGCTGATCTTCAAAATCGCTATGGTTATCCACATTTCATTTAGTCGCTGAAAGTTCAAGGAACACTTTGCTCAATTGTTAATCACCGAACTTAAATGTAGTAACGACACCCAATCTCTACGGGATCCCTCAAATTCAGGACTTTTCTCAAGATTTGAATAATATAAGTATTATTTCAAACAATAGATATTGCCCCCCGATTATTTTCATATTCCAATATATCCAGACCACAATCAAAAGATTGTTACGACTTTGGATTATTTGAATTTCTATTCTTTAATTTTAGGCTATATGAAAACCCGCAATCCTTCCAAAAATTTGTAAATGAAATTTCAGGATATTTTCCATTTTGTTGTATATCTCAATAATATCTCCAGTAAATTAAAAGAGCAGAAAACACATATTCATGATGCATTTCAAAAATTGAGTAAATATGGTTTAACAATTACTGTATCAAAATATATTACCAATACATCATAAATTTCGTCTTTAGATAAATTAATATCTAAAGATGTCACTAAATCATTATTAGATAAGGTAGAATAAGGTTAAAGTTGATTGTAGCGAGATTGTAATTTATCGATCGAAGTTGCTTTGAATTAAGTGATGCACATAGTTTAGAATAAAGAAAAAAGTTTATTTGCTCGATTCAAACATTCTTCAATTTTGCAATGTGTCAAAGAATGTTCTTAGATAATTTGTTTTCAACAATTTCGAAGACAAATATTTGACACTTTTCTAATTTTAAAGCAACTAATAAATTGATTCGTTCTTGATTTTTTTTTTTTTTGCCTGATTAAATTAAAAATTACACTATTTGAACTAAGTAATGATTACCATGCCAAAAGTCAAAAAGTTGTAAGGTATACTAAAACTCTATTTCTCTTTTTCAAGCCCAACCTAAAAGATTTGACTATAATAACATTGATTTTTACCATTGTCACCCTATTGTCATAACCCATTGTCACCCTAAAGAAGATTTTCTTAGTGAATGATAAATACTCACACAAAATGAACTCACAATGAATAATAAATACATTTACTGTATGGGTGGAAGCAGTCCCCATTATAAATATCACAAATGAAACTTGAGAAGAACATTCTTCAACAACTGGATATTGTCTGCTTGGGCTCTCCTTCAAAAATAACTACAGACTCATGCCACAAATTCGAGAGTCGACTTTTCAAAACTCTATCACAATTTCTTGAATATCTAGAAAATGCTGTCCTCCATTTGCAATTTTCAAAGCAACAGAATGATAGAGAAATCGGACTGCCACTTAAAAGTCACCTTCAAGGTTTACAACACAGAATATCGGTCGGACGTTCTACTATTCATTACTAATTTAATAAAATGAATTATCTCCAGTCATCTTCGGCAGAGCTCGTCTATGCAGAGATTTAAAATTCCCGGGAATTTTGAACCATTTAATTTAATTTAATCGGGTATTTTGCGAATTAACCAGGAATTTTGAGAAATATTGGTAATTTTGAGGGAATAAACTCAATCAATCATTTTTCGTTTCATATATTGCTTTGTCTTACATAAATTAACAGAAGTAAAATAAACTACGAAAATATGCACAAAAAAATTCTGCTCTGTCTTCTAGTAGAGAAGTTAATTAATTTCGTACTGAAAAAATAAAAATACTTGTTAAAATAATAAAAATACTCTCAATATTTAATAAAAAAATATCAAGATAAATTTTTCAGGACTGTCAGAATAAATATTGACATTTTCATGTTTTTGTCGTCATAAATTCCTAAATTCATACAGAGAAAAGAAAGAAAAAATATTTTCTCAACATTATAATTTTTAAAGTTATTCTAAATTGGCCGTAATTAATCCGTAATTAGTAGTAGAAATTATAAAATAACTAAACTTTTGTTTATTTTAAGAAGTATCTGAAAAAAAAAAACTTCAAAAACTTTTAAATCAGCTGAAAAATTTTAAAATTCTCGGGAATTTTTTAAATTCCCAAGGGAATAAACCCGTTTTTTTTGCTCCTTTACAACACCACGTCTATGGGACAACACTCTGTCTACCTGAGGAATTTTTCAATCCTACTCCATTGGTAGCATCATTGATCCAGCTCGTCAAAGACCTGAAAACTCCTTTTTCTTCAGCAAGACCAAGCCTAATTAATGTCATTCACAAAAAACTGTGTTTGCTCATTCTGTATTTAATGATTGTAGCAGTGATACAATGTGAAAATCTTTATAACCTTCCTATGATAGCTTTTTTAAGGAGTTTCAGCGAATAAAAAGAATGATATTGACTTCCATGCTTGGAAATCCGTTATTTCTATTGATCGTGAGAAATAAGCTGTTTCTAAATGTGAATCCCTGAGACCCTTTGCGCTTTCAAAGATTGTGATTGTGCTAACTGAACCTCTTGATATTCTTTATATCCAAAGATTGTAAGTGTGCTAACTGAATCTCTTGACATTCTTGATATTCAGAGATTGTGAGTTTGCTAACTGAATCTCTTGACATTCTAGGGATTAAATAGATAAGAACGAGAACTAGAAGGACGGTGAGTTTCTCAAAAACATATTATGAGTGAAATATTGGGATGAGGGTGCGGTGAGCGCCCCTCTCGCTAATTTAAATCATATTCTGACTGTTTGGGGAACTTAAAATTGATGGCAATCATGCACACCGGATATTTCTCCTCCGAACTTCATCGTAGACACTTCACTATTTGCTCACTGCATCACTTAGTTCTAACGTTTAACGAGTACATTTTGGAACTTGCAATCCTTTAAATATTATTATGTTTCTTCAATTTTGTTAAATATTTCAATAAATAATCTAAGAGTAACTAACTAGTTATCTTTAACACGAATAATATGTGGATTATTTTTTTACTTTATTGAGACGTAACACAAACTTGATAGATGATGTTCTAAAGATTCTAAATATCTGTGATTGTCTTTCACAGAAGATTTCGGAATATATTTAAAAATTTAAAAAGTAAATCAACAGTTCAAACTCAAATATTTAATACCAAACGCCTCAAGAAAGCTTAATTTATATCATGAACAGATTTTATTAAACGCTATGATAATAAGAATTTAAACGTAATAAATGAAAAGTAACTCATTTGTCAAGTATATTGTTCTTAGGAAACTGATTACTGCAGAATAGAATTCTAACAGCTAATATTAATTTTGTAAATCAAGTAAATCAATTGTAAAGTATGTGATGAATAGTATGTATGATAGCTATCTTTTTAAGCGAAATTTTGAATATTTAATTTTGTAAAATTTCAACTTTTTTCATGAATATGTTTAAACGTAAGATAAGCACTTGGTAAATAAGCTTTCCTCAACTATGGCCCAGCTGAAATGTTTCATCTTTGTGTATACTTTATTGACAGACACTGCCTTCCTAACTCTGCTAGAGTAATTATAACAAGTACAGCTCTTAAAGATATTCGTAATATAGATATTCCTCATGACTTTCTAAGATTTTTTTCATAACAAAATATTATCCTATCGGAAGTTCATTATTGGTATTTTTCAGTGACGGAAAATGAGAAAGAAAAGGTGAAAAGAGTAAGCACTTCAATTTAAACTTACAAAAAATAGAGAAAACCTATATAAAAAAAATAAGAATCAATATTACTTTTTACCATAATTTCAAGAAAAAAGGCCACACCAGTTTTAAAGAAAATAGCATCAAAAGTTTTAAATTAACTCGAAACACCTCATCAATGTGAACGCCTCATAAAGTTTGATGCGAATGTTATCGCTAAGAAAAGATCACTCTCGCTAAATCTTGACCTATATCTCATAATATAGAGGCATATGAGAAAAGAATGATGCAAATAAATATAAAAATAAATTATAGGTAAGGAACGTTGAGAAATATTGACGTTCACAAATCAGCATAAAAAAAGAAGGATCCAAAATCCCTCTCTAAAAGGTGTTCTAATTCATAATGTTTATGCTATATTAAAACGAATGTTATTATAACAAAATAATATATTGAATGAGAAAAAGGAAAAGATGAAACTTTACTGATGATTGCAAAAAATAAATATGGTGAACTGTACATCAAGTGTAGCTGTCAAAATCTTCTTGCTCACGAACCGGATTTAAAATATTCCGTGAAGTCTGTGATTTTGATTATAACTATACCAGAAATTTTCGTATTTTCTTAGATAATTACTTTTTCACTGTAGCTCAGAAATGCTCAAAAATGGGACAAGTCTGCTATGATATTTTATATCTCGTATGACTTCTTGTAGCAGCTTTTTCTTTTGGCATATTAGGGGGTATTTTATGCTGATCATACAGAACCAAATGACATGAATTTGATAAAACACTGGAAGAGTTGAGATATTGTATACGTATCTAATATTCCTCAACCATTTCCCATTATTCACTAAGATGAGATAAGATGTTATCGAATCTCTAGAGAGGATCTTTGTAAGATATCCCAAATATGGTGATTGCAGTTAAGGTTGAGTGACTTGAATGGCTAAGAAATTGATTCAAGTTTGTTGAAAATACCTGTACCAATCAAAAAGGATGACAAAGCAAGGATTTTCTGAAAAGAGCCATTAATTTTTAATCAATGGACCATTGAAATTAAACATAAAAGATCAGGTAATCAAACATAAAAGATCACCAAGGTATTCTGGTTTTCTGAATTTGGGTTACCTTTATATTTATGACTGACTGAAGAGTCTTAACTTCTAGTGGAAAACGTAACCTATTTTTTGGGGGGGGGGATTTTGCGATTTGGAGGGAAAATAATGATATTTTTTAGTATTTTTAACATTATTTACTATTTGCTCAACTTTATTTTAATCGTTGTTTTCCACCACAAAACGCAATCTCACACGTAGATAAACAAAAAATTTTTTAAAAAAAAAGGTGGGAAAAGCTTTAAAATTTCCTTTTATTAAGAAATTATTAAATAATTAAATCAGGATTCTTTTCATATTAACATTGCAATGTATTTCCAATCAGTGGCACAACGGGAAAAGCGTAAATACATTAGCCATAGTTGACAAAAATTGAAAAAAAAGTATATTGTTTTTATTATTTTAAAAATCATAATATGGGAACATGGAAAGAAGCGGTATTCGAATGCGCAAATATTTTTCTATACCCCAGAGGTCAAGCCATTGTAGTACAACAAAAAAAATTTCAGATCAAAGATATGTAATTTTTTTCTCAACTGAATGACATCTTTTTGTCACAGACGGAAAGTTGGAATGTACTGAAGCCAAATGGGTTCTTTTATGTCCATTCGATCAATCTTCAGAAAATTTTTGCTGCTCTTTTGTATTGAGTATAAAGAGTGGGAACTTTGTTACGTCCGGAAGTAAACCGCCAAGCTTGCCAAAAATTGGAAAAAAAGAGGGGGGAGAAATGGCAAGACGATGGGCGGTAGAATTGGTGGAAGCTCTCCAAATAATGGCGAAGAAAAACTAAAATGCTTAGAATAACACTGAAAAAAACATAAAATATCGCTATAATATAAAGTATAACATAAAATATCGCCAAGTTTATGTAATCGATGTAGCAAATATGTATTATTTACAAAATATGATTATATGAATGCCTTAATAAATAATTTGTAGCTGATTAATGAAGAAAATACTAATAAGATATAAGGATTGATAAATGAAAGGAAAGGAAGCGAAAACTAAATAATAGAATATAATTGCGCGAAAACGATAACCATCTAGTGCAACCAAAATTTCAAATACTAAACTAAAATTTCGGATAATTAATTAAATAAAAAAGCTATGTAATCATAATATCCAAAAGAATAGAACTATCATATGAAATTTTAATTTAAAAAAAAAGCACATGACATAGAATTGTTTGAAAAATATAAGTACATTAACGATAAATATACAGAAATCACAAGAAGACATTCGAAATTTAATAAATGAAAATAATGACGACGAAAATTATAATCAGAATAAAGAATATACTTTCTGATGGATATAGAAAAATCTTTAAATTACTCTTAAAAAAATTATATTCTTCATATATTATTTTTCAAGTAAAAAAAAAAAGTAATATCAAGGATTGTGTCTGATAGAAAGCGGCTATGACAAAAACATTAGGGTTGCCAAAATAAAGAATAGAAATTTTCCATTATTCAGAATCATTTATTCTATGGCAGTTAAATGTCTGGTTCGCAGAGAAAACGAAATGAGTTCCAAAAATTTTCATTAAAAACGAAATCCCATTAAGGCGATTAAGTGAAATTCGTATTATGACACTTTTTTTATATATTTTCATTTTTCTCATTAAAAATGTTATTTCTATCTTAAATAGTTTGTTTTTTTAAATATATATATTATCATTTTTTCCAAGAATCGAATAATTACTTCATTCTAAAAAGAAAATCGCTTGCTATACAAAAAGTGAATTTTGCATATAAATCCCGCTCTATCTCTTCTAATAAAAATTTTTAATTCTAAAAGTAAAATAGTTTTATGATTTTCTTGCAAAAGCATCTAAAGTAAATTATATTGGTCCACAATTTTGTTCTTTTATATATGTCACTCTTATAAATTATAAAATTAAACTTATTGAGAACAACTATTTGAAACTACAGCATATTTCTTTATCGAAGAAAAGTTGTTCCATAGTTATAAATGGCATCCATTTTTACGTCCAGACAGATATTTAGAATTGGTACAAAAAAGTATTGGAACTTAGTAAATGTTCTGTGTAGTAAGTTGTTGCTCTTGTTACGGCGCATTATGTTCTTGTTACTGTAGGACATCCATTTAATGGATGCTGCGCTAACAAGAGTCGTTTATAACAAGTATCATTTATGTACGATATATTTAATGGATGTCTCTGCAATAAAACTCGTTTGTACACAATACTGTCCCACGGATTTGTAGCTACTGTGTAGAAAGTTTATTTTCACATAAATGGAGATTTGAAATACAATCCAAACGATGTAAATAAAGATTACGTAGGTTCTAGGAAAGAAAAGGAAAGAGAATAAAAAAATATATATAATTCGATTTTTAAGAATATACTTTCCGTTGTTGTACATTCGGCGGTTTGTATCGAAAATGAAATGAAGGGATTCCCGAATCTGTACGCAACAACTCTTTTTCTCAATATAATAAAATTAAATTAACATATACTTAACACCCTATTATCGTTTGCATTTATTGTAGGCACAGTACCCGGAATGTATTTTGAGCTAAATTCTCACATTTTTAATTTTTTTTTACTTCATAATAAAAAAAATAATTCTGTACATACAAATTTTAACGTTACAGTTTTTATACATTCATATACATATCATAGTTTTACCACTTAAAATTTCACATACAATTCTTTTTATTCTCCATTTCTGGGCAATATAAGATAACTTTTCGGTTAGAACAGCAGCTTGTAAGTGTTGGACAAATAATGAAGACAATTTTGATGTTGTGGGAGTTTTCCGAATTTTTAACTATAGATCCTGATCCCACGGCTCTATTTGGCAATTAACCAATGTATCTACATATAATTTGGAAATCTATTTTTACTCTAAATTTTCAGAGCATTTTGATGCATTTCGGTACTTTGTAATTTTTATGCTGTGATTCCTATTCCATTTGGTGCCATTTTTGTGTAAGGGCACAGTTTTTCAGTTTACTTCGATTAAATGACATCACAAGCAATATTCTTTAAGAGTAGACTCAACTCTATAAATAAATATATAGAAAAAAGTTAAAAATCTTTAAGATTCTGTAGTCATGCAATTCGATTGCTTTTCGTAGATTTGTTTGGTTTTGTGTTATCTCTTTATGCTCACGAGAACTAATACGAGGGTTACTCTGAAATTTTTGAGATACGCGCAGACGAGAATTTACAAAATAAAAATAACGGTTTAATTTTAAAGTGCAAAAGTATTTTAACACAGAAGACGATTTTTTACTGACTTACTTCAACTTGTTTGAGCGTTGAACAAATTTTAAACAGAAGAGAAAATGGAGTTGACGCGAGAACATTTTCGCGCTATGATTTTCTACGATTTCAAAGCAGGATTAAATTAAGAAGAATGCGTTCAACGGTTGCAATTAGCATTTGGTGATGAATCTCCAGCTCGTGCTACTGTATTCAGATGGTTTAGAGAATTTAGAAGAGGTCGCAATTTTCTTCAGTATGAAGAACAGACAGGAAGGCCGCCGTCGGCAGTAATCCCGGATAATGTGTCTGCCATACGAAAAATGTTCATGGATGATAATCGCTGTACCTATCAAATGATACAGAACGAACTTAACATTGGATCCGCAGCCATACACAAAATCATTCATGAAGAATTACAGATGAAAAAAGTAGTTTGCCGTTGGGTTCCCCATAATCTAACTGAGCATCAAAAAGAGGAGCGTGTCAGAATCAGTAAAGAAACTCTTAATATGCTGAATGATGGTGGCCACCGCATCATTTCTAAAATTGTAACAGGTGATGAAACGTACATACCGTTTTTTGACGCTCCAACACGCCAAGAAAGCAAAGTATGGGTCATTAAAATGATGATCCCATGCCGACAAGGGTGAAAAAACAACGCGCACTGATAAAAGTGATGTATGCCGTTTTCTTCAGAAGTACGGGATTGGTCAAAGCCATCAAGTTGGAAGGACAGAAGACAGTAACAGCAAACTGTTATACCACTAAATGTCTTCCAGAAATTCTACAAGAACTGAATGTTAGGGGACTAATGCTTCACCATGACAATGCATCTTCACATACAGCCGGATTAACAGTTGAGTTTCTTAAACAAAAACAAATTAAAGTGATCGAACATCCACCGTATTCACCTGATCTAGCTATGTGCGACTTTTGGTTATTCTTTAATCTAAAAAAGAACTTACGTGGACGCCGTTTTCATTCAGAAGAAGAGATTGATGTGGCTATAAATGCATTTTTTTCATCTATTCGAAGAAATGAATGGCTTGAGGCATTAAATCTGTGGAAAATTCGTCTACAAAAGTGCATTGGTGCTGGAGAAGACTACTTTGAACACACCTAAAATTTTGTAAGTATAACTTTAAAAACCTATTTGCATCTCAAAAATTTCAGAGTGACCCTCGTACAATAGGCAACTATAGCATGAAAGAGATTCCGAATTCGGTAAAAATATCCACGCTCAATGTTGGAATCGAAATTACACAGATTGTTTAACAAAAAGTCAATCAGTAATTCAGCTCGCCAACTCGATGCACTTCATGGAATTCAATATCGGTTTTATCTTGCCTGTGGCAATGCATATTTATGCACATTAAGATTCCAAAAAGAATAACTGTAGAATGAGTGCAAATGTATGTGAAACTCACCTTTCTTGTCTTGAGCACTCTTGGGTCTGATACGGAGACAGACGGTGCGGGAATGGATGCACTGTAAAACAAGATACCACAATATGAGGAAGGAAATGTTAACCAAATAAGTTTAAATAATCTTTTATATTATTGTAAAAGCATTTCATTTTACAATATGGGCCTTCAAACATCAACTATGCAAAAGATTGGATATTAAAAATATGGCTGAAAATGGAATTTAAAAAGGACATTGTGATTAACCTTATAATTGTACTTATACATCAAAACTAGAAAATGTAATGTTTGATCCATTAATATATTATGTATATATGAAGAAAAATACTTTTAATGTACCTGAAATAAATCATTTTAACCATAAAGCGGTTGCTTCTTCCATTACAGTTGAGATCATGACTACGTCACTTTGTTACGATTTTCATTGGTTTAAAATATTCATAACGTCAGATAACGTTTCACCTACGTCACACATAATTAATTACGACATCGTATTGAGACGCCGTTGTAAATTCAACTTGTCGACGAATTTTGTTGCTTACCTTCACATCACATTCCCACAGCGGCATCAAACAAGGCGAAGTTCACCATCGTATGTCAAAGCTCGTTTCAGAGCTCAGTGTCAAAGCTCATTTTGCTCATAAAACAATTTCTTATATAAAGAGCAAAACATCGAATTGAGAAACTGTTTTCCATTGATTCAAGCCATTAATACATGGACAATAGAACAGCAGAAAAAGCAAAACAAAAAAGACATGACAAAACATCCACTTTATAGTCAGTTTAAATCGGCAAGGGGACGATTTAATTTTTTTTAAATTTCATTAATTAATAAAATTCTAAATTTAAAATTTTAATATTTGTAAGCATTTTTTTGGATCTTAAGACTATAGCCTTGCTTATTCCAATATTAAAAATTTTCTTTGAATTAATATTGTTGAAATAATAAAAAGCAGATTCGTAAAGCATGAGATCATAAAATTCGTTAAATTTCTAACTTTTTTATTAGTTGTTTTTAGTTTATTGTCGATTTATGGTGACTTATACAATACATGAAATAAAATCGGAACAAGCTCAGTATCTCCATACACTTGGCGACGCGGGAATTTTTTTGTCGCCAAATCGCCAAGCTGGGCGCGCGTTTATTAAAACGAGAAATTTCCCTAAGTTCGATCGAAAAATAAGCATTTCAGAAAATTTAAAAAGGGGAATAAATATAAATAACGGACTTACTTGATATGAAGTTAAGCTGACATGCCGATTGGTATATATATTTCGACATTTTATTCGTTTGTCACCACAGTGTCACATTTCAGTAAAAATAGTTATCTAATTTTACAAAAAAAGCATGCAAAAACTTATTTTTCAAATATATTTTTTAAAATTTAAAAAAGAAACATGAATAAAATATTTTTTAAATATATACACTTTTTAAGTAAATAAAAATGAAACATGAATACAATAAAAAAATACATGTAAGCAATAGAATTTAAATAAAAATAACTACCTTCTCTCCAAATCGAATTTCCGTTAAAAAATTAATTAATATTTGCGAATCATAAATTAATTAATAATTTGGAATCCTGATCAATAATCCATCATAATTATCTTTAATTTTAGCTAATAATAATTTGTTGATATTTTTCGACAACATTTTTAACATGAGACATTTTTAATTAAAACAATAAATAAAGTAATTAAAACAATAAAAAGATGATACTAAATTAAGAAAATGAAATAAGGAAAAAAGAATATTTAAAGATTTTAAATATATAAAATATATCATAAATAAAATAATTAATAATTTATAATTTATATCATAAATAATATCATAAATAAAAAATATATTTAAATTAAACCAAATAAAAGTAAATAACATAAAAGAAATAGTAAAAAAAAATTTACGAAAATTGGACACTGGCGACAACGAAACACAAGAGCGGGAAATCAACTGATTCCATCAGCAACAGTAAACGAAATTAATATGACTAGCAATTAAAACGTGGAACAATTAACAAAGAAAGTTCTTGAAAGTTCTCGAAGTGAAACTAAAAAAGCTATTGTCACTAAAAAAAAGCACATATATAACGTAAAAATTATTTAAAACACGAGAAAAACGGAATCTGGCAACGAAAAAATAAAAATAGTAACAAAAACTAAATTTGGCAACACTACAATAAAAACAAAAGCTGAAATCGGCAACACTACAACGGTTACCAGATTTGGCGAGAAATCAGTGTATGGGGATACTGAACTTGTTCCATAAAATCCAATTGTTATACATTTTATGTGAATAGGTTTTTATTTATTTATTTATTTTTTATTTTATTTATTTATTTATTTATTTATTATTATTATTTTTTTTTTGAAGTTTGAAATGGAAAGTGTTAAATTCTTGAATTCTATGAATTTTTCCTTAGGAATAAAATCTTAAGAGCTTAGAGAAGTAAATGGTGTTTTTAATTTTCATTTTGGTTCACATTTGAATACACTTTTCTTAATTTTATATGCCATATAAATAGTATTATTACGAATTATAATTAGTTACTAACGCTTGTTTAGAACTGATTTCACACAAATGTCTCAATATCTTTCAATTCAGTGACTTAATTACATAAAATTCAAACACCAAGTTAACCAAAGTAATGAAGAATCCTTAGTGATTTGGTAGAAACACTAAGGTTTTCTAAAATTATTCATATTTATATAAAAAAGCAAATAGCAATTATAAACATTTCCAATAACAAAATGACTCATGTAAATAAATGTTTTGTTAGAAGCTTCATTGAAGTGCAGTTTTCTTTTCTACAAAAGTATTATGGGTACATTTCTCTCTTTCAAAATATTTTTATTCATATCAAAATAATCAATGCATAATATCATTCATACATTATATGGTTAAAAGTGAATGGATATCCATTCACTTTTTTCTAAATGTTAGCTATGGTTTGGGGCTGTTTTACTTGGTTCCAGTTTTCCCGGTGTATTTTATTTGTCGTATCAATAACTTCTGCACGTACAAAAACATTTTAGATAATACCGTACTTCCTACACGTTTCTAACAATTTTTCGGAAGAACTCTTCGGTATCAAAATAGCACTACTTCTGTTAGAGAATGCACCATTTCATCTAGGTTTGACAATAAATAGGTGGAAGTGCTTGTCTGTCCAGCTTTATATCCCAATGAGGCCATTGTGGCCTGGTTGATTAGGGCGTTATTCTCTTTATCGGAAGGTAGTGAGTTCGAATCCCGGTGTAACCGAAGATCCACGTGTTCGCTAAAAGCGGTTGAGGCACGTTAAAACTAGGTGTGGCCGCAATGTGCTCCAAGTTAAATTACACCTCTGGGGGTGGCAGACGATGTACTGGGGGTCTTCTGCTTAGTGCCTTCTTCAAAAATACAAAGATTGAACACGGCTGCTTCTATCTAACTGGTAGAGCCCAACTCAAGGCTTGGTACAGAGAAGCATGCTAGTGCAATAACAATATCCCAATATAAATTCTGGAGAACATTTTCGGGAAGAATCGAATCGTCAGTTGGCTGATAGACCCACGCGATGGAAAACAAAATGTGAACTGTTCATCGTGCTATTGATGAAATAAAGCACAATCCTGTGCAATCATTTTACAGGATAGTTTATATATTTGGAAATGGATGAATAAAAACAACACATACTTATGAATTCCTAAAAACACCACATCTTAAACGATGAAATTTAATTAAACATTTAAGTAACATACTATTGATACAGGAATATATTTAAATATAATAAGCAATGAGATCTTCCCAGAAAATAATATATTATGCCATGAGTATTAAAACGGCTAACGACAGCCTTCGAATGCTGGATTAATAGACACTTACGAATCGTGCATTACCTGTATCGCCAGAGAGGAAATAATGTAAAGCTTTCAAGCATCTACGCCAGCAGACATGCATTTAGAATATTAAAAAATCGATGTTCCTTTGCTTTAATTGCTCCAGTGAACAAAATGTAAGGCAATTCAATGTATCTGACACTGCGTATCGGGCAGACCAACAACCGGAAAGCTCTCCATCAACATTTCAAAGAATACGCCGTGTATAAGCTTATCGTGATGACTTCTCATAGATGACAGGTCGTATTCATTAGTCAAAGTTCAGAAAATTCTGAAAGTTCTTAGACGCCTGCCTGTCAAACGTGCACGCATAAAAGATGAAACGCATCTTCTGTTATTCAATGGACGGAACTTTTCTACATTGAAGAACTTAAGGGTACTTAAGCTGACAATATTTAATATAATAATTGCACTCTGAAAAACAGTAATATTCTCAATATGGAACTTGAATTCGGATAGCCAAAAACTTGCTTATTTGGAATCAGAAATTCAATTTTAAAGAACTTTGGAAATAATTAACTCGAAACTTGTAAGAAATAAACATATATATTTCAACCAAAAAACTAAAAACTAAACAGGCGCGACAACCCATATGTGGCCTAAAGTCTACAGTGCACATATGTTTTTCCGACCGAGGTCTCTAGGGTGCGAAACATGTGTCCCGGTTGCGTGATCAGCCTAACGCGAAAGCTCAAGTGAAACTCTAGTTCTTTTGCATGTTTTGTACTCCGTTTATCGACCCTCTGAAGGAATGAAAGGCTGAGTATATATTTCATCCAACCTTTTTTTTTATTTTTAAAGATGAACTGTTTTCACGTTTAAGATCATTTTTGGAGGAAGAAGAAACTTATTTTTGTTAATATTTCTTTAGCACATATTTATGATGTACTGAATGAAAATGTAAAAAAAAAAGCATTTAAATTTACATCTTCATATTTTCTTATTAACTTTGTGACATAATTCATTTGCAATAAATTTGAATTTAAATGAGTTATTAACACTCAAAAAGTTTAGTTAATTCTCTTGATATATATTAAATTGTAATTTATAAAATACACTATTTAAATTCTAACAGATGCCGGAGGATCGTTATACCAAACATATCTTGCTCTTTTAATATATATATATAGATATATATGTATAAAGCTCTTTAAACGAAAAATTTATTTAATCTTATCTCTTTAATATAAAAAATAGAGATAAAATAAATCTATAATACATACATTTTTCTATGCATATAAATTTATTTCTAATATATACATTTTTACACTGAAGGATTTATTTTGAAAACTGATTTATATATTTTTCCTATTTTATATAAAATGAAAATTAAATAATATCATATTAAAAAAAAACTGATTGAAGATATTCTTCAGAAATGAAATGAAATGAACAATGTAATAAAAAAGAATGCCTTTTTTTTCAATGCAGATGATCACTTATCACAAGCGCTTTTTTAACTAAAAGGAAAATGTTCATGATAAATATTATTCTTTTAATCGTGGACTTTCTTTTTCTTTATCTCATTCCAAATGCTATAATAATTTAATGTTTTATTCATTATCTTATTGGAATAATAATGTAATGAATTAATGCAACTGAACTAGTTGAGCGTATTAATTATTTCTTGAGACAAATTAATTACATTAAAAAGTAATATTTCCCCTGTTTTTCTAATCTTTGAAGAAAGCGAACGAGATTGGAAGGAAGCTAATTATTTGGCATTTTTAAGAAGCATACACTAAAATTGATATGCAAATAGAAATTTAATATATTGTTCGGAGGGAATGCGAATACTGAAATAGAATAGCCATTATTAACTATAAATAAATATATAGAGCGACTAACAGAGCAGTGACTACATGAGCATCATTGCTGACTACTAACTACAATATTGTAAGACCAACAGTAAGGTTTTGAAAGAGAGGTTCCAGTCTACAACAAAATACAGCTCATAAAGTTTCTGTTTTCAGAAGTGCTCACAAGTGTTTGAACACTTTTAGATACATATTAATGATAAACTTAATAAAAAACATAATTATTGAATTTACCAATAAGAAGTTTCTAATACCGACAGAAGTCGCCTCTGCTCTGGAATTTGTCTTGAAACAATGTCTTTTGATTCATTCTTCTCATAAAGATTCGGCAATCTGTTCTCCTCTGCGCATCTTAACTATGTTTTCTTTTTGAACACAAAATCTATCGGAAGCATGCAGTTTGTATTACTAGGAACGATCTTCAGAATGAGTGGAATAATCCTTCTTACCCTTTGTAAAAAGTCGCAAATGTCTGTCAGGATCCAGTTGTCCAGCATTCTCCCGTTGACCTCTGAGATCTCGTCTGCTTCCTCTAGCGATTCCCACTTCCCTGCAGGGCACCCTGGGAAAAATAAGATAGTCATTGCAAAATCCTTGTATGTTGATAAACCTTATTTATTATCATTCAATATATTCTACATTGTGCAGCATTTATGTTAATGAAATTCTGTTTGTCCACCGATTGTAGTTGGTTGAGCAGAGAACGGCTGCACGGAATTGAATGAAAGGTTCTCTCTCTTTCAGTGGCACGACAACCCAGATGTGGGCCAAGGCCTACAGTACCCATATCTGTTTTCCTGACCGCGGGCCCTGAAGTGCATCTCGGCTAGGTGGTCAGCTTAACGCGAAATTCCCAGTGTTTAATTCCCAAACAGGCTTGCTACTCAGTTTATCGGCCCACTAAAGGTGTAAAAGTTGAGTCAACCTTGTCTAGCCCGAGGAAATCTATACTTAGAGGAGAATATTATTTGTGCGGCCATATAATCAAAATAATGCATAATATAGCAGAAATATTATACGCATATAAAAATACACTCGACACTAAATAGAATAGGAGCAAATCGCAAAATTTACATAGTACTGAAATACATCAACAATCTCAGAAAACTTAAAGTAAATACAGATTTCCAAATGATATATATACACCAGGGTTAATTGTCAAATATGCTCATATATAAGGTCAGAATATTTACTTAAAAATTCGGAAAGCTCTAAATTAAACATTCGGAAGTCTTGAGGATCGAACGTTGTGCCTGTGCCGCGGGAGCTCGCAGGTCCAACATTGAATATGGACGTGCTTAAAAGTATGGAATCCACTTTAATTGTACCTCCCCATTAAATGGACTCTCATGTGCAAAGACGATTGCTCAGCGACAAGCAACTCAAGTTTTGCTTATAACTTTTGAAATTAATTTAAACCGTAATTAACGCTGATTTGAACTCACTGTAAAGATGTTATTACAATGATGTACATTGCGAGCCGATAGCAGAGTGATTAGCGTTCCTGACCTCTGAGCTGTTTTTTCCAGGTTCGAATCCCGGTTAAAGCATGGATGCTCCTTTCACTCTGCGTGTGTGTATTTCCATGTCTGTTATTTTGAGATGATGAATGAATGCAGCCCACCCTATAAACGGGTTTGCAGTGGAGTGATGTGGGCAATGCTGCTTGGCCCTGCCTCGGACTCTCAGGAGATCGCATTGGTTTAAATATTGTACTTACGGGGTACTCATGTTGATGATTTACCTACTATAGCTCTCCCGCGGACTAACAGAAGGCTTGAATTGAATTGGTTCTTATGTCGTACTTGCGTAAATGATTTACCTGCCATGGCTATATTGATGGAAATACTGGTTTGACCCGCACCAAGATTGTTCGATTCCCCCCACCCCCTTCATTAAACTTATTATAAATTAATTTTAAATGTAACTTAAATTAAATACTAACTATATTAAACTACTTTTAACTTTTCTAAATTAATTTATTAAATTATTCATGTTAAATATTTTTCTTAATTACAATTGATAAGACTAACATGAATGATAGTTAAATAACTCAATAATAAATTGGAGGTGCGTGCAATGGCACAGGAACTCCGCTGCAAAGGCAAACCCCTCGTCCTTGTCTCCGTGACGTGGTTTAACAGGTGTCCATCGGGTAATGATAAATGAGTAGTACTTATAAAAATTACGAGGAAATTAATTTAATGATGTAACAGCATTCCGGAATTTGGCTCGCTTTAAGAATAAACGCATGTAGTCCACCCCCGCGCAGATTAAAAACGTGTTCTATGTTTATTTTTCTGGAAATAAAGAAGAAGTTACGCGCGGTATCGGGGCTTTTCCTTCCTTCAACATTCCTCAATAACTTTTATAAAAGAAATATTGATTATTTTTTCCAAGTTTTAAAAGGATTATTGTTTTTTTAAACATATGAACGAATTTGTTTTCGTCTTTCCCAATACGTAACCAATCGGAAATTTATTGGAATGGAGTTTCAAGGAGTTAAGGGTTCAATATTCAAATAGTACTTAGTAACTCAAGGGAGAATTTTCAAATGTTCTATAACATATGCTACTTATTTTCAGCTGAACTATCCGCGTGACCTCATGTTGCCGTCCTTAAATTTACATTATATATATAGTTTTTAAAGAAAACTTTTTTCAGATAAATTGTGTTGAAGCATTTCAATTGTGTAGAACAGAAATTATTGAGTTTGCCATCAAATCACGTGAATTTAAAAGTGTTCGGGAAGGAAATTTTAAAACTGCCACTATACCACGTTTTACATCCTCAGTAATTCCTACATAGCGAGCCTAAGGTCAACGAGTTTGGGATACTCGCCCATAACAAGGCGCATCGTGATTTTGAACCATGAAAAGGAGAGTTGACACCTGAGCATGCATCTTCGACTTCACTTCCACGCCACATTATCGGAAGGACACTGGACGTCACTGGTTAAGGTGGACACGTCTCCAAACCACGGGGCTCCAGCAATTCAGTGAGGGAGAATGTGGTCACCTTCCCAATCACTGCCCTCGGCAACTGATGTTTCACTTTGCTGATCTTCACGGGAAGCGGCGTGAAGCTGCTCAGTCAGTGCAGCTCCATACTCAGTAATAGAAAACTGACAAATTTATAACAAAAAAGGGAAAACTTTAATTAGTATTTTTCCAAATTTTCTATCCGATGTAGGTCAGGGAATTGGTGGACACGGAAAAGCAAAATGGAATTCAAATGCTTTGCTGCTGAAAGCAATTTTATTTTTATTTAGTTAGATATATGAAATGGGCCATTAACTTGTTGAAGAGGAAAAGATCATTACAGCGGCTGGTTACGTCACCGTCAACCATATGTTGATTATTCAATAAAACTATACATTTTCCGGCAGAATGATAGAGTTCATAAAAGCAAAATTAGTGTAGAAAGTCCTCCCAAACCATTAAGAATCCGCCTCCGCTATTTAACGACTCATTTAAACTTGATGGGCAGTCATAAACCGCATCAGTATTCCAGAAAAATATCGATCGATGTTGAATTTCCTCTTATCTTAGAAAATAATGGAATACCATTCCCGTATTCATGGTGCAAATAGGCTGTTGCCGGGAAACAAACATCTGATGATTCATGTTCAATTTGAAAAACAGAAGTGCGTTACTCCTTAGACATTCGAACATTTTTCGCTTCCAAACTCATGCGAAACTTTGAAAAATCCTTCTCCAGAAACGAGTCAATATGAAAACATTTTGGTTTTGGACTGGGAGGAAATTTTTTTGTTGGAATTAAATTAGAACATAAATTCAACATTCAGATCTTCTGGATGCATTTTCTTTTTTTTTTCTTTTGCAAATATTAATCAAGATTTCAAGAAATTTTGAAAGTAAAAGTAACTATCGACTGAATTTTTTATCGACGATTTATTACTGCAGTGATTCTCAACCACTATGCCGCGGCACTTTAGTGTGCCACCAAATTTTAGAAATGTATATAGTAAAAATTATTTTCCTTTTTTAAATTACGAGTTAAAGTAATAACCATTTTATTGTTTTTTGTAGTACATATTATATATTTTTATTTTACATTCAAACTTATTATCATAAACTTATATTACACAATGTATTATTGGTATATAAATAATATTTAAATTTTTGCTTACTTCTTTGCATACCGTCAAATTTTAAAACCATTAAAAGTGTACCAAGACAAAAAAAAAGTTTGAGAATCACTGTATTATTGTTCTTATAGGTAAATAATTTCCTCCTTCAATATCCAATTTTCATTGCATATCGTAAAAGAACTTGGCTCATTAAATTTATAAAGCAAACTAAGATAGTGCCAATAAAAGCCGATTAATAATGTTTAAATAATGCCGAACATTTGAAATGTAAGTTTATCGGAAAAAGGCCTTATAATAATGCTCACAATAAAAATTTTTATTTTCCAGTTATGCGTGTGTACTGACCTGCTATTCTGTACCTAGCCCACAGTAGGGCCTTACCAGATAAATGAAAATAGCTGAACGAAGAGTCTTAGTAATTTATGAGTAAAGATCAAGTGGAAGACCCTTCAACGTTTGACTTGCCACCCACAGAGGTATTATTTCACTTCGAGGACTTAGTGACCACGATTAATAGAACATGTCATAGACATCTTGAGTGAACACGGCAGATCTTCAGTCAAATCGGGATTCAAACTCACTACCTTCCAAAACGTGAAAGACATCGTAACCAATCAAACCACTGTAATCTCAATATTTGCGTGTTATTAAGCATTATCTATTCTTTTATTTTGATATATTTTATAATTTTATTATAAAATATATCAATATATATATATGTGTGTGTGTGTGTGTGTGTGTTACTTTCGAACTCTAGTGATTCAGTAGTAACACGCCATTTCCCGTTAAGATTAGCAAAGTGAAGCATCATTTGCAGCGGGCAGTGATTGGGAGGGTGACCACATTCTCCCTCACTGGGTAGCTGGAGCTCCGTGGGATGGGGTACGTGTCCACTATTATCTATGACATCCAAGGTCATGTGAAAAAGAGGATGGTGTGACCTCGTGAACTGACCCTGTTTCAAAATGACAAAGCGTTTGTTGATGGGCAATTATTCTAAACCTTAAGATACAGTTCGGGTCTCGACTGTTCTGCTATGTACTTACGTACATACATTATTTTCAATAAAAAAATTTAACTCTGCTGATAAGAACAGCATTCTTTTAATTACTCGTAATTAAACAGTATAGCAAATGTTTTTTTAATGACGGCGGACACTTACTTGGATGACTAATCCTTCGGCACAACAAGGCCGGAATCTGCTACTCATTTGTCATTGCCCAATGGGCACCTGTGAACTAAGTCACGGAGGCGAGCAGCATTGTCCACGTCATACCACCAGAAACCCGTTTATAGGGTGGTTCACATTCATGCATCATCACAAAAGAAAGGACAGAAAAACAAGACGGAAAGAAGCATCTATGCCCGAACCGGGATTCGAACCCGGGACCCACAGCTCAGGTGTCAGGAAGTATAGCAAATGTGAAACAAACATCATGCATCAAATCGATATTTGATACTTAATATTATTCAGGATGCTTCGTCGTATGTTATAAAATTGTAAAAGTCAAGAGTTCTTTTGGCTAAGCTGTCAAATTGGATGATGTATTTTATTTAACAAATGAAATACGTCATCCAATTTGTTCCTCTAATACATATTTTCAATTATTAATACGGTGATGAGCAAAAATATTTAAATTTTAAATCTTAATTTTAGTTTTAGAAGCTACATGTCAAGGCATAAACAAAAATGAATAAACTTAAGTAAACTCTACTACTTTTAAACATCACATCAATTTATTTTGTGAGCTCATAAAAGTAGTCTTCAAAGACCTTTCTTTTGATTTTAAAGCATTTCGTTGCTCACACTAATCATTAAAAATTGGTTAAGAGCTACTTTTAATTGATTTTCCAAGAAAGCATTAGAGCTGATTCTCATTAACTCATGAAATTAAAATTACATGAATTTTAATTCAAAGAAAAAAATACAGACTAGAATTTTCCCGAAACATGCCTGTTAACGATGTTTAATCAATGCAAAAAATTTGAAGTCCAGTTGGAGAATCGGAAAACGATTACGTAATTTTCTTCATTCTTTAATTTTTATATTTGTTCATTACTTTCTATTTTGTATTATTCAGATAGGAAAATATTTTTACTTAGTCTATATGCGTTGTTTTTTGTTTAAAAAAGGCTGTTTATAAGTGTTTACAAAAGTGTCTGTAATTTTTTTAGATGATGTAACAATGTAACGAATGTGGAAGAAACATCATGTATTTATTCGGCCCGATTTTGACATTTTCCTTCAAATTTCATAAATGACGTTTAGAAACATTTGTTTTAAATGTTAAAACTAAGAGCTCTTACATTAAATTATCAAATAAATTATGTTATCCAATTTGTTAATATGATATATATTTGAATCTCTAAGTTAAGTTTCACAAATTAAAATATATAAATAAAAAAAGGTAAAAAATTTAACTCACCACTTTTGAACAGCTTATCGATAAATTTTCTTTGTTCATAAAAATAAATTTTAAAACTCTGCCTTTTAATTTTAAAGCATTTTATAGTTGACGCTGATCGGTTGTTATTGTCCTATGCCAGCTAGACTGACTCTATGGGGGTGTTGCTCCACTTTTCCAACTGAACCGTAATTTGATGTGGAGTCCGACTTCCTCAATACACATATGCCATAGGCACCCATTTATAGGGTAGGCAACCATTTACAACCCATTCATACAAAAAAAGACAACGATAGGGGTGAGAGAAATTACATCCATACTCGAATCGCTATTCGAATCCAAGACCTCCCCATCCGCAGTCAGGTACGCTGACCACTAGACAGGGTGGGCTGCAAGCTGATCAGTAAAAGTGGGTTAAGGATTAATTTTTTATTGAATTCCCAAAAGAGCATTAGCCAACTAATGCTAGCTTGAATATTCATTTAAAGTTTTTTCAAGGTCTTAAAATCTATATTAAAGAATAACTTTACATCCAACCAAAAATTTTGTTGATTACTATAGATTTGTTCATTTGATATTTATCTAATGTAAATATAACTCGGCATTAAAATTTCTCATTTTTTTTATTCTTATTATATATTCTTCCAAAATTAAAACCAGGCGGTTTTTTTCCGCTCTTTACTAAGTTCAAGATTTCTAGAGA
This sequence comes from Latrodectus hesperus, assembly GCA_037975125.1. Taxonomy (NCBI): domain Eukaryota; kingdom Metazoa; phylum Arthropoda; class Arachnida; order Araneae; family Theridiidae; genus Latrodectus; species Latrodectus hesperus. Next base: position 76,510,296 of record CM075858.1, on the reverse strand, counting down.
TATCCATCTGTCACTATTATTGCGAATTAGAATTGTTTATTATCATACCTTTACATCTCTCTATTTCTGCCGATTGAAACTATGAATAAGATTCTAGTTCTGAATCACAGTTAAGTGACGAATTTGACACCTGAGCTGGCATTCTCTTTTCTTTATCATGTTATCCCATCATAGGGACATTGAACATTGCTGAACTGTCCATGTTCATAGGTAATTATATGTTTTATATTAACATGGAGAATCCCGGTAGCATAATGATAGTGCTTAGCACTCCCATGACACAGATCAGAGGTTCGATCTTAAGGCGTGGGAAAGTCTACTCAGCCTTTTATCCCTTCAGTGGGTGGATAAAACTGAGTACCAACCATTCTTGAGAAGTAAACACTGGGAGTTTCGCGTTAGGTTGACCACTTAACCGGATTATATACTTCGCACCCCAGGGTCTATTGGTCATGAAAACAGATATGAGCATTGTTGGCATTGGCCCCCATATGGGCTATTGTCGAGCCACTGAGTTTAGTTTAGTTTATATGATGGAAATGTTTCAAATTTCAGACTATTTTTTTACTGAAATATGAGTCATGCTGCCTTTCCTAATGTGTTGGTTTAGATGCATGTACAGATCTAGCTTTCTTTATTGGATCAAAGGAATTAGATAAAAAAGAATATGCATGAAAAATTTGACACAGTTTAGTCATCAATCTTATAGATAAATACAGAATATCTTCATTTTACATTGTCAACTTTTGAGAGGACTTTCCATAGGTTGTATAGACGAGTCGTAAGGGAAAGCTCTCAAGCACCCACCTCGACGGCATAGTTTATGCAAAAAGCAGAGAAGTAACCCTAAGTTCCAGTTACTCAACATTAGTTGGAATCGAACTCGGAACCCATTACTCCGAGTCACTCTGGTATGCCTCTTAAATCATGGTGAATCCATTAAAATACAATCAAAGAATCACCCGTAGGTTATGATGCTTTTCCTCAAAATTTTAAAAAGAACGGATGGGCAAAAATGAATTTTTGAGGATCTTGAGTAAAAATAAAAAAATGAAGATAAACAATCTTTTTTATAACATTTATATGGAACAATTAAAATTTTGATTTATGAAAAATTTTTAATTAAAAAGTTTAATCAAAGAATATTTCCTGTACATATTAAAATGATGATGATTATCAAAATTTATTCAAAATACTTTTATAAAAATGCAATTTTCCTAATAAATAGATTAACTTATTTATAATCACATCATTTTGTCTTTTCTGTGTAGTTTCCATAAACCAAAGTCAGCATTAACTTTGTAATCAATAACGAACATAAACTAATCCGTAACAAACTTTGTAAAATTCATAAATGCATTTTTTGCTTTACTTAAGCAATTGAAGTAATTCATTTTCAACAGCAAATGCTTGATTAAAAAAAATTGGAATTTAAAAGGATATGTTTTCATACGATGAAAATTTCAGATAAAGAATAATCGTTTATTTTTTAACACCAGCTAAAATAATACAGTAAGCAATATAAATATATATTTATTTCTGTTAAATTACTTCATTATTCATATTTATAAAGACATGCATTAATTTCAAATATGTAAATAAAAATATAAACAATATAATTAATTTCTCTGAATCATATTTCACATTACATAAATAAAATTGTTTTCATCCATTTTTTTTATTTCATTTAAAATAAAAAATAAAAATATGCCCAAATAAATGAAACTGATGTGAAGTAATCCGGTCAACAGTTATAGAGACACAGAGAATATTTAATGTTACAGGAGATTTAGAACTAAAATATACTGTATTATTGTTTCTTTTGTCATATTGTTATCTTGTTTAGCATATTTTCATTAGGTATTTTAAGTTAAGTAATATGCATGTAATTCGGTGTTGTTACTTAATGGGTTACACACGCCAAGCTAGCTATGCCGAAAAAAAATAGATTTAATATAAAATATGAAAAAAAGAGAAATAATAATAATTAGCATAGGAACCATGTCTTCTTCAGGGGAGATAATTTGCATAGTTGACCATATCTCCCTTGAAGAAGACATGGTCCCTATGCTAATTATTATTATTTCATATTTTGTCTTAAAATCTATTTTCTTTATATTTCAATTTATATTTTTGTATTTCTAATTATATATATATATATATATATATATATATATATATATATATATATATATATATATATATATATATATATATATATATAATGAGAGAGAGAGAATTTTTTTGATGGTTGATCATCACGTGGCTACATTTTTAAAATGCAGTCACGTGACAAACAAGTTCCGGCAATATTTCATTTATATATATATATATATATATATATATATATATATATATATATATATATATATATATATATATATATATATATATATATATATATATATATATATATATATATATATATATATATATATATATATATATAGTCACAGCATAACAGGAGCAAAGAATGCAAATAAAAAGTGTGTTGTCCTTTTTAACCATATTTATCAAAAATTAAAATATACATTTATCGGCCCTCTCGATTGAATTCTTTCAATGATGTTGTTTTGAGATTGTTAAAATTAAATTTTTATTTTTAAGTAATTCTTTAAATAACGTTATTTTTTACTAAATCTGGAATGGTCTCCAGGTAAATTATTGCAACTGAATTTTGTTTATACCAGTTTACATATTACGTGTAGAAATTATTAAGAAGTTTGAATTCAGTGGGGAGTAATGAATAACATTTAAGAACAATAATACATGATAAATACATTTTTAGAGCTACAAATGTAAGGAAAAAGAATATTAACACAAAAATGTAATTAAAATATATTATTTTTTCTGATTATTATTACAATTTATTATCTATTCTGCATTATTTTATAAATAACTAATAAAGCATTTTATCTAAGCCAGTTTTCAAATCACGTGCAGTAATTATTCTTTTCATTCCCGTTAGAAAACATTAAAGAAATATTAAGAAATTTGAATTTGGTGAAGGGCGAAGAATAATATTTATAAATAATAAAATAGTTAATAATTACATTCTTAGGGCTACCAACAGATTAAGAAAAAGAATATTAATACAAAAAGTAATTAAAAATCATTTTACTTGATTATTAAAATATTCAGAGTTATACATAAAATTTGAATTTGGTGTTAAATAGGAATAATATTTAGGAATAATAACAGGTAATGAATGCATTTTTAGGGCTACCAACGTAAGAAAAAAGAATATTAAAAATAATTAATTAAAAATTAATTTCATTCGATCATTAAAATACTCAGAATTTGAATTTATTTGGAAATAGGAATAATAATTATTAATAAAAATAGATAATGAATGCATTTTTAGGCACATCAATGTAAGGAAAAAGAATATTAACACAAAAAATTAATTAAAATAATTTGATTTAATTATTATAATATTCAAAATTAGAATTTGGTGTAAAATAAGAATATTTTAGGAATAATAATAAATAATAACTTTTAGGGTTTTCAACGTACAGAAAAAAGTCAACAGAAAAAAAGTAATTATCAGATTATATTACATTTTGTATATTCTCTATTTTATAGTTTACTATCTATATTGCAATATTATATAAATTATTAAAAATTGACTTTTTTTCAATCAATATGTAGGAATTATATGTACCAATTATTCTTTCCCTTTCCAAAATGTAAGCAAAGAATTAGAAAGTTTTGATTTAGTGGAAAATGAGAGAAAAAAATTTAGTAAAAATATTTTCCCACATTTCATACCAAACTCAGGACTCTACAATAAAAAAATATTAAAACAAAACAATAATTGGATTATTTATTTTTCCTGATTGTTATTACAATTTATTATTTATGCTCAGTATTACTTTATAAATTATCAAAAAAGATTGAATTTCAATCAATTTACGAATCACATGCTGAAAAAAAATTTTTATTTAAATTTCTAAATTATATTTAACAAACAATAAAAATTATTAAATTTGCTGAGGAATTAGAGATAATGTATAGAAAAAGTAAATGAAAAATAAACCTAGGTAGAGAAAAAGCTTAGATTGCAGCAGTTAAAGAAATTAGGGACACAATAGATTACTCAGAAAGTTAACCGTTTGACAGTAGATCTGTCAGAAACAGGTTAGTGATCATTCATCAACTGTGATGAGATTCAGTCAAGTGCCGGTTATTACGCCGGAGATACTCAGATGTGGCCGTAAACCGACATTGACATGCGTACACAACTCTAGTAACTCGGTGGTCGATAGCTTCATCTCTCTAGAGAAAGGAGTTGCTGAATTGCTGTCTTCTCTTCGCTGTAAAGTAAAAGAAAATAACGTAGAAGGATGGGAGGAAGAAAGATGCTTCCCCCTTCACTTACCGTAAAGCTTGAGCCTCCTGTCGGCCGTCTCCGCGACAACAATGGCATACCCGCCCACCCGCTCCGACATGGCAACCGACGCCCACGCATTGCCGCTCCGGAATGAGGGGGAGTTCGATTGCTGCGCATCCCTCTGCGATCCCTCGTTCGAAATGAGCGCATCTCTCCGGGACTCGGAACGATTCATTCACAGAGAAATACGCTCGGTGGATGAATATCCCACAATTCTTACAATTTTTGGCACTTGTGTAACAGCTCACCAACCAGGAAATTTGGCGCAAATCCGCCAAATTGACACCAAATTTTTGTCCTTCACTGAAAAATAAAAACTAAATCAAAAATAAAAAAATTTCAAAATAATTTTTGGAACAAGTGATTTAAAAATCTGCGGAAAAGAGTTTAGTGGTAAAAAATACATAAAAGTACCTTAAATACTTTATTTTTGACAAGAATATAAAAAAACTATTATTTGCCAAACGGTTTTCTGAAGTAAACTAAAAATTGTGTTGTAGAGTGCAATTTTTCTCAGGTCGACAAGAATTCACAGATGTACCAAAAGGAATTTTTTTTCTAATATTCTCAATGTATATTTAATGATAATTAAAACAAAATTTAATCTACAAAAAACGCCAAATAAGGATTTTAAATTGTACAATTAAAAAAAATAATAATCAGTGTATTTTTATATGCAAAATTAAATAAATACAATCATTACATTCGACAATAAAAAATAAAGCTATTTAATTTTAATGGACAACCTAAAGAGAAAACATTTTACTCATAGAAAAAATAGAAGCATTACTATACGCTATTAAGTAGGTTTTAAATATTTATCATTTTGTTGTGTAAAAGCTACTAAACAACGATAGCAATTGGTCTTGTTTTCAAGAAACTCAAAAATAATTATAGTAACAACCATGTAATTGAGATAGTCACCACGCAGGCAGTGGACTTTTTCTTAAAACACCCGGATGGATCTAGTGATTCAAAGTTTTGCAGAAACCCGGATTACTGTTCGGTATTTCGCAGCAAACTTTTGGCTATTCAGATTGGTCTGGACTCAATCAAGGATAAAGCCTCTTTTAATAATATATGGTCTCTCACTGACAGTCGTAGCTCCATACAGTACTTGAGCAATTGGGCTAGTGTAACAGACCATGCTGGGACCCATATTCTTCGTATGTTATTTGGTCTCTCAGCCTCCCATGATATTCACTTCCAGTGGGTCTCCTCTCATGAAGGTTTGTTCGGAAATGAGAGAGCTGACGCACTGGTGAAGGAGGGCTCTTCCTCTACTGCTTCTCCAGATCTGGAGCTTACTCAGAACTATACTCTGCTTGTAAAAAATGCGCTTTCAAATACTTGGCAGCATCCCCCTGCTCATGCTTGGTACTGCCGTAGGCAGCCAGGGGCAGCCATTGACTTTGTGGGTTCCAGAGCTGACCAGACTACGATCAGTAGATTTATTAGTGGACACATCAATTGCCTATCCTTTGACCATCGTATTAAGCATTTTCCTATCTGTAAAAAGTGCAACTCCAACGAGGCTAAGTCCTCAACACTTACTTGAGTGCATTCAATTCTCGATGGAGGAGCTTTTTGGAGACCCCCTCCTTTTTCTTGATTTTTTGAGAGTGCATGGGCTCATGGATCTGGTGTAGTTCCGCTGTTCTGGATGGGATTTGTATCAACAACAACATGCATTTGATGTATAGTTTTCCATTGTTGGTGGAAAATCGTGACGTTTGGCATCTTTTTTTTTCCTGGTTGACGAGATTTTACTCATAAATACTTATTTCTTTACTATACTTTCTAAGAAAAATAAATTAAAAGTATTTCAAATAAAGCTAATATTTGTGTTTTAGTCTTTGTCTAGCTCTGCAATCAACAGAAAAAATAAAGTTAAAAGTTAGAATTTCTAATTACAACAATGTTATATTTAAGAAATTCACAAAGTACTTTTATAACTTCATTAATTTTTTACTATTCCTTTTTTAATGGAATTTATTAAAAATAGATTTTATTGCATTCAATTTATGAATAGCGTGTAAAAATTTATTATTTTTTTAATTTCTAAGATGTTAACAAAATATTAAAATGTTTGGTGATGAATAAGGGATAATATTTAATAATAATAAATGAGTGAATTTCTAGAGAAATCAACGCACAGAAAAAGTGTTACCGCAAAAAATATTAGATACCTTTAAATTTTAATGATAATTGTACAATTTATTGCTTATACTTCTGTACTAGTTTTTAAATTAATAAAAATGAATATTATTTTAAGCAGTTTACGAGTTACGACTAAAAATTATATTTATTATAATAAAATATATTATGTACAGAAAACATAAATAATTTATAATTAAAAATTTATAAATAATAGAAATAAAGAAAAGGTAATCGAAATATAAATAAAATTTTTGAATAAATAAATTATTAAACCCAGATAAGAGCTCTTGGTAAACATGAAATAATAAGATTAACTCAATTTTAACAGAAAAATTAAAACTTTACAATTTAAGCGTACATTGTCAACCAAAAATTAAAATGAAAGAAATGTATTTAGAATAAAATATTTCATGTTTTGTTTATTCTGAAAATATTTCTTGCATTTAAATTTTCCTGATGAGTAATACAAATATTAATTAAAGGTTGGATAAAAAAGAAGAAATAGCAACATAAAACTTATAAAAATAATTAAACATTTCATTATTTTAAGAGAGAATCATCTAGTGGCGTATAAAATGCAAGTCTTAATTGGATAGATTCATTTTTGATGTGGTTACCAATTTTGAATAAATTTTAAACTTCAGCTTTTATGACAATATTGATCATATTAATCAATTATTGATTTCGTTGCTATGAATAGCGACTAGAATTGGATTTTTGTTATAAATCAACACTAGTAAATGATTTTATGTTCCTTGAAACAAAGTTGAAAGATTTTGAAAAACGTCAGATGCTGAAAGGGAGTCTCTAGAATATCAGACCACATTCATAATTTTGTGATTGTTATGTGAATGCTCTTGTCCTCCGAGAGAACTAACTGTTCCATTGGCATTTAGCTTATCTTCAAGCTGCGTTGTGGAATATAAACAAGAATGTCTGTAATTATAATGAGAAGATCAGATGAAGGACATTATGTATGAAGATTTGTTTCACTTTTCGATGAGGAAAGTACTTTCTTTTTACAACGAGAACTGCTCCCGCCAATTTATCTGCGCCTGTCTGTTACCATGGAAACAAGACATTTTTCATTTTCAATAGGAAGGACCAGTAGAAAAGCTACAACTTTGGCTCCTTAAACACTTTGAAAATAGCATGAGGGACCTCGATTTCCATTTGATAATGGCAACTCTTGTTATTATAGCAACAGCCAAAACCTGTCTAATCAGAGGCATATTGGTGTATTCAGTTATTGGCTTCATAAAAATGTTGAAATTAAATTCTATTTAAGTTTTACAGACCTGAAACCATTAAAGAAAAAAAATTTCTTTGATAAATAAAGAAATGTCTAATTTAATGATTAAAATGAAATTTTTAGGGAAAAGTGAGTAAAATTTAATAAGCGTTTACAAAAGAGTAGACTTTTTAATCGATAAATAAATTTAATAACGAATACGATATGATTGTAAATTAAATGTTCCTTTCATTTTTTTGAAATCGTGGTTTCATAAGTTAAGAGGTTCGTCTTCGTTATCGGAAAGCAGTGGTTTCGAATCCTGACAAAATTTAAGATCTGTCATGTTTGCTAATGGTGGGTTGGTCACGTTAAATATGTACTGGTCGCAATGTCCTCCATATAAAATGATACCTCTTGGCCAAATCTGAGAGTTTTCTGCTTGGTCTCTGCTTCTAAATTGAGATGATCTATCAAATTTATGGACCACGAGGGCACACCCACTTTGTGATCCATTTTATAAGGTGCCTTCACTTCCACCTCTTGTGTTAAAAAAGCAGAATATCCTATTAGCTGGATGTTCAAGATATATATATATATATATATATATACATATCCTGAACATCCAAGAAATTTGACAGGTTACTCACAGCGAAGCAAGACAAGTTCAGCAAAGTTAAATACTGAACGAAAAGAAGAGTGAAAGAGACAGGCGGTATTAAAACGGATTGTAATGTCTAAAAAGGGACCAAGTGCTGCAAAAACGGCAGCATAACTATTAGCATCTGGTTTCTCAAATACCATAATTGTTAAGGCTATAATGTACTTTCATAAGCAGAACATTCACTGCAGAGCAGCAATTCCCTATCCATTTGTCATAGATGTCAATGCTAAACTTCGTCTACAGTGGTACACTTTTAAAATCTGGTCGATTGATAAGTGGAACAAGGTAACAAAGTCTGAGGAATCTTCTTTTGTACTATTTCCTGCAACAGGATGGGCGCATACTTGGAAAACACCAGCACAAAAATTTCCTTTGGATTGACTTTTACGAACTGTTGAATATGGATGTGGATCTGTCATGATATGGGCAGCCGTGTCGTGGTTTTCTATTACACCAATCGTAACCCAGAAAGGATTGAATATTAGGAAGAAGCATGGTGAAATTTTAGCTTACCAGATCTATCCTATGACGGAAACTTTGCTTCCTTCCAGAGTTAAAATTTTACACAGATGATGAAGTACCTATCCAAGCAACGGCCTTCTTCAGTCATGGTTCGATAAATATGAGGATGATATTAAGCATCCATCTTGCCTCCAGGAATCATTCAATCTCAATATAAATTACCATTATGATCTGTTTTGAGGCGTTGAATGCGGAATCGATATCTTCCACCAGTTCTCACTGAGCTTTCACAAATTCTCCATGAAGAATGATTCAGTATTCCTCTAAGCACTTGTAGAAATCGATTCTAAGGGTATCCAAGCTGTATTGCATACCAAATGTATGACACCGTATTGCTAAAGGATTTATTTTATAAATCTAAAATGTTACCATTATTTTGATAAAAACCTAAAATACTCTCAGTATTAATAAGTCATATTTTTTTCAGCAACTTTGACAGCGTGTCAAGATTTAAGTGCCTTAAAAATTATTTTAAAATAATAGAAAGGTGTGCATTTTTTCGAGAAGGATATATAAATGTGTATCTTTAAAAATGGCGCTGAGAAAATAGTAATGATAATAAAATTTTTATGAGGAAACTATTTGAGCAAAATAAATTATTATTAAGGTAAAATGAAAACGAGATTAAATTCCAAATAGTAAGAAAGTGAAGCGTTTTAATTTTTCAGAAATATTATTCGTATCTTACGAGCTAAAATTTTTATACGTTGCTAAGAAAGAATTAGTAGAAAACTTTTGGTATGGAAATCGAATCGCCAAAACTTATTACTACATTAAGGCAAAATGAAAATTAAAAAAAAACGTAAATAAACTAAAACATGTAATCTACTGCGGCACGCTTCCGGCTTTTTATATCTGATGACCGACACACATTTTAAATCTTGTAATTTTAATCCCAAATTAATAACAAGGGCAATTCCTGAACTGATATCTCCTTACCATGTCAGTCTATTAAAGAGACATTGGATCATACAAAACTTGTAACGCGCAGACTCTTCGAGTGAGTCGGGTATCGAACCCACTGCCTTCCAGACTATTTACCAATTAAAAAAGCAAAAGTTTTTGGCTCCACACTTGCGCAGTACGGCCATCTTAGCAATGAATCATGTTTTCCTTGGTTAGATCCTTGCAATAATATTTGATTGTTAATTTCAGCCGAACGAAGATACAAATAAGAATCAATTGTCTCGGAATTTTTTATCATTGTCAAATGACGAGGTCAACCCCCAAGCTATCACCTTCTTCACGTCACATTATGTCAGCGGTTGAACACTTGGGTCCTTCCAAAGAACTTCTGGTGCATACACTCTTAAAAAATCAAGTGGTTTTTCACCACCCGATGAGCGACGGATATTTTGTATTCCAAAAATATATAAAATGAATCCTTTTGTACTTAATTTGAGAGAGAAGTTATTCTACCAACACTCCATGCAAAACTCTAAGCAATTTTTATTCTTTTTTTATGTGATTATGGAAACACGATGTGCACTGATTGGCTTAAATTATCACATGGGTCTCTGCTTTCGGTTTAGTTTCTCAAAAATGGAGGAAATTAAAACTTCATTTTCTAGAAGTGAACTTTTGAATATTTTAAAAGTATAATTGGGCTAGAAAAAGCGCAGAAATATTAGGGTCTTTATTTCTTATAATTATTTGAATGACTAAATCAAATCTTCATATTTGTGATTTTTCGCCATTATATAAACTCTCGTATTCGAAAGTGTGAATGAATGAATTCTATTGAATTCATATTCATTTAATATTTATAATATTTGAAATTTCTGATTAATTGATAATGTTTAATAATATGAAAATGTGTTTGTAAATTTTATTTTTTATTTCAAATGCTATTTTCTGCCAAAATTTAATTTATTATAAATTAATAGCAAATTATAATGAATGTATTTATAAATTCTTTTACTTTCCAATCTGCGTGAATCTAACTATTAATTTCCTCGTTGATTTAAATATCCAATGTATATTATAGAAATATTATTTGACATAGTTTATTTTACTGAATTGAAAGTGCGATTAATATCAAATACAACATTTTACCAAAAAATAAGAATAAATTTTTTTCCTAAATAAAATTCGAAGCTTTTTAATTTAATTCTTAATACAATATAAAGCAAATATTAATCTACAGAATATTACTTGACCGTATGTATTTTATTTATTAAAATTTCACTGACAATTTTTGATCTGATTGTTATTAAGTAAAAGCATTCGTAATAAAACGAAAAGGAATAATGTATCAAAATCTGCTATTAATTTGCATATTTAAGACTTTGCAACTAAACATTTTGTCGATGGAAATATAATTTATATTCGGATTTTATGGTTGTCATTGTCCTCATCGAAGAAAAAAATAAAAAACAAAATTAGCAAAAGCAAATCTGAAACATGTAGTTATTTTGAAGATGATAAAATACAATGTAAGGAAGAAATGGCTGATCAAGTATATTCTGTATTATGTGTAATCAAAATAAGTTTTATGGAGACTGAGAAAATGTTAACTATTGTTATTACTGGAAGCATTAATTTCATTTTGCTTATAAAATTTGTTTAAAAGTTTGGAGTAATATTCTATGTTTATGTAAGAATGTGGTAACTTAATTAAATGACATGAAAATTCCAATCAATATTTTCAGTTAAAATTTCTTATTAAAGTATTTTGGTTTTTAAAATTGATTTTAAAGTAATGAAAGGTAACTATTTATTAAATTATACATTAATTTAATATTAGCTGCGTAAGTAACTTAAGAAATTTTAATAATATTTTTAAATGTATTTTGAAATAAAGTTTTGTTTGTTTTTACTGCTAAAACTAAATCCTAATTAACTTTATAATAAATTTATAATTAATTTAAAATTTTCTAAATCTTTAATTTGAATTTAATAGTTTAAAAAAATATTCAGTGTTTATAATTCACTTGACCATAACTAGTTTTTACATGTATGATATTATTGAGTAAGCACAAATGTGTATATGTATGTATTTTTCCTTTCAGATAAAATGATTACAATTTGAAATGCCTAATGAAATTCATCGAGATAAAATATTTGAACTTATGAAGAAAATGTTTAAAACAAAATAACATTTTGTGATGAAAAATAGACCATCTATTGTTCTATTCTATTACAGAATTTATTTCTCTAAGTATCCAAAAGTGGCTGCTTTCAGTGAAAGCATTGGTTAGTATAAAATCTGTATTTTTTGCATATTTGAGAATGAATTTTAAAATATTATTGAAAGTATTGAACTTTTATATCAACATTATTTTCTAACAATACCACAATGACTTAAGCACACCAAAATTTATAATTTCTTACATAATTTGTATATCTGGATTTTTAATGGTAGAACATGAAACATGCTGTGCATGCATTTCCAAGTTTTTTGATTGCATGTAAATAAGATGTTTTAAATTATTTTCATGCAAAAACATTTAGTTGAAATTTTCCAGAGAAAGGAATTTTTTAATGCCAAAAACATTTAGTTAAAATTTTCCAGAGAAAGGAATTTTTATAAATAAAACTGGAAGAAAAATCTCATTGTTATTTTGATATTTATTTAACGATTGCATGATCCAAAAGAAAGTAATTAAAATCTATATTTTACAAAATATGCAATATTGCTTATGTCTTTTATTATATTGTAATTTTCTATATTGTATTTTTAAATATCATTTTACTTGCAATGTATTTGAATATTAGTATATGTGATATAAAAGCATTGTTTCAAAACTTTTTTGTTGTAATTTGTAAAAAAAAATTATTCATTTACTTTCACCTATTTTTCAGTTATAGTTGATTGATTCAAAAATGCTTAAACATTAGAAATAAATTTATATATGCATGCATACATTTTTATTTAATGCTTAACAATCCATTTTGTAAATTATGATAGGGGCTATATCTATTTCATAACAAAGAAAAAAATCCAAAATTATTTTGTTTTTGTTCCATTATGTATCAATAATATATCATTTTCGCTACATTCTTATAAAAATTTTCAAAAACTACTAAATAATCATTAATTTACTAACTTCAATTACTAAGTTTTAATTAATTAAGGAAAATACCATTTTTTAACAAATTACTCTTGCTTTAAATTACAATAAAAAGTTCTATATTTATAAATCTATATATATCTAATACAAATAATTATTTTCTTTATTACAAATAGATTTTGAATTTGATATTTAATATCCAAAGGTTGACTGTCTTCTTAGTAAATATCCTGCTTACTATGCTCCTAGAACATTATCATATGTTCAAAACCTTGTCCTATAATATGGAATAAATATGTGATAATTCAAGATAGTAATATTTTTTAGGCTGAATGTAATTTTAATACAGATTATAATTGCACAGATATCGGATTCCTTGACCTTTTTATTGTAGGAAGTCAGATTAATATTAGATTAATTTCTTTGTGCAGACAATTTCAAAGACTTATTGATGTTAATTGATTTATTACCGGCTCTTGTAAAATTTAGAATCCTCATATATATAATTTACTTCTTTTTTCTTACTGTATAATGAATATTGTTGTTTCAAACAGCTATGCACCCATAAGTATTAAATGTCCAAAGTATGATTTTTAATATTTGTTTACTTAAATATACTTAAGATTTCATGTTTATATTATTATGTTTCTTGCTCATGCATCGTATTTTTTTAATTACTAGGGTTTTATTTTCTTAAATTCTGCCTAAAAATAATTTAAATTTTCAATTTTTTTTTAGCACAGTATTGACCGATTGATATAGAATTCGTATCAAATATCAGAAAGCATAGTGAAATTTATTGGAGTATGTCGTTATAATAATACAATTTCCATTTTTAAAATGCTTGTATAAAATTTTAGATAATATTTAACAAGTTTATTAATTACTTTAAAAAATTGCAGCAAAATAAAGCTTTATTTTTTGAAGTATTATTCTTGTGAAATTTTAATATTAAAATTTATGTAGACACTAATGAGAATGCAAATACTATAGAAATTTTAGTTATTATGCTTTTTTTCGAACTAAGTGAAGAAATGTTTAGACAACGCTCAAAAGTAGCCAACTACATTTGCTTTGCTGTGGTCAAAAGCAAGACCTGAATATGAAATATTTTTATCTGTGGACAATGTATTTACTGGTGTTGGATATGCGAGATAAAAAATCGTTCGATATTTTATATAAATGCCATCATTTCTTTAATGTTAAGTACGATGATAAACTTACTATATTTTATGCTTTCATGGACTATATGATTTATAAATTAAAAAATGGTTCAGTTGGGAATTAAATTGAAACAATATATTCTTACTATATCCGATCAAGATTTGAATTTTGAAAATTACATACATTAAAATACGTATTATTTTTTTATTTTTATTTTAATAGATTTCTTATTTTGTGTTATTAAATTGTCAATTCAAAGACATTAAACTCCAATATTAATTTGACATCACAAACATAACAATTTCTGTATACATATTTTTATTTAATTTTTTTCTGTATTAAAAATTTATTAAATGTTTTTTGTGTATAATCTTGCATTTTATTTCTAAAATCATTCTTAGTTTCATTGAAGTTATTTTCAGTTTAAACTAAAAACTTAGAAAATATATCATAAAACAAGATTTATTTGCAAAAACATAAGTCAGTTTTGTTCATCAGAATAATCTGTAAATATTTGTCTTTACCCTCCTGTAACTTCAAAAATAAATATTTAGCTATACTATAAATAAATTGTTTTTTCAAAAGAACTTAAATATTGTATTTATTTATCAAAAATATTTATTTATTGTTTAAATTGTGCACAATTAGTTGTACTGGTAAAGTTTGTAAAAATTAATTTTGTACGTAATGGGCCCTTGGTAAACTAAACTGAAGACTAAGAAGTGTGACGATTTTTTTTTGAGAGTGCTACACTCACACGTAGAATTAAATTGATACAATTGATGTAATAAATGGCCGAACAATTTACTTGATATTGTATGCACTTTAAAAACTCTATAACTATCAAAATCAATTAAAATGTCATATTCAATAGTACTGTGTGTGTGTTATATTATTGAATAAAAAAAATCACACGATTATATTATAATTGTCAAAAAAATACATAACTCCTTAAAATAAAGAATTCAAAATCTATTTTTTTTTCTACACTAAATTGTCAATATAAAAAAATCACCAATACTTGTCAAAAATCCATTTGTTTCTACATAATAAAGATTGATATTCACTCTTTTTTTACATCTAATTTACCTCTTTAAACAATTTGTAGTTACTCCCCTTAAAAGGAGTAGTTTACCTGTATCTTTGAAAAGAGTGAATTTCTATCTTAAAGATTGGTTGAGTTTTGTCAAAATGAAAGAGAGAAATTTCATTTTTTCTGAGTGGAATCCACTCGATTTTTTTAAAAGTGTAATTGCATTTTAAACAACAAATTATCTTATGGATCTAGAAACTTATTAAAATAAAAGTATGCTTAATGCACTTAAGGGAAAAACTGCTACAGGTGGCTGTGCTCAGATATCGACAGATTTGTCACTTGGGGTTTTCTGGAGTAAAACGCTTGGTAGAATCCTTCGAAACTTTTGCGGAATCTTTGGTTGAAGTAGCCAGTATGTGACAATATGTGCAGGAGACCTCATTTTTCAGTCCTTAAGCGACAGAACTAAAATAAATCCCGGTAATTTCCCCATTTGTTTGATATTTCATTTTCTTAAGTTATAACCATGTATGAAGAAAAAGTTATAAGGGTGGTTTATACTTCAACTTTGTTTTATTGATTCCCCGAAAAGTATAACAATCATTAAGTTTGAAATGGGAAAAAATTTTTTTAATATGAAGTATATATGAAGAGAGTAATTAATTGAAGCTCAGTGGCTTAGTGGTATCGCTTCGCGTTCCCAAGGCACAGGTTCGATTCTCAGGTTGAGTAAGACCGACTCAGCCTATTATATTTTCAGTAGCTTAATAAAGTGAGTAACAAGCATGTTTGGGAACTACACTTTAAAAAAATCGAGTGGTTTTTCACCACTCGATGAGCGACGGATACTCCATAAAGATATAAAAAGAATCCTTTCGTACTTAATTGGGGAGAGAAAACTGTTGTAAGGCATTTTTTTGTGCATCCGTTGCATACTGTTTTCTGGGACAATTGTTTGATAGATAGTGAGCCGCACTCACATGTTGGGAAAAGGAAAACCAAAAAACTGCCAAGCATCCACACTGGCAGATATCAGCCTAACCAAAGATCCGTCTTGTTCACTAAAGGCGACTGAGACACGTTGAAGCTGAGAGTGGTTGCAATGTCTTCCGAGTGAAATGATACCTCTGAGGATGGCAGACTAGTATTGGGGATATTCTGCTAGGTCCCTGCTTCAAAATCCCGAAGACTACCCGGCTGCTTCTATATAACTGGTAGAGCGGGACTAGGTACTGGGAATCATGCTGACACAACAACGACTACTTATTAATATCTTAATTATTCAGTTGTCCAATGCTTCGTACGAACAAATATGGCTGAAAATGGAATTTAAAAAGGACACTGTGATCAATCTTATAATGTATTTAATAGTTATAATGGACTGTGATTAACATCAAAACTAGAAAATGTAATAACATGATTATATTGAGCATAAAAGACTGGATGCTAACAGCATCAACAGTGCCCCAATATCGATTGTATAGATTTTATGCCTTCAACGAAAAGCATTTTAAGAATTGATTCCTGCCCATTTCAGAATTCTGATTGCATAATGCGCACAAAAGGGTGTCACAAACGCCATTGTGGTACAGATATCTAGCTGGACAACCGCATCTGGTTTCCAATTGGTTGATTAGGGCATCGCTCTCATTATCGGAAGGTAGTGAGTTCGAATCCTGGCTTAACCGAAAACCCGTTATGTTAGCTAATGGTGGCTATGAACGTTAAAACTCGCAATGCCCTCCAAGTGAAATTTGGTAGCTGTGAGTTTCATTCTCATAATCCTAAAGTAGTAAGTTCGAATCAAGTTTTAACCGAAAATGTTCACTAAAAGCGGCAAAAGAACGTTAAATATATCGTGGGCTCAATGTCTTCCAAGTGAAATGATACTTCTAAGAGTGTCAGATCAAGTATTAAGGAGGCGTCTGCTTGGTCAATGCATCGAAATTGTGATGACTCCCAGCTGGCAGCTTCCATCAAACTGATAGAGCTCAACTCAAGACTAGGTCCATGGTAGCATGCAGGTGCTCTCACACACCGACAGATATGCATGTGCAGGAATCAAATGTCTTTCTTTTTACAACGGTGGCTGAGTTTAAACCCACGACCTTCCAACCAATGCTCACTTTCTTGTCCCTGTGCCATGATGTGTTCTTAAAAAGGGACACCCCATATTAGTTCGTAACTTATCCATTCTGTAAGCAATTAGCAAAAACTCTTCTAAGTGTTCTTCAAATAATTAACTAGGCGAAGACACTAATCACATAAAATCTATTTCTCATGGACAGAATGTCTAGAAAATGCATGTTTTTCTTTCCCCTTTTATACAGCCCAAACAACGGATTCGGAAATTTGCGCCATTATGAAATTCAAAGCACTGGGAACTTTCTTAAAATCGAAGCTGTTCGAAATATCTACAAAAATCACGCTATACAAAACTATCAGTCCTAAGAAAGATTTTTGGTGCTGTAAATGAGAATGGAGTTTGGAACACATATACAATTTCCAGCTCTAAAAAGACTTTTTAAGGAAGCTGACATCGTGTCAATTATATTAAAATATGTGTCATTTGAGATTTGCGGGCCATATCTGTCGAATGGACCCCTCGTCTTTGACTTCAAGAATTTTTAATTATAGGACCATTTGCCAACAGATCTAGGGGTCGGCCCAAACTTAGATAGACTGATTGTGCAGAGGAGGACTTAAAAGTGCTGAAAGTGACAAATTGGAGAACTGTCGTCTCCCGGAGAACACAATAGAGGAGTGTTCTGAGGAAAGCCTTGGTCCACCCCGGGATGTCGTGCTGAAGAAAAAGAAGATGAAATTCAAAGATTTAAGTGTAACTCAAAAATATCTTTTTCAAATTAAAATTTTTAATAAAAAAAGCAATTTCTAGTATTTATTTTAGAATAAAAAATAATTATTGGGGAGAAAAGCGACTCCTATTTGGTTCCCCTTAAGCAATATTGGATTTAGAAAAATACATGACATTGAAATTCAAAGAACGGCTTATAACTTTGTAAATATTCTATCAATTAAAATTATTGGGTGCATTTAGCATAAAATATATTTCCCTCATTTGAGCACTGTTTTTTAATGTAACAGCGATTTATCATAGAAATAATTTCAACCTTTTTATTTGTCACTTAACAGCCATTTAATTTGTCATCTCTGGTTAATCATTCTGGGAATTTCGACTTTAAGTGATTTCTGAATCATTTTTCAGTTTCGAATCAAGTAAAAAAGGTACATCTGCATTATAATCCATTGTGCCAATTTCTGAATTTGGTGATTTTTTTGGTGGATTTTCTTGTTTATCTGGCAATATGGTTTTTTTATTACGTCATAGTTGTTTAGTGTCATTAAATGTTGAATAAAAAGAATATGTGGAGGGTTCTATTGTGACTACCCATATATTTCGAAAGAACATCGTGAGAAAATTTAGAACATCATGTTCTATTTTCGGATTTTAATTAAAGTTTTTTATATTTCCTTTTTTTCTCTAATCTTTATATTTTACGTATTTAAACTTTTTATTTATCAGATTTAAATTTATTATTTAGATGTTGTTGTCATTGCACCAGCATGCTTCCTAATATCTAGCCCTGAGTTGGACTTTACCAATTATTTAGACGTGTAAGCTTTTTTTCAAGAATTTATTACATCAAAATTACGTTATCTTGGAAATATTTCTTCCTCGCCAAAAAAATTCAGAAATTGGCGTAATGAACTATAAGGCAGCAGTGTCGTTAAAAATATAAATTTTGATTACAACCTACACAACCAGGGACTTCTAATGGACGTCCAGAAAAGATCCAACATATCCAGCGGACGTTATGGATATTAAATATACGTGGGAATCCACGAAAGGCTATTCAGTGGATGTTTGCTAGTGGATCAGTATGGACCTCCAATAGATGTCAACAGATGGATGTTCATTCATGGACCTGTGTGGACCAAAAGCAGACCTCTATTGCATGTTAGTCTTTGGACCTCTGATGGATATGTACATGTAGATGAAAAACAGACATTTATTTTGGATGTAATCTGGATATATATCTAAATTTACTAAGAAAAATCTAAATTTAGTAGTATTATATTATACGTAAAAGTCCTTTAGGTTTGATTTATAATTACGTGCAACATTTATTTTTTTCCGCATAAATTTATTCGAAGTTTGTATAATAATTTACGCTTGAAGTGAAATAAGTTATTGCAAATTTCGAATAATTTAACGATGACTTAGTATTCGTGATTATTGTTTTTAAGTATCTTAAATGTATATTTTTGTTTGATTATTATGATGGTTACATCATTAATTCCAAGCAGAAAATGTAAAAGAAATTTAGTTGATGATATGAAATTATCTATGTTGAATTATAACTTTTTAATGACGATTGCACGCGTTTTGACATTCATTATATACAGCATAAATCTTTTGTGAATCAAGGAAACATCTTCAAGATCATTTTTTAGATTAGAGCCATGAGTATTATTGAATGAGTTGGTACTTTATATTTTCTTTTATTAAATAAATATATTTTGCAAAAGAATTCTAATAATTTTCTTGATATAAGAATGTAAGCTCCATAGTAAATCACGTATGAAAGATTAATTTTTACTAACTATTATTGCTAGTAAATATTATATTATTATTATTTATGCCTTTACAAGGAAATGTTCCGATTAATTTAACAATTTTCCTGATTTGTCGTTCATGTGTGTAATTACATTGGATCCTAAAAGTTTATGGGGATTTTAAAAGGCTTTTAAGGATGGTAGAAATGATTTACACCTTGAACTAAAATGTATTATAGATAAATTTATACGACTTAGCAAGTACATGTGATTAGTTTTTCTAATATGTATGCAAAATATGAAAATTTAGTGTTCTAAAATATATAAATTAATAAACATCTTACAAAATGAAATTTATTTTTATTTTGTTCTGCATGAATGAATCCTTATTGTTTGTTCACTGAATTTTTGTTAAGGGTTGAATTGGAAATGGTTGCATAGAATGTGATGAAACTTATATTGGAATGTTGGTCTCTGATTGGAGCTGAAAATAATATTTTGATTGCAATGTTTTTAAATTGAAAGCAGTTTAATACTGAATTGAACATTATAAAATTTATCTCGATGTTATTCATTTAAGAGATGTAACATTCCGTTCCAGAATACTTTCTGTTTCAATAGAAGGGAATTTATTTTCTATTGTTTAATTTCTTTGTTAAGGACAGCAAGTTTGCAAAAAACAGCGATTCAGAAATACTGTTATTTAGGTTATTGCTGGGTGTAGAGAAAGAAGCACATTATAGACTTCATTTGATTTATTTTTAATTAATACATACATGAGACTATTTTGTAATGGAATACATTATTTTCAGGTGCTGTATCTTAAATTATTTTATAATGTATTCTAATTCATGTGTTAAACTTACGTTTTCGCTTTTAAATTGAAACTTCTGTCATATGTGATTTTTTGATTTGGACTTCAGTATGCCTTATATAAATATTTAATGTAAATTTTACTTCTGTTTTCATTGCATTTTTTGTTTGTCTTTTTAGTATGTTACAGCATTACAACTGAAATGTCTTACAATATATACATTTTAACGTGGTATTTGTAGAACTTCATATTTAAACTGAAACTTCAATCCGATATGATTTTTTCCTGTCAAATTCTAAGATTTTTTATTTATTTTGATATACAGTATACACACAAAAAATATGGTTACTTACATATTACCATTGCCACCAATAATTTTTTATTTATAAATATAATTGATTGGTTTTTTAAGTATAACTTAAAGAGTATGATTGCTTTGTTATATTTTGGCTAATTCCCATGGAACTTATTGGGCTTGTAGAATTGGTTGATATGATACTAATAGCAAAAATATCTAGTTATATTCTGCTCCTATGTTTCTTGCATTAGTTTAATGTTTATCTTTTCAGTTTAACTACACGGGATTCCTGAAAATTAGGCGCATATTTTTCCTTATTAATTTAAACTATTAATCAGATGTATACTATAAACTCATTTAACCAGATGTAAAATGATTTATAAGGAGCCAACCAAGCCCGTTGAACTTATTCTTTTATCTCACATTGATAACATGATTTTCTTTTAACAAATCACAGCATACAGCACTTTCAGATCTTTTACATGATGACATTACATAGGTCAATAATTGCAAACAATGACATATTTCTTGAATGTGCTTCGAAGTTCACTAAAAATAATTTATTTCTTTTTGCATGTACTCTCTTTGAATCAAAACGAATTATGTGTTCTCAATTTAAAATTAAGAGAATATTTAATAAAAGTACTGCAAATTTATAAATCAATCATCTTAAATTCATGAATTTCTATGGAAGATATTCTATTCATCAGTTGAATGTTGCCATTATTAGTAGCTATTCCACAGTTAAGCAGTAGAACTTTATTTGTTGAAATTTGATAAATAGTACCAGAATTCAAATTCCATTGCAGTATTTTGTTTATCTTGTCAATAAAAACTTAAAACACTGTTTATAAAAGTGCATTTTATCATAGAAAATTTCATAGGTACATAGCAATTTTTATTCATTATTTGCCCCCTCCCCCAAAACATTTTTGTAGAATGAAATATATAATTCCATAATTTATATAATGTCGTAGATTATATATAGACGGATATCAATAATTTCCCAGTTTTTGCTCTTTTTCTTTAAAAAAATTAATAGACAAAATAAAAAATACATCTAAATGTTGAGAATTTTAATCATTTAAAAAGGCAATTTTAGATTATTACAACTGTGATCTGTAATATATAGAAAAAATGTTTTGTATTATTTAAAATCCCATAGTAAAAAAATTTGTTTCAGAACAATTAAAAACATTTTAAACTTATGTTTTCATGTATTATTTTGTATATAATACCATTCCTCTTTTCCAGTGACTTTAATTTAGAATTTAAATAGATATTGTAAAGAAACGCTGTAACAAAACTAGAATCATAAATCTCGCCATATTGATATTTTTGGTGATTATTCACAGCTATTAGATTAAAAAAATAAACTGTCAATTGAGAAAAAATTCATTTCGAAGTCACTACTATTTTTTCATTATTTAAAATGTTTGTAAAAGGAAAAAAACAAAAAATAAATAGTAAAAGCAGCAGTTAGTGATACTTTGTTTCACGTTTGATGACATTATCATCTGCGATGGCGAAATGGAAACGAATAAAAAGTTTTTATAATTTTTACCATTTTGTAAACTTGTTTCATGCTAATAGAATTACGCCAATATGCCTTTGGTGGACAGTTAAAAATCCAACAAACGGTTAAGTAATATTCTTACAGTTACTTTTATTTCATTCAGCAAGATAGTAATTGGCAAATTAATTTTTTAAGATAAATTGTCAGACTAAAAGAACCTTTTTCATCGAAACAGATATATCAATTTGTTTCTCAAGATACTTTCAGCATTAATTTCGTTGCTAGTCAAATTTACCATTTACTCTTCAAGAGTTTTAAAA
Organism: Latrodectus hesperus; assembly: GCA_037975125.1. NCBI lineage: Eukaryota > Metazoa > Arthropoda > Arachnida > Araneae > Theridiidae > Latrodectus > Latrodectus hesperus. Next base: position 76,487,587 of record CM075858.1, on the reverse strand, counting down.
TTATATAACGTTCACAGTGTATGATAAGTGGAATAATTGACACACTCATAACAATTAAAAATATTCTTTATTTGATTACAAATAATTGTGCGCTCAGTATGAAGCAGATTGATGTGGAAGTCATATAATTTGTATAGTACAAAAATGAAAATAAAGAAAGATTTGAGACAACAAAAATGAGATTCCTTTGCTATAATGTACAAACTGATATGTTAAATAAAATGAAAAATTTTGATGGATGCAAACCAATAAAATGAAAATATGAAATTAATTACTTGATTGTTATATAAAATATAGTATTTCAAAGTTGCCATCCTAGATTTTTACTGTTAAAGGAATAACAGTAAATTGAAGAAGGGATCAAGTTTAGGTAAACAATAAAATTTACTCTCAGAAAAGATGATAGAACATCTAATACTAAGGAATCACATTTTCACATTATTGTAATATTCACACAAGCAAGAAAATATTTTCCAAAGGCAAACATTTTTTTAAAAATAGACAAGTTATGTGATAATGTAATATAGCTATAGATGAAAATATAAATGTTATGAAAAACTTTGGCATCAACAATAATCGATGGAAATTTTAACGCACATTAATGTTGATAAAATCGTATGTTTTTGAAATAGTATGTACATACAGATCTTATTTTGAACCAATCATTACAGTTTTCTTTTATTGGAACGTGGAAACGTGTCAGATCACTTTCTGTTTACTAGATGCAAGGAAGAGCTGGTATGAATATTGCCTTTTGTTTTGTGTTCGTTTAAAGACAAGATAGCTATTTGATTATCCACAGGTTTTATTTTTTCGGTGTCAGGCCTGTCCTTGAGAGCAAGGACGTCGCTTGGCAACAGCTGTTTCTTGTGCGGCATCGCATACTTGAGCTTCTCCCAGAACCATTTCTCCTCCCACACCAAATACGTCTTGGTGGTCAGAAGGTACTGCAAGTCTTTGTCCAGATGCTCTTTAGGGGGTAGATCGCCCTTCACGATGATGATTAACCTGTCAATCTTGTCTTCCAGCATTTGGTAGTAGGCGGTGTGGAATTCTACCTGGAACCACATGCTTTCCAAGAACGCCTTCGAAATGACGAGGATTGTCCGCTTGCTATTGTGAACAGAGTTGAAGATGTTCCAGCTGATCTGGTTGCCAGCGATCCAGTTGCGTTCGTGGATGCACAAGTTAAATCTGGGTTCTTTTTTCTCGAGTTCTTCCACCAAGGCCATGGCAACATCTCTATCTGAGCTGCTGTAGGAGACAAAAGCGTCGAAGATTTTGTCTTCGTCCATATCTTCTTCGCTAAAGAAGCAAGTGAACACGTGATGCATGTGTATGTATACGTAGGCAATAACAGTCTGCTTGTTGCGATAATAAAGGACAATAACTATGAAGAGGAGAACAGATAGTACAGCACATATGGCAGAAACTGTTATCAGGTGAACTTTATTTGGCCAGTTATCTAAAGGACATAACACATCATCCGGAGTCGTCAGGATAGAATTTCGAATCAAAGTATGATTCCACTTCAGTCGATTTCCGCACATGACTCTTTGCACATCGCCTATGATTTTATAGTGCTCTGTCAGCCATTCCTTCAGCCTCATAGCAGAACAATTGCAAGTCCAGGGGTTCTCGCTCAGCAAAAGATAAAACTGCTCGGATCTCGAAACGAAATTCATGAAGAAACTGGGTAAATGTCTGATGTGATTTCCAACCAGGGATAAGTTTCTAAGCATTAAAGGGATAGTCCAATTATCGATGGTGGTTATCTGATTATGATCTAAAAACAACTCCGTCAGATTTTGCAAGCGATCGTCATTCAAACTTTGCATTTTAGAAAACATATTATTTTGGAAAAGTAGTACACTAGTATTTTGCGGAATTTGCTCAGGAAGATATTTCAATCCGTGATTGGAACAATTTACGACATTAGCTTTATCGAAAGCTCTGAAGTAACAATGACATGGAAATGAACAATTATTAGTTAATTCACATGTAAATTGGTTCGGATTCAATGTCGTAATTTGTTTGCCAGCGTACATTGCTGGTTCCTGACACAATAAATTTTGGATATTATCGAAACGAACAGATTTTGGTTGCCCAGATGCTCGTTTTATATATTTATAAAAATCGAACAAACGACAATCACAAAGAAATGGATTAGATTTGAGTATTATACGAGTCTCAACAAAGTTGTTATAATTGTTTGAATTCACTTCACTTTTTATACCGATATCATTTACTATTACATTATTAATACTGACAGTTTTAATCTTGTTATTAGCAACGCTTATGGTTGGATTATTGGAGCTATATAGCCATGGAATTTCGAAAAATTCAATGTTATTGTGTTCCAAGTTCACTCTTTCTAAATTCAAATGCTGGATCCAGTTTATTTTGGGCATTTCTGATAATTTGTTGTAAGACAAATCGAGTTTCTTAATTTTTTCATTTAAATCTAATTTGAAGTAGGTTAAATTATTTACACTTAAATCTAACACCTCAAGTTCGGGAAGATCTCGAAATATATCATCAGTGGCATTCTGTAAACTATTACGACCAAGTATTAAGTTTTTAACATTCCTCGCTCGACGAAATAATTTATCTGGAATAACTGATAAGTTATTTTTGAAAAGCGACAGTTTTTCGAGCTTCATTTGGTTAGGAAATAAATCCGGTGGTAGTTCTTGAAGAAAATTGAAGTTGATATTTACTTCCTTCAGTTTTGTATTGTTTCGAAATAGCTGTTTTGGAAGATCAGTTAGGCTGTTTTCTTCCATATTCAAGCAAGATAACATTGGATTGTAAGAAAAAAAATCGGCATGAATCAAAGTTAAATTGCAATCGTGAATAGTAACATTCTCAAGTAAGCTCAGACCAAAGAAAAGCCTCTCCGGTAAAGGTTCCATAAATCGATTTATGCTAAGGTCAACCACTTTCAGATTCGAACAGTTCCTGAATATGTCTTCAGGAATAGTGCCCAACCAGTTTGCCCTCAGTCTGATGGAAATGACATTTGCGAGTGAGCTGAAAATGTGATTTGGCAGTAAAATCAGCTGATTATCCGCCAAATCTAAAGTTTTCAAATTGATCAAAGACTTGAATATGCCATCCGGAAGCTTCCTTAATTTATTCTTATACAAATATAGTTTTTCGAGCAGAGCCTGGCTCTGAAAAACATCTTCCTCCAAACTTTCCAAGAGATTGTTGGTAATTTCGAGAGTCGTCAGGTTGCTCAGGTCTTTAAATACGTCACGAGGCAGAGTCTTCAGTTTGTTGTCTGACAGCGATAGATATTTAAGGTTGGTGAAATTGTTGAAGAGATATTCAGGAATATCTTCCATGCCATTCCCAGTGAGTATGAGAGACTTCAGGGTTTCTGTGATGTTGCCAAACATGTCATCGGTAAAAGAAGCATTGCCCTTTAATCTCTCGATTTTGATCTGTTTCACGGGATGCTGGCCATCGAAAGGCAGAATTTGATCGTAAGATTCACTTGGCAACGGGCACGACTTGAAGGCAAAGGTCTGGACGTTCTCCAGATCCAATTGCCGGAGGACAGAGTGGTAATGTGGCTCCTCCACCCCGCACTGGAACGTGACCGAATGTCCGACGATGTACTTGACGGTGAAGGCTGCCTCCAGGTTTAAGTTGTCGACGCAGGTGTAGGTCCAGCCGTTGGTACCGTCCATGGCGTCGCACACGCAGAAGTAGTCGGCAGCCCCTCCCTCCTTGAGGGAACATTTCTGCGTGACGGCCCAGCAGAGGGTGATCGCAGTGAGACAGCCAATCAGGACTTTCATTTCCAACATCCGATGGCTTCATCTTCTGCGAGACCTGAAATGAGAGATATGCATTAGAAATGCCATCAACACAAATCGAAAGTATTCAGAGAAGAATCTGTGACATAGGAAGGAGACTCACTCCTCATTAGAAGAATTATATGTCATATAAATAAACTCTCACAAGATAATAATAACACAAACGAATCCTACATTTCGAAAATAGCTCGTTTTAGATTCTAAAATACGCACACAAGCACACATACCAAATATCTAAGAAATTTTTAACTGTGGCACGACGAGCTGGCTGATGAATGGTTAATGCTTTGACAATAATTCAACAAGTGTGCAGAGGTTCGATTCGCATCACGGCCATGTATATGTGCCGTGATTTCAAATCTTATTTATCTTTAGGTCCTGAATTATAGTCTTCGCCAGTAAAAAATATAAACATTGAACGACCAAAAAAAATAAATAAACAAATAAATAAATAAATCATAGATCATATGATTAGGAGACAAAGTTTGTTCCCACAGATATTTTCTTGTGATTAAGTTTCATCCTAAAACATATAATTAAATGTTTAATTAAGTTCACAAAAGTGGGACGTATTAGAATTTTTTCAAAGATCTAGATTAGAAAACTGCATTATGAAGGAATTGCTTCTAAATGTAAAAAAAAACGTCTTATTACACCGCACTCTTTTTTAATTTCATTCATTTCAGCAAACAGGCAACATAAGTTTGATTGATGGACTCTTATATTACTGCACAATACTTAATCAAAAAATAGGTGCTTTGAAATATCGAAAAAGGATTTGATTTACACTAAATTTATTTTCAAATGTCTCTTTTTTCCAAACATTTTATTCTCAATGAGAATTACACACGAATATTTTTTGCCCTTAAGACACATTAAATATGCAAATGAAAAATTTAAAAACTCAATTTAAAGGGAAAAAATCTAAGTTTGAAGTGAAACTTTTTTGAAATTTGATTCAATTATATATAAGGACGAGTATTTAAAGTATTAAGTAAGAACATTTTTTTTTAAAGTTTTATTTTATTGTTCTCCATTTTACAGCCACAATGGCCTGTTTAGTTATGGCGTTGTTATTGGAAGATAGTGAGTTCGAATCCCGACTTTAACAAAGATCTGCCACGTTCCCTAAAGGCAACAGGGCACATTAAACAATTCGTGATCGCAATGTCCTCCAAGTGAAATGAAACCTCTGTAGGTGGCAGGGCAAGTATTGGGGGCTGTCTTCTGTTAGGTTCTTGATTTTAAATTACGAAGAAACTCACCTGGTTATTTTCACCTAACTGGTAGAGCTCAACTCTGAACTAGGTAAAAGTAGGTTTTCTTGTGCACACGCACTCCATGTACAATCAGAAATTTTTTTATTTTATAATTAAAAAAGTTTATTATGAAATAGTGCAATCAAAAACTAGAACTTATCATGTTTACTTTAATATGTATTTGCTTTTTCCGGTAAAAATTCTCCATATTTAAAAAATAGCAAACAATAAGGAAACAAGTTTTTGTTACAAACGTTTTCAAACCGAGGTAGCCTAGTGGTTAGGGCATCGGCCTTCCGTCCGAAAGGGCGGGGTTCGACTCCAATGCTGCCATAGACCCACCGAGTACATGTGATATACGCTCTCGTTAAATCTGTGGAATCGAAAGTCCTGTGGTGGGTCGTTGAGCAGTTATCATGGGTATAAAAGTCTAGAGAAAATTTTCTTCCCCTCCAGATCAATGTCAAAATTAAGGGAAATGTGTAAGATAATTTCCGATGAGAAATACTGGAAAAATAATTTAAGGTCATAATTGACTATGTATTCGCATGGTGAGAATTCATTAAAAATGGTGCATGGTTTTAGTGAACAGTCAAAATATTACCATACATTCATATTTTTATTTGGTTAGCCTTTATATGGCTATTTGCATACATAAAAGTTCATTTATTATAATACATTTTTATACATAATCCCAGGGGCCGTAGTAGCCTAGTGGTTAGGGCATCGACCTTCCGTCCGGAAGGACCAAGTTCGATTCCCAATGCCACCAAATACCCACCGAGTACATGTGATATACGAGTTCGTTAAATCTGTGGAATCTAAAGTCATGTGGTGGGTCGTTGAGCAATTACCATGGGTGTAAAAGTCTGGAGAAAATTTCCTCCTCCTCCAGTTCAATGTCAAAATTTAAGAAATGGATCCTCTGGTGGTGCCATCTATCGGAGAAGTTTAAAGCAAAGTAGTACTTCCACCTTCAGCAGTTCTCAGGTTAAATGACTTAAATTCGCATAGCCTACGGGATAGCGAGCTTGGCTTTTACAAGTGTCTTAAGTTATAACACAACAACGAAATTTCGATACAAATATTTCTGAGGTTTCTGTTTTACATAATAAACATAAGTTAGAATGATTTTTCCCTCTCATCACAAACTTGTGATTATTTAATCACTTTCGAATGTAATTTTCATAGTTCATTGATTTTTTTATACACGCATTTCATTTATTTATAGGTTCTTGGATTTTTAAAGTTTCCGAATAAAATTTTGGTATAAAAACGTGAAATCGCTTTTCATAATAGTGAACATTCAAAATGAAAATATTAAAAAAACAGCTTTGGAAAATATAATCCCATCGCAAAAACATCATGCTATTATGAAAGCAATACAACGATTCATCTTAAACATTGGTCAAGGAGGCAAATATAGAAAGTTTTTTTTATTTCTTGTGGTTGGATATACATTCATATTTGTTGTAGGCACTAAACCACAAATTTGATACTTCAAGAAATGGTGAAAAAGAAGAGTAATAAATCTCTTTATCTCATCATGAATATTCACTTATCATGAATACTTATGACTCTCTCATGAACTTCTTTCTTCTAATTAATATAATAACAATACTGTTAAATAACTTTTCCAAGGATGGGTGGACAAATTTGTTTTTACAATTCGTCAATATACAGCATAATTTAACATTACTAAATAAGTTCTTGATCGTTGTTCATAATAATAAGGCCAATATGTGTGTGAGTATTTAGCGTTTCTAAATCTACAGACTTAAGCAACCGGAAACGCATTGAAAGTAAACAAATGTACAATAAGTAAGTTACTAAACCGTATTCATATTTATAAAGAAATATATTTACAAGGTAAACAAGAAAATTCTTGCCGTTTCTAATGACCCAAAAAGAACATGACCTACAGAAATTGTAGCCTATTGTTAGTCCTCGAAGTAATCATCATCAGCATCTAGCACCTTCTGCCAACGTCTCTCCAGTTGTGCAATATCCCCTTGCAGTAAATCTCGAAAGTTTGGGGCGCAAATAAGTCCTTGAGTGCTTGGCGCAAATTTGCTTCATTTGTGAAGGATTTTCCATGAAGATCATTGTTTAGGAAAATGAAGAAGTAGTACTCTGATGGTGAAAGGTCAGGTGAGTAAGGAGGATGGCGTTATTGGTCAAGAACAGTACACCCTTGCCATTAACTAGTGCTGGCTCCTTCTGTTGCACACGTTCCAATTGCTGCGAGTATAGGTCCGCAGTGACCTTTTGGTCCGATGGTAGCAGCTCATAGTGAACCATTTGACGACTAGTCCACCGGACACTTCTTAACTTAATCTCCCGACCTGAATTCATAAAACCAGTGAGTAGACATACGTTCATTCACAGCACTATCCCTAAAAGCTTGACAGATTAGGCGATTTGATCCTGCACTTTGAAGTAGTGAAGCAAACAATACCGAAAGAGCTCCTTCGACACGTCCATTTATCTTCACTATTCTATGAGTTACGATAGATGAATGTGCGCTGTGGACCTGCTTTTATAACGATTGATATTCCAACTCTCGACTGACTTCTGTCTCAGTGTCTCTACCACATCATACACTAATTTGCATACTTATTCTCACTTCATTCAAATATGAGGCGAAAACCGTAAGATGTTTCTAGTTTACCTTATATTTAGTAGAACACGTCATTTTTATTTGACATTAAAATATAACCCGATACGATAATAATCATATATTTGCTAAAAGCTAATGGGTTTAAGTTGTATAATCTTTTTTTGTATATTTTAAAATGCTTTGGTGATAAAAAAAAATGTCGCCAAGCTGACGCAGTTGTTAAGTTTAATCTAGGATTGCCAAAATGGAAAATTGTTGAATATCCAGCGTTTTATATCTTTCTGGCCTAATAAAAAAATCAGTTATCAGATCAGTCATTTCCACCAAAAAATTCACTAAATTGAAAATTACGCCGATAAGATTATACGTCAACTGTGCCAATTAACGAAATTTTTTTAATTAGATATCTTTCATAGATGATATTAAGTGTACAATGAGTATCAAAGAGTTGTTACTATGATACGTTCTCGGAGGCTTATTTTCGATTATTAGCCGTTTATTGCAAATAATCGTATAATGATGACCCACGGTCAAGTAACTAAGTTGACAGCTGAGCTAATAAATTCTTTTCACGCAAATTAGCAGAAGGGCATTGGGTCTCGCGGAAATTTTAATCACCGGTTGGGTCAGGTATACAACCTAATAGTTTCTGGATATGAAGAGACTTTTCTGTCAGGCTTCCATGATTTTATAGTAAATACGTTAATACGGTAAACATAATATTTTTAGTCCAACTCTCGCTTTAAATGCTAGCCTAATAGTTATATCAAAGATGCTTGCTTCCTATTTGCGATATGAATTAGAATGTGATAGCGGTTAAAGTAAATTCATTCCGCAAAAAAAAATAAAATCTTATGCAGGGATGCCATTGTTTTGATCACGATCAAGCTTTAATCGCGATCGAATGTGGTTTTAATTCTGCAGAGGAAATCCATTGTGAAATAAATTAACTTTAATCGCGATCATCTTTTAAGAAAATGATGTAACATCTGTGGTATGATTTTTAAGAAATTTAAACCGAGACTAAAAATGAAGTACACAAAAAAGCGTCAGCACTGCCATAAAATATAAGCACTACTGTGTTATCATAAACTTTGTCGCCATAAAGAAGAAAAACTCAAATGATAATAATAATAACTAGGCTAAAAACTTTAATTCCTGCCTGCTTAACAGTTTCGGTTTTTAAACCTTTTTTATTGTTAGAAATAGAGTCCATAAAAACAACAATTTCTTGATAAACTTTTATAGACAAAGGATACTGTGGTAAGAAGAATCATTTAAATTAAATTGAAACTATTGTTAGCATCCATCTCATCGTATTTCGCTATTTTGAAATTCAAAAATAAATTTCGTGTGTTATCCTCATCGCTTACTAGAACCTAGCTATCGAATACTGTTGAAAAGCTTTTTAACATTCCGAGCGTCTTATTACTTTTTGGGAGGTCCTTTTATAGATGGCGGACCGCGTTCACGAGTTGCAAAGGAGAACTCTGGAAAACTCCCAAATACATACCTTGACAAATATTATGCCAGACGAATCACTTATCTTTCATTATTCAACAATAGTTGGGAGAGGACACAGTGACGTAGTTGTGGTTAGGGTGTTGTTCTTATTATCGGAAGTTTGCGAGTTCGAATCCCGAATTATCGGAATATCCACTGTGTTCACTAAATAGATCGTGCGCGCAATGTCCTCCAAGTGAAATAATACCTCTGGGGTTGGTAAGTCAGGTCTTCTGCTGGGTTACTCTTTCTAAATGACGAAGAGCCGCCCAACTTGTCTAGTGGTCAGCGTGCCTGACTGCGGATAAGGAGGTCCTGGGTTCAAATCCCGGTTCGGGCATGGATGTACTTTCTCTCTCTATCTGTCCTGTCTTTGTCCTTTCCTTGTAAGAATGAGGTGTGAATGGTTGCCTACCCTATAAACGGGTACCTATGGTATGTGTGTAGAGCAAAGTCGTACTTTCACCTTCATGGTGCTCTGATTAAAACGAAAGACGCTCCCAATCGACTTAATTCGCATAGCCAAGGCATAGCGAGCTTGGCTTGTCCAAGTGTCATTAGTAAACAGCAACAACAAATGACGAAGATATCTTGTAGAACCTAAATCTTAGCCAAGTACAGGGAAATATGTTGATGCAGCAATAATAATTCAGATAGATGTGATTGCGCAGTAATCCATCTCCCATAGGTCAACAGCGATTAGGGTCGAATCCAGGACCTTAGGATCGGAAGCACGCTCTCTTGTCATCAAGCTATAGTGAAGCATGGAAATATTTTGAGACAGGCGAAGGCTGATCTTCATCCTCCGCGTGAACTGCCTTCCGGAAGCTGTATTCGCGAGTCGCAAGGGTAGAAACCCGGAAAATTTTCAAGCACCTCCCCGGCAATGTGTATGCAGAAAATAAGCGCAACATCATCCATCTCCGGAGGTTGGATCGAATGCTAGATCTAATTATTTTGGCTGGAAAATTTTGGTTTTTGTTCTTGTTTCATTACTTAACCATCTAAAGAATCTTATTTTTTATTTTTGATGATACTGTAACTTTGATGATGGCGCATTAACAAATTATACTTTGTTGAGCGAATTAAAAGAACCATTGAAGTAAAATTATGATTTTAATCGAAGCCGCGAATACTTCACAAATGCAAGAAACGAAAAACGAGGGTTTGTATTTTCAAAAAGTATTATTACGATTGTGGCGACAAGGGCTTGAATTATCTACTATAAAGATCAGTTTTATTCTAAACAAACTCTATATTCACAGATTTCTTAACCACACTGATTGCGATTTCAACTCAAAACTTTTACTAAGGCTAAAAAAAATCTATAAGGTTTCTATAAAACAGAAGCTATACACAGCAACATATAGAGCCGATAACACATGCGTCTGACACCTTGCCTCATTTTCAATTAATTCACGCTGGGCTGAGGCCGATATTTATACTTCTTCGGGATACGCCTTTATGGTTTCTAGAACATTCCTATAATAAGTCAATGGTAACTTGACTATCATTGGTCCTAATCAACTCAGAATTTCAAAAAAGTTGAATTTTGTTAGGTCGCCAAACACCTCACCAAATATCGCCAAATCTACTTAAATGTCTCCAAGCTCTCTCAGATCAGCCCTGAAAACAGCTATTTGCCCAGAATAAGCATACGATATTTTTTTCATAAATTAAAAGACAATAACACATTAAAACAAGTAATTAAACAAAAATGTAAGACATTCATATAAATATTTACACTACATACAATTTTCGTAATAATATATCATATTCAAAAATACAAAAAAATTAGCTCTGTTTTTCAATGATATATAATATATACAAACAGTATTATTCAATACCATCCAATTCTTTTAAAAATTACTTTGATGTATTTACTTTTTTTTGTCTTTGATATATAAAAAGAAAATTTATTTCAAAGATGAAATTTCCAAAAAATATAAGATTGGAAGAAAACGATTTTACCTTGTCAGAAAAAAATAGTTAATTTGGAAATATATAATGTGTGTAAAAGCTTATTTATAATATATTTCTTATTTTCTGATTCAAATGAGGGGTTAGTTTTCAATAATTTACAAACATATTAATAAGCATTCGAGTATCTAAATAAAAATTGAAAGAACTAGATATCTACAGCATACTCTTGATAAATTAAGACAGTGTTAAAAGGAGAATCAAGTTTAAAAGACATCATAATATGTATATAGAATATTGATCATTGGTAAAAAATAGTTGCGACAGATAGCATTATTTTTTAAGACTGAAATTCAGTTTCCCCATACTTGGTTATAATCATTTTTAAAATAACATCATAGAATTTTATTTCATTACATTTTAGAGGCCTTAAAAAGGAGCTTTATATTTGAAAAAAAATTACACAAACAAACAAAGTGTCTTTTGTGTAGGTTGTAATAAAATCTGCTAGATGGATCATGATTAAAACTAAAAGAAAGTTTAACAATCCTTCATATTTTTCTGATGTATTCATTCATATGGACCAAGAAAAGGAATAGAAACAATACACGATTTGTCGCCACTAATAGAATATATGCCATATAAAAGAGCACTTTGATGAACTAAATTAGTCTCCTTAAACAAGAATTATTTTTAGATTTATATCATCATATCAACAATAGCTTTTTCTCCCAGTGATATTAAAATAAAGAATTTAAATTAAATTTAATTATGTAAATAAACTATGCCGTAATAATAAATTATTTTTAATCACATGGAATGAAACAAAAATTTCTTTTAAAATAACAACATATTAATTATTAAAACTTAAAAAATACATATTTAACTCATCAAATATATATTGAGGAACAATGAGATATGATTTTGATGCCAATTTGGCGGGATTGGCGATAACTTTTCTGACCGAAGGAGATTTTATACATATATTAAATACATTATCCACAAAACAATTAAAATTTTTATCTAAATTAAACTCATTAGAAAACGGATGGGGTATCATAAATGTAATGTTAGACTCTCTATAGTTATAAAATAACCCGTTAAAAGGAAATGAAATAAGATAAAGCAATGTTCATTGATTTAATTGTGCATCGTAAGTACTTTGAATCAATAGTCTCTCTTCAAAAACTGCACAGTAAATCCGGAAGCGCAACGTATAGAATTTGAATAAAGAAATTAAGCTAGAAAATCTGTCTTTTAAAAACAAGTAAATTCGAAGCGTTTGTCTGTGTCACAATGTGGCTCTAGAAACAGGCACGCTGTGCGTGACGTCAACTTAAGGAATGGGGAAGATTAACTTAATTTCCATTTACTGCAGGAGGAAATGCGTTTAAGATGACATTAATGAGAAATTAAAATGAGCTTGAAGATTTTGCAGAATAACCCTTCTGGAAATTTTCAGTACGCAAATATAAAGTCATAGTAAAATCATCCAACACATTTAAACAACAAAGCTAAAGTCTCTTGTTTATAGAAACAACAATGGTTTTTATCAAAATAACACAACCATATTTTGGTACATCCGTTTTCTTATCAGTACGATATCTTGAAAACAGAGTTACACATTCACGAATATAATTATATTTCTTCATTAAAAAAAGTATGTGTTTAATATTTATATTCTATCTATATATGAAGAATTAACAACGAGTTATTAGACAGTGACAAATTTAATTCCCAAACTAAATGTAAAATTTTATTTTTTGCTGATGAAAATAAATGAAATTACAGCAAATTCAATAACATTTGAAGCCACCATATTATCATTTTCTGTAATTTGAATTTTAATGATTTTGCAATTTCGGAAAATAAATTAAGGACTAAATGGTTCAAATTTCACAGAATGTATTAGAAATCCTCTGGCTGTATAGGATCCTAATCTAACAACACAATTTTATAATCGTTGAATTCTGTTGAAAATGGCGATATTTCATAAACTTTCTACCTCGTATTTCCTCCTAACTAATCCACAACTCAGAAAAGGTTTATTTTTTAACTGCACATAAACACCACATGGGACCAATGTAAAAGCCACACTGTTTAAAATTTACCAGCGGTATTTCTTCCAGAGAAATAAAAGTATTTTTTTTATTTTATATCACAACTAACTGAGATATAAATTAAAAATACCATCATTTCCGGTATTTTTAATTTATATCTAAAGCACAAATCAATTGAAATTTCTTAGCTTGCCCCATGGGCACCAGAAGAAGACGACCGAAAATCCGATGGCGTGACTGCCTTGAAAACGACCTAAAAACACTATAAGTGACAAACTGGATGACCTTATCCAAAAATAGGGGGTCCTGGTATGCATGGGCTGTCAAGCCAATGAAGAAGAAGAAGATAAATTAATTGAATTTCACAGATATTGAGATTTACTGATTTATTTGATTTCTTATATTTAGATATTTCACATGTACTTTACATCTCTTGACTACTGTACTACCTGTAATCTAAAACGTTTAATTCTTCTTATGCTTTTACAGTTTTTCAAACACACTAAATATTAGTGTAAGCGAATTTGATAATTTGGTAAACTTCATTATTTTTATGTTTTTAATTTTTTTAGTTTGTTTCTTGCTGAACGGTTTTTTCCCCGCACATGTGGCTTCACTAGATCGGGACCTTCAATTAAAGCGGATTTTGAACCACTAAAAAACATCCATGTTAATGTGGGGTTCGAACCCACGAACCGTTGAGAGGATTAATTCGGAAAGTTCGGCTTGTTATTTAAGAAAGAAATATTGTAAGGTATCCGTGTCATTTTTCTAAGAGTAAAATAAAACTGCAGCCACGTAAAAAAGTATCTCCCCGCTTGTGGAATCCATAATTTTTGTGGGATCGCAAAGCTGACGTTAAGTGAGCCAATACATCATATAAATCCCCACTTATCTCAGATGTTGCAGGGTTGCCAGAAAATCGTGCAAAAATATATTTTCACGGCCTTGTTTTTTCCATAGATCACCTAAATTCCTCTTGTAATAAATGTTATTCGTTAATTTTAATTATTTAAACATTTTTATAAAACCAGTCAAATTAAGATTTGGCGGAAAATTTTTTTCTGAATACACAAGATGTCAGAAGGGTGCAAATATTGGCAATAAAATTTCTATTTACTCTTAAGTTTATTAAAGAATAATTACAATTTTATCATAAAATATAACGTAACATGCTTTAGCGTGGTTGGAGATATGAAGTACGAATTCGCTTAATTTTTCAATTGGCACCACAATTTTATTTACACAAATAAAAATAAACATTTACTGAGAAAATCAAAACACAGAAAATGTATGTACATAAATAGAAGATCTCTTTGAACAAGAAAGTAACCGATTTGGATATCAGTATAAAAATTTTCAAGCATAATAAAATTATTATCAGAGAAAAGACTAGAATTAATTGAAATAAAAATAAAGTTTAAATGAAAAAACATTTTCCGTTTAAGATTCATGCAAAACGCCAATTGTATTTTAGGAAACTCACAAATATTTTCGTCCAAATAGAAAAATTAATTTATTTACACTTTTTTCGAAAAAAATACCATACACAATTTAAAAAATACGTTTTCTTGGGAAATATTTAATTTCATTCATTCATTCATTGTCGTGTGCCAGCTAGGCTGGCAACATGGGGTGCGCTGCTTCACTTTTCCAACTGAACCATATTTTGGTGTGGAGTCCGACTTCCTCAGTACACACATGCTATAGGGACCCGTTTACAGGGTAGGCAACCATTCACACCTCATTCATACAAGGAAAGGACAAAGACGGATAGATAGAGAGAGAAAGTACATCCATGCCCGAACCGGGATTCGAACCCAGGACCTCCTTATCCGTAGTCAGGCACACTGACCACTAGACAAGTTGGTCGGCAATTTAATTTAATAATTTTATTTTATAAATGTTTTAATTTTTTTTTACAATGGCGGGCACATTGGGTAACTAACCCTTTTGCCACAACAAGGCCGGAAACTGCTACTCATTTGTCGTAACCCAGCGGGCACCTGTGAACGAAGTCACGGAGGCGAGTAGCATTACCCGCGTCATACCTCCACAAACCCGTTTATAGGGCGGGCCACATTCATACATCATCACACAAGAAAGGACAGAGAAACACAGAGAGATAGTGACATCCATGCCCGAACCGGGATTCGAACCCGGGACCCACAGCTCAAGAGTCAGGAACGCTAACCACTCAGCCATTGGTCGGCATAAATGTATTACAATATTTTTATAAAACTCTTATTCTAATGTAAACAAAAACGAGAAAAATGTATACTTTAAAAATAAATATATGAAAAGAAAAATCTTGAAACGTGTGTTTTTCTTTTTTCATCAATTTAGAACTTTTTCTTGAACATAAACATAAAACAAAGAATTAATACTCATTACAATTTATTCTTTTAGTTATATGAAATAAACGTAATTAAAATTTTTTTAGATTTACTCATTACCAATCAATGTTACTGCACATGAATTAAAAAAATAAGGAACAGAATTTAAAAATATTTTATTCGGAACTAAATAAATTTGGGACGTTTATGGTTCAAAAGAGACTACGCGATTGAATTACTAAATTTAAACAATATATAAGACGCTTCATTTCCAATATTATTTTTTTATATACTAAAACATGCGCACAACAATTTTATAGCACATATAAATAAAACAACATTTTTACAGACGTTTTAAGAAAAACATGCTAACACTCAATGCAACTATGTATTAAAATTTAGCTTTTCTGTCTATCAAAAAAAATTTGATACCAGTATATATCATATCAAGGAACACTGACTTCGCCAAAAAGAACGATTTTCAAACTAAGCTGGACAGAAAAAAGTAATAAATAAATTTCATTTCTTAATATTTTACGACTTTTACTTTATACCTCAAAGATTAATCTTAACAATAATGTTAAAATGTTCAAGTTTTCAGAAAAATGCGTTTTTCAGTATCAGAATTTCTAAAGGAAAATTGCCCCCAACATCTTAGAGATGTATTGCGGTCGTCAAGATTTGGACAGTGGAACCAGGGGGTTTTAAAATGAATAGTGACGTTTCGTATGCTTCAGTGGTTCAAGTTTATTACCTCTTGATTCCAAATGAAGGCAGGGAATGAGGCACCACAAAAGGAATTCATGTATTTTACCGCTTTGGCGAAAGAATCCCAAGTTGGCGACTTATTAAATAAAGATTTAAAAGAGGATTCCAAACAAAACGCACTAATTCGTACAATTGTTTGTTAACTTCTTGTCATGTAAATTATTTCATTGTTTTATAGATGTAAATATTTTAAAACTTATGTTTTATTTTAATAACCATAAGAATATTAGGTTTTCAATGATTCTCATATGAATATCTGTAAAATAACTAATATTAATATGATCTCAATACCAATAATCATTATTTAAATTTTAAATATATAATAATCCTGAGAAATACAGAGATCTTTTTCGAAACTGACACGCTTATAAAAGATTTAGAACAGTTGAGATTCACAGTCAAATGCATGTTCAAAATCCTGCAATAAAAATTAAAAGGATACATTTTTATTTTTAGCTAAACACTCGAATACCCTATTGATATTATGTTTACATGATTTACAATCAATTAGAATCAATCAAAATTGATTTATTTATATATTCATCGTTCTACATGGTTTGTTTTTGAACAAGAGGCATATTTCAGTATGAATCCCCAACTAAAAAGTTGACTTTGAATCACAAATCCAAGCTGGAGTCGAGCCCATGAACTGTTGAACTGAAAGCCAAAGTTAGGCCAATAAATGATTATTACAAAATTTAAAAATTTCAACACGAATAATTTTTATTTTGTATATCTGGAAGCACAAATCATGTTTTATTAAATACTTATAAAACATATTTAAGATGTTAATACAATTTTAATAGTACTTCTTTTAAATATAATGACACAAAAATTTTGGAAAAATTCGAAATGCAATAATAACCAAAATAAGAATTAATTATTTACATATTAATTATAAGGTTATGAATTTTATACTCAATTAGGAAATTTACAAAAAAAAAATATTAAGAGAGCTTGTTGAAGCTTTGATTCCTTGTACACATCAGACAGGCCGATAAAGTTCACAACTTACAATTCTTTCAGTGGATTTTCATATATTCAGATTAGTTTATTCGAATGCCTCAAGGTAGAAGACACGGAAAACTTCCAAGAACCCAGCCAAAAAAATGTGCACGAAAAAAGGATTAAGGGAACAGATAAATTCCGTTTTCAAACAATTTAGCATGAATCAACGTTATAAACCCGATACCAACTTAGACTGTGGTTCTACAACCCAAGGAGTCAATACAAATCACTACTTTTTAAAAAAAATAAGAATATGTAAAAGTTAATGTAGATTCATTATAACTGCTTAAACGATTTTTAAGAATGGTCTTGTATATCTACTATATACAGTGATACACGAAAGTCAGAATACACTTGCAAATTTTCCTATTTTTTGAAATAAAATGCAAATAAATTTCTTTTTCTCATTCGTATAGCTACCAGTATGCATTTGAATCATTATGTGTCTAATAGAGATCAAATATTTTAAGATTATCATCATCATTTTCGGATTAAGTTAATAATATGCGTTCTTCAAATTCACAAAAGTGAGCATACAGCTGGATTTAAATAGATTGCTGCAGGTATTTGGCCAGCTTTTTACTGTCTTAACATATTTGTAAGAATTGTGCCTTGTTTTATATAAGCATTAGAGGATATTTTTGAAATTTATTTTATTAATTTTAAAATGGCAACTAAAAGAACTGAAACATCATTAGAAATCAGAGAACTGGTTATTAAATTGTAAAATGAGACAAAATCACTCAACCAAATAAGTCAAACTATAGGTAGAAGTAGAGCTACAGTGCAAGGAATAATAGGGAAATATAATTTTACAAAAACTAATGGAAAACTTGCCTCGTACTGGTAGATCACCAAAATTGACC
The DNA here is from genome assembly GCA_037975125.1 of Latrodectus hesperus. Taxonomy (NCBI): domain Eukaryota; kingdom Metazoa; phylum Arthropoda; class Arachnida; order Araneae; family Theridiidae; genus Latrodectus; species Latrodectus hesperus. Next base: position 76,469,420 of record CM075858.1, on the reverse strand, counting down.
ATTAGAGATAAAAGAAAAATCCTTCAAACAATTCGTAATAATCCGAAAACTACTGCAGTAGACATTGCCAAACATCTTGAAAAGATTAAAGAAACTGATGTAAATCCAGAATATGCTAGAAGAACCTTGAGAGAAGAAGGATATAATAGCAGAATTCCGCGTAAAAAGCCTCTCATTAGTAAAGTCAATATAGACAAAAGATTAGCATTTGCGCATCTTCATGAAAACGATAATTCAATCATCCTCCGTGAAAAATGATAAAGTCAATAGAGACCAAAGATTAGCATTTGCGCATCTTCATGAAAACGATAATTCAATCATCCTTCATGAAAAACGATAAAGTCAATAGAGACCAAAGATTAGCATTTGCGCATCTTCATGAAAACGATAATTCAATCATCCTTCATAAAAAACGATAAAGTCAATAGAGACAAAAGATTAGCATTTGCGCATCTTCATGAAAACGATAATTCAATCATCCTTCGTGAAAAACGATAAAGTCAATAGAGACCAAAGATTAGCATTTGCGCATCTTCATGAAAACGATAATTCAATCATCCTTCGTGAAAAACGATAAAGTCAATAGAGACAAAAGATTAGCATTTGCGCATCTTCATGAAAACGATAATTTCGATTACTGGAGCAAAGTTATTTTTACAGACGAATCTAAATTTAACATTTTTGGCTGGGATAGTAAGCAAAAAAAGTTTGGCGAAAACCCGGAACAGTTAGAATTGAAGAATCTGATTCCTTCAGTAAATGATGGCGGAGGCTCAGTGATGGTTTGGGACTGTTTTTCAGCTTCAGGTGTTGGCAATTTAGTCTCTATAGAAACCACTATGGATTGTTTTGTATATTTGAATATATTTAAAAACAATTTAAAGCAATCAGTGAGAAAATTAGGCATGGGAAATGACTGTATATTCCAACAAGATCAGGATCCAAAGCACGCAGCTGGTGTTGTCAAAGAATGGCTGTTGTACAACACTCCAAGACACCTGCACTCCCCTCCTCAAAGCCCAGACTTTAATCCTAATTTTTTTGTTTCCAATCAAATTAAGCTAAATTAAATTCAATTTTTATGTAAATATTTGAAATAAATAAGTTTCTGTTAATTTTGAAAGGTGTATGCTGACTTTCGTGTATCACTGTATATTACTTATCTTAGATATACTCTTACTTGATTTTTACTATAGTCAAGAATTGATTTCTTTTTTTAATTGTAAACCTAAAACTTCTACAAGTTGGTCCAACATTTTCATCTTTTTTGAATTAGTCCTTCTGAGAATAAAATGGGTGATTTATCTACTAAAATTAAGTTTGCTAACTGAAAAACAAAATTTTATTTATATTTTTTAAATATCGCTTACGTATTTTTAAATTTTAAGGCCGCGGCGGCCAGGATGGTTAGGGCGTTCGCTCTCGCTATCGATAGGTATTGAGTTCAAATCCCAACCCAGACAAAGATCCGTCGAGTTCGCTAATGGCGTTTGGGGAACATAAAATATGTCATGGCCGCAATGCCTTCCATGTGAAATGATAACTCTGAAAGTGATAAACCAAGTCTGGGGGTCTTCTGTTTCAAAATTTCAAACACCCACCCACTGGATGTCCTACTATATAGTTTGCTGGGAATTATAAAAACAAAAATCTATCATGAACACTGAATATTCTAGTTTAGAAAATATTTAATAGGGCAATTGTTTCAGCGATAATAAAATTAAATGTGATTAAAAAAGGAAACGTTTATATCTGTTTATTAATAAAATCATTTCAATAAAATTTACTTTCAAGGTAAAAACAATTATTCTTAGGCGTTTGAAATTTAAATCTTAACTTATTCTTTAATATCTCTCCAAGAATTTCATAGATTGATGACTGGTGTATTCTCTTTTAACAGATGTAAGAATATATACAAATACAAGCGCTAATGATTTGTAAACTTCGTGACAAAACCATTAATAGAATAATTTATTCAACAAATTTTTAAAGAAATTATCAAGAAAAGCCGCCATAGACTGAGAAACACCCAAAATCCCAAGGTTGATATGAGAAATCATCGCCAAAGTCAGTTATCAAAAATACTTTAGAAGTTTTTAAAGGCTTCATCGCCATATTTATGAAGAATAACATTAAAAGTCTAAAATAGATGGGAAAATTCAAGGTTCTAATGGGAATTCCAGATTTACTAGGATAATCTTCAGGAGACAGAGATTTCTGCCAAATTCAAGGCATCATCGGAAAATATCGCCGGAATTAGTTGTGCTACAACGAAATGCACACAGTTTTTAAGGATTCATCGCCAAATTCATAAGAAAAAACATTTGGAAACCGAAAAGTATTGCAAATTTCAAAGGTTTAAGAGAAAATTTCGTTATATATATAGTTGGCTAGTATTATTAAGAAGTGCTTTAGTAAATTTAAAACTATGCATAATTTTATGGATTAATCGCCAAATGCACTCTAGAAAAAAGCATCAAGAAACAAAGATATATAAAATTAAGATTTTGGGGGAATTATCACCAAAGTTTTTAAAAAATGACACATAATGTGTAAAATTTCGTCAACTAGAAAAATTGATGCGAATTTTAACAAGTGATACCAAATCGTTTCAGATTTTTCTTTCTATCATTTCATATAAGAGACCTTAAATTCATTATTTTAAAGACATAAAAGTTATTTAATTGGGAAACCTACGAAAACATTTTAGTGACTAAAACAATCGTATTCTATTCTGTAGTAAGTAGGTCATAAAACAGTTAATAATTTTGTACTGTAATGGAGTTGAGAAATGTTTATTAGAATCCAACTCTTGTTTAAAGAAACACACAAATGGTTTATCAATATAACAAATATACATTTGGTATACCTTTTTTTATTGCTGTCAAAATATGTGTATTTTGGCGCCATTTTTTCTAGTGCACAAGATTTTACACAAATACTAGAAGAATATTAGAAGCTCGGTGGCGTAGTGGTAGCAATTCGACTCACACGGCAAAGGATGTTCGAACCTAGGACTGGACAAAGACGACTCAGTCTTCGGTTGGTCGATAAAACTGAGTACCAAGCAGGATTGGGAACTTACTTATGACACCTGGACAAGTTAAGCACACTACACGAAATTAAATCAGAAAATTGCGTATTTCATTCAGTTAGAGCACCATGAATGTGAAAGTATGTCTTTTCTCTAAGACTCCTCCGATAGATGGCCCCACCGGAGGACATGCTCCCTCTATTTTGACATTGATCTGAAGGGGAAAGAAATTTTTCTCCAGGCCATTTCACCCGTGATAAATTCCTCAACGACCGACCATATGACTTTCGATTCCACAGATTTCACGAGCACGTATATCGCATGCTCTTGGTGGGTCTTTGGTTGTATTGGGAATCGAACCCACCCCTTCCAGACGGAAGGTCGATAAATAATAGATATTGCCTCATGAGGCAGATATGTGCAAAATTTCAAGACTTCCACTGTAAAGAGTTATTAGAGAGAGATTCAATGAACTGAAAGCAATGTAAAATTATGAAGTTTTTACCAGAAATTATTGTTAAAGTTATTAGAGAAAGTCTCAATAGCTTTAAATTTGTACGATATTTTAAGGTTTTTTTAAGGGAAAGATAGCCAAAACTGTTAAGAAAAATTAGGGAGACTAAAAAAATATGCAAAATTTCAAGAATTCTATGAAAAGATATCGAGGTATTTGTTGAAAAAAGCAGGGGACTAAAAAATATACATGCCACAAGTGTTATTATTCAGTCATTTGGGGCACTTTTTAACGACAAGCATGGATTGAGAACATTTTTACATACGCTTTATTAAAAACGAACAGCTTTTCTCAAGCAATCTTTATCTATTGAACTGTTATATGTTCAACTTTAAGAATTAACAGCGGTCAATATCTTTGCATTACGTACTCTTAGATTTCATAATATAATCTTCCGATTTCCAGGATTTTTGTTGCTTGCTTGAAACTTTTTTCGTGTATATCCATTAATAATAACTTTTTATTTTCTGCTGTATGCGAAGGTACAAGGGATATTCTTCGAATGTTCTTTCACTGCAGCTAACGGGTTTATAACTCCTATTTATCGAAGAAATTTGTTGTAAATAAACTTACTTTTACATATTGGATGTAAAACAAAAAAAATGATGTCCGCTGCACATACTTATTCCTTTAAAAAGAATTCGAAATTTTCAAATAACTGTTTTTAATTTAGCAGAAACAAATTTTGTCTCTAAAAATTCCTTTTAAATTAATTTTAAAATACATGAAATCAGGAAAATAATTTTTATTTCAACAAAAGGTTTGCAAAAATAATTTTAAAATAATTTTTTCTTGAAAGAATGAAAATATTTCTGCATGTTTTTAAAGATGGCAATAATTTTAACATAATATAGCTACATAGCTGTTATAAATAATAGATAATGCCGTTATTGTTACGTTTTGTTATTATAGTAAAAGTAATAGCATCATCAAAATCATCATTTTATACCTTTTCAGACGGCACGAGTCATAACATTTCAAATTTAGAACTTTTGTGTCCCTGATTATTTACATTTTCTCGAAAGTCAATTCCTCTTAACAGCCAATTTATTTTACGTTCGGAAATAAATATTTTCCTTTTATGATTTTCAAATGTAAATTGTGGATTTACAAAAGCAGACATTTCGTTTTAGGCGCCTGTATTAAATTTCCCTCCATTTCACGAGAGCTCCGCGGCGAAGACTATTTTGAAGGTTAACTGCAACCGAGTCGTCGAAGGACGCCCGGAACAATGAATGTTGTTTCGAAAGAGCGAAGTTTCTCAACAGCAGGCGATTGTTCCGTGGCGTCCGACGTTTATGAGCCATTCGCACTGAAACATTTTAAAAAAGCGCGTGGGAGGAAATACTCTAAATATATACTTTCTTACAAAAGAAATGGAGATAAAGAAACAATTTTGAAAACTTAAGTATTCATTAGGAAGAACAAAAAATTCAAATGAAGCAAATCTGAAATTGGTGGTCATAGCGAGAAATTCATCTACCTTCTTAAAAGATTTTAAAAGTTATTTTATTAACACAACAAATAAAATATTTTAAAGAAGCAATAAGGTTTACCATCTTATTTGAAATATCTTTTCTTCCCCAAGTGCGATAAAAAAAGTATTTAGAGGCAAGGTACAATCCTACTGGAACATTAAAAACTCCACTCATTTAGCTCATGGATGTATAAAAAAATTATTTTTATTTTAATACTGTGCAGTCTCGTCGAAAAAAATGGCGCCAAATGACATGCTTTTTCGCCAAATAAAAATGTCTACCAGGGTAAGGTTATTCAATTCAGGTTTTTCATTTAATATTTGTTTGTTGTTGTCAAAGTAATGAATTTAAAGTGCATTTATGTTCAGTAATTTTTAGCAAGTAATTGTACCAGATATTTTAAATCGCGTGTTCTAAAATATTAATCTCAGCATTTTCTTTTTTAATAAATTAATTATTCTTTTTAATTTTCACTAATCTGCAATGGGGAAACAATATGAAATCATTTGGCTTCAATTTGGGGAAATTTGTGCTAACTTTCCTGGTCCACGAGATTTTACATGTCAAGTCTTCAAAAAGACAATATAACGAAATGGTGAATTTTTCGATTTTTGCTCTGGTATCAATCCTAAAATGAAATTAGAATTTAAATTCTTTGCCATCAGCAATTCTGAAAAAGACCAGAATACTGATTTTTTAAACTACTGTAAAATGAAGCTTTGTCATTCAAAATCACCAAAAATCATTTTATGACGATTTCGATAAATTAATAAAATTTACATATTGTGTGTGAAGAAATTTTCAAAATGTTTGAATACTATTTGATCAAAGAATATCATCAAAAGAGTCAGAGTCTCGAAATTAAAAATAATTATTGATTATTTAAGCAGAAAATAAAAAAAACATTGTAAGTACTCTAGAAGAAAATTTATTTAACGAAATTTCATTTGTTAAATTCCAATGCTAAATATGTAGTTTACTGCAAGACATACTTGAAATAGGACTAATAACAAAACGTTCTTGCATTGCAGCGAATATGATTTTGGTTTTCTAAATATGCCGCTAACATATAACGTAAGTATAAGAGGAGTGCTCAGTTAAGTGTATAATAATTTCATATACAATCAAGGGAATATTTATATTTTCCTGTGTTCTATATATCATGTGGTTTATTTTTAGTTGATTATCAAACTCATTTTCAGGTGCAAAAATATTTTTTAAACAAAGCTAAATAAATATTAAATATTCTTAAAAAATAACAAATATCTTTATTTCTCCTGAAAGTTAGATGCATATTTTCGACTAAAAAGTAAGGATATGAAAAACTTTAGAAATACCTATAATTAAATTTGCACGTACACACAGACGCGCGCAATCTAGCGGATTGCTGGAGCTCCAGGGGTTGGGGACGTGTGCACGTTCAACTGTGACGTCCAAAGTCCTTCTGGTGTGCCGTGGATGCGGAGAGGAAAGTGCCAGTTGAGGTGTGACCTCGTCACCTGACCGTAGTTCAAAATTTCAAGGCTCTTGGTGATGGGGAGTATTTTAAATCCGTTAACACATGAAGGTACAGTTTTGGGATTACCTGCATTGCTATTATATATATATATATATATATATATATATATATATATATATATATATATATATATATACGGAGTTTTCGTTAGAACCAACAAATTTTGTTTTTATGTTTAAAATATGTGATATTCAGTAAAAGATACATCGTTTCATATTCATAACATTCCTGGATACTGCAAATAAAAATTGCCAATTTCAGAGAAAAAAAAATTTTTATAAAAAATAAAAGAAAAACAATATGCCCTATATTAATAATATTTATAAGCATAATTCCAATTTTACTTTCGATATATGCTTTCGATACTTTTGAACTCTTATCGCTATATATATATATATATATATATATATATATATATATATATATATATATAATACACAGATTTCACCAAATTTCATTGTTCAAAACATTCGCCTGCTTACATCAAACAATAAAAAGGAAGAATTTTTCAGTTCGCATGCGATCATTCTTTTTCCTTGCATTCTCTGAGCGAAATGATTCTTTTATTATTTATTTTGCGCCACGTGAACATTATATTCTTTGATCGTCTGCAGAGAGGATTGCACTGCACAAACACACGCCTTACAGAAAGAATGCGAGTGCTTAGCGGTTCAGCTGCTCTTATTTTGGATGATTCGCTTGGGAACGATGCGAGTTTAACGACAGTAACAATGACATTGTCAATCGCTATGAATCACCAAACACATAAATACAATGCATTACATTCTAGAAGCAGGAATAGAATGAAATTCGGAAAATATTTTTTGAGATTTCTTTTGTAATAGTACATTACATACACATAAACAATGCGATTCAAATATCATTGTTAAAAACATTTTAAAGAACAATTAAATTCACTCATTTTCAGCGTAAATGTGAACCTTACTAAATACCATTTTATGTTAGTGCATATTGATCTACTATTTTACATTGAATGTGCCGTATGTAGAGTGTGCTACGGGGTTCTTCAAAGTACAGGAAAAGTTTCAGAATTCACTGACACTTGAGATTTTAGGCTTACAATTGATTACGGTACGGTTACACGAATTAGTATTCCTGCATTTGATTATGTATTAAAAAAGGCTATATTTAACGAAATTATTTAATTTTGATTTAAATTAAAGAATAATAATAATAGGTATACATAAATAGTGGTGCAGGCTAGCCACGGACTATACCTTAAGGTTAATGAGTTGGGAATACTCGCCCATCACCAAGCATCTCATAATTTTGAACTATAATCAGGTGACGAGGTGACACCTGAGCCGGAACCCTCCTCCCACATACAAGCTCCACCATTTTGTATATCACAGATTAATGTGGAACATCACGAAATGCACGGAGCTCCAGCAAACCAATGAGGGATAAAGTGGCCACCCTCCCAATTACAGCCTATGGCAAATGATGCTTCACTTTCCTATGTTAACGGGAAGCCCAGTGAAGCTAATGATCTTCAGGAATTTTTTAGTATATATATATATATATATATATATATATATATATATATATATATATATATATATATATATAGAAACTTTACTGATTTACAATTAATAAACTATTAAATTATTTGCGAAATGAATAATAACAATAGCAAATAAAAATATGAGAGTACATTACTTTTTTAAAAAAAATTATATACTTCCAAGTTAAAAATAGTTTCTCTCTGTTGAATTAAATATTGTTTAATATGTTAAAATCAAAATGATATGCTCAGCAGAATTAATGTAATATGTGTACAGTTAAGAAATTAGAGGATAACAGAATTAATAATATTCAAGTATTTGTTTAAACACATCCATTGCATATAGGTTCTCTTTAATGTTTACAAAAAGAGTAGGTTCTGAACTTATAAGCATACAATTGATTTAAAAGAAATCGGAAAAAATTAATACTGGGTAAAAATTTTTGGAAGGTACCACTGAATTTTATTCCCAATCTATAAACTATAAGTAGTCGTACAAAACAATTTATTATATTTTTATCGGAATATTTGAAAATTGACAAATATGTAATGTAAAATATACTCTGTTTGAGTGCGATGATATATATATATATATATATATATATATATATATATATATATATATATATATATATATATATATATATATATATATATATATATATCTTCCAATCTCGAGATTTTTGTATATTTTTTAAATACAAAAACTACAATATAAAATATTATTTAGTGGTGACACATGTCTGCTTTTACCCTCTCTACAGCTCCTTTGATTAAAATTAATGCGCGCCCTCTGGAGATCAAATTTGTAAATTGTGGTCAGACGATTTTCTGCTTTGCTCAAACGTAAGTTGCAACTTTTTTTGATATAATTGGAAATTATTTTTATGTAATTATGCTACTGTATTACTTGTAAATTAAATGTCTATTGTCATTAAAAATATCATTGTTATTGTTATGTATCATCAAATAATGTATAATTGCTTCAAAAATAAAAAGACTACATTTCTTGTAAAAAGTACGAAATTTTACTCTCCACATGATTCTATAAGTTATAAATGCTTTTTCTCCCTACCAGATCAAAGTCAAAACTGAGGGAGTGGCTCCCCTGGTGGTGCCATCTATCGGAGGAGTATTAGAGCAAAGACGCACCTTTCTGACTTAATTACACAAAGTCGTCGGCTAGCGAGCTTGGCTTGTCTAAGTGACATAAATAACAACACAACAACATAAATGTTTTTTTCTCGTATATTATCCAAACAAAATAGAAAGAAATATATCAGCTGTGTGTTCCAGCTTATCTCTTTTTAGAACTGAAATTATATTATATATAGTTCGCTGAATTACAGAAGAAAACCGATAAAATAATTACTTTGCTAGTCACACACACAAATGGTATTAAAAAGTTACAACAATAATAAATTGCTGTCTAGGAAATATAATACCGTATTTTTAATATATTATCTAATATATTAAAGCTATATCGTATAAAATAGTAATAAATAAGTTGTACTAGAGCCGGGGAAATGTGTAAAACATGAAGGATAATTTATAGGTATGCATAGGTCACAAAATACTTTATATATAGAGCATTATAAATCTGAATTCAATAAATATTTTGTAAAATGTCATTTATATAAAAGTAATGTATCAGTATGAATCAGCCTAGGAAAAATTATTTTACAAAAATATTTATTCTCTAAGTTAAAATAATATTAATTAGTAACTTGCTCATTTGTTGTTGGCCAACAATTTAATTTCAAATATATTTCAAAAAATAAACTTATTGTTTAAATGTAATGGTGTTTAAATTTACCGCAGTTATATGAAAAAAATAACCAATTATCATTTCAAATTCGTACAATTTGATATTCTTGAAGGAATTTTATTGGTTAAGAGAATTTTAATTAGTTGTGTTACACTTACTGATAGATTCAAATGAAATTTAAATAGAAATTTAACTTCATAAAATATATTATCCTTTTATTAAAGCTGATAAGAATTAAAAAACAAAAATTAAACGCTTTTCAGAATTTTTTTTAATATAGATAAATATTTATAATTAATTGTAAAGAATCAAAAAAATTTAACAACTACATAGTCTTAAAATATAAACTACTACATGATTTATAAAGAACAAAGTAATTTTATGACACGTTACAATGTTTATTCTTTATATAGAAATCCTACTCCATGCATAAAGTCTGTTTACCATTTTACACAAAGCCAACATCTTAATAAAAAAATATCGCCAAATCAGTTACATGCGTGACTTTCTCATCAATCAAAAATTCTGAAACCTTCTGGTGAATCCTTAAGTAGGATCGGTAGCTATGAATCTGGGGATAGCCAGAACTGAGGGTGCATGCAGATGAATTCTATCTCCTATTCCCACTGGAGGATTAATACAGAACTGTGATGGATCTTCCAGGGAAAGTGTTCGCCGGACTGTGGTCGGCAGCCCCCGTCTAAATCCCTCAAGAGTGATACAGGATATTCCAAGAGTCACGTGCTCCAGAGTCCGTGAGGGGCTTACATACGCCTGTTTACCGAAGAACGTGATTTGATCAATAGCGGTTATTAACAGCGAGAAAGCACGTTGCCACCTTTGCTGGAGTAATTCTTTTCTCCTGTTTATGTAAAAGTGTCCTCTTCGAAAATAACCAAATAATTAATGAACAGTATTTCATTTGTGTCAGTTTCTATGCGCTAATTAATTGAATGAAGATTTAATTAAGAGCTAATCGAAGGACGTAGGGTAATTTGTGAGATAATTTCCGATGAGAAATACTGGAAAAATAATTAATGATCATAATTGACTATGTATTCGTATGGTGAGTGGTCATTAAAAATGGTACATGGTTTTAGTGAACAGTCAAAATATTACCATACATTCATATTTTTATTTGGTTAGCCTTTTATAAGGCTACATGCATACGTAAAAGTTCATTTATTATAATACATTTTTATACATAATCCCAGGGGCCGTAGTAGCCTAGTGGTTAGGACATCGACCTTCCGTGCGGAAGGACCAAGTTCGATTCCCAATGCCACCAAATACCCACCGAGTACATGCAATATACGTGCTCGTTAAATCTGTGGAATCTAAAGTCATGTGGTGGGTCGTTGAGCAATTACCATGGGTGTAAAAGTCTGGAGAAAATTTCCTCCCCCTCCAGTTCAATGTCAAAATTGAAGAAGTGGATCCTTTGGTGATGACATCTATCGGAGGAGTTTAGAGCAAAGTCGTACTTTTATCTTCGTGGTGTTCTGGTTAAACGAAAGACTTACCCTTCTGACTTAAATTCGCATCGGTAGAGCCAACTTGGCTTGTCGAAGTGTCATAAGTAACAACAACATATATAATCACTATTTAAAGATAATATCCTAGTAAAAGAATGTGATAAATATGCTTCAGACTTTTGAATCAGTTGAAATGAAAATTCGCAATGTATGGATGTAGGATTGCATACATCATTTATTCAGGTTCCATCTGGATGTCATTCTACAAGAAGACAATGCACCGTGACATCACTAAACCACCAGTGTTATCGAATCTTAGTTAGTATCCAAAGATTCCTCCACAAAATCTGAAAATAAGTAAGGAACTATTAATTACAAGTTCCAACGATCCCTCATTGAGTCCGTGAACAGTCGATCGAATGTTTCTCATCTTTTGTTCTACAGTTCGTGAGTTCTATTCCAATGTCATACTAAAATATTTGTACTACATTACAATTCACTTTTAAAATGTAGCTCCTGGTCTATATAACATTTATATGCAAAAAAAAATTACCATTGCCCACCAAGAAACCAAACGAATCCTCGCTTTGCAGCAAACCCGTGACGGTTATGAACAGCAAACTTTTTAAATATATTTTATAATATCTTTTACGCTCAAGGTACTCTTTTAAAATTTATGTTAACTTTCATTTTGTCCACGTCATCAAACTAAAGAGAGCGTCCTTCTCATGTTTGTACCAAACTCAGTCAGACATCTGTACTGAAAGATTGTCCGATCCATTATGAAATTTAATATGCTGACGCTAGTGCACAGTGGAAGACGAGAACATCAGCTTAGACGCCAACTGACTGTGGTTCAAAACAACAGGTGGTTAATTGTGGCTTCGGTCAGCAAACTATGGTTTCCATTTAAAAAGAGGTGACACATACCGATTCCTCCGATTAAATATTCGTAAAATTTATATTTATCTGAATGAATAGATTAAAAATTTTAGAAGCTGTGCTTCGAAACAAGTTATTTCAGTTGGGTTAAGATCATATTAGAGTTCTAGTGTGAACACCATTCCAATCCTTCATGTTAAGTTATTGAGATGTATATCGCAATAACTTAACATTATAACTTATTACGTGATGCTGGCTGCCGATTTAATGATCAAAACCGTTAAACAACAGAATGCATTGTAGTTTTGTGAAATGGTAAGCGGTGAAGTCGACATCTGAGCTGGTATCCTCCTCTCAATGCTATGCCAATTTACAGAAGGGATTGTTGACTATATAGTATAGTTAACAAATGTGGAAACCTCTCATCATGATCTTTTGCAAGTTAAAGTATCGAACCCAGTAGCCCTTCTTTCTATAAGATACTATACACTAAAAGTTATTCGTGAACGATAAAATAAGGCATACGTTTGCAGAGGATGCACTTGACTACTAAAATTACACTTCATTGACAAATCTATACGAAAGAGCTCAATTTATTAATATTTGAAAGTTGTTTTGATTTTTAAATTAATAATTTTGCACAAATGTATGTGTAAAAAAAAAACCTCGTTTAAATTTAATGTACATTTAATCATTGATTTTGAACAGCTTTTTAAATTACGAAGACCCGCTTTTGGAGTGCTAGAAAGGTGCGAATCCTGGTAACCGAGCATTACACAATAACATATTTCCTAAGAAATGAAAAAGACAATTTAAAAGCAGACGATTCTTATGAATTGGTTTACAACCCGAGGCTTTTGTAGCACGAAAACCATACAAAGCAAAAGTAGGCATATACTTACATGCGCAATTCTTTATTCTAATAAACAATTTCTATGCACTCAATTCCATTTTTTTTTTCAGATTATGTGTTATTGTTGCGTAATATCTTACGTCATTCATCATTATTCCAGAATAAAAATTTTCATGAATAAAATATTTGCAAAAATAAAATAGAAGAAAAAAAATTATAAACAATTCACATTTTCCTTTGTGCAACAGTGCAGGTGTGAAACTGCATATTCAATAAATCTAAAATGTTTTTCTTTTCTAACTCAATATTTGAGTTGAAGTGGCGGTTTCATTATTAGAGCTCAAGTTTTCTGTTCAAAAGTTCGTGGGTTTGATACCAACCTTACTCATGGAAAGAGTTGGAGGGAATGGGAATTCACTTTATAACTGCAAGTTACGGTTGATATTAAACCTCTTATGAAAAAGTGGTAAAGTAATAAACACATCCATTTATTTATTTTTTGGATTCTGAAGTAGATCTGAATAAATCAGTTTCAAATGTAATAATTATATCTAAAAGTTGATGATAGTTATATATATTTAAATGCAGATTACAATAGGAATTTTTAACGAAAAAATATAAAGCTATTCCAGTTATGATATATTTTCTATGCTACCCTGAACATATTTTCCTTTAAATTTCATTGAGCTATTTTCATAATTTGTGATGGGTGGATTAGTTCGTGAGGCAAGAAGGCCATTACCTTATTTCAACAGCACCCTAAAACAAAGTGATTTCCATTATAAATGACCTTTTCAAAGTACAAAAAAGCCTATCCAACAGCGCTCATTAATTTTTTTAAAGGAAATACCAAGATATCACTTCCCCCTCCCCTTTCTGGGATTTCACCAGACTTCTCAAACTTTTGCTTAAACAGGTTGTTCTCGTTCTCTGGATGATTGGCAGAAATCCTTCGGAACTGGCGCTCAATGAACTCATCAGACACAAAATAAAAACAAGTTCTTAAATCCTCTGTCATACTCAGGGATGCATCGCTCAATTTAAAAGCATTTTCAGAAACCTAACTGAGATGAAGGCATCGCGTGATTATAAGCTATTGGGCAATATACAATTGGGAAGCTATTCTAAGTCTCTTTTACACATCATCAACGACGCATTGAATGCATGGAAGATTTTTCACAAATATTTTCATTAAAATTAAGCACAAATATTAGAATATCCACAATATTGAGAAGTCGCAAGGAAATCTGGAAAAAATTCCCAAGCGCTACCCCCAAAAGGGAAACGTTAATGCAGCGCTCATCTCCGTTACTGAACAGTGGCTGGAGTCGAACTCGAATCCTTTATGTCCAAAGAGCTCGGTCCTGCCGCTAGTGCCAGTAAATACACAAACAAATTGTAGAACTTAATGAACTTGTAAATTTCAGTTTCTGTTATTGAGACAAACCATTTACGAAATTCATCTTATATCGTATAAAAATTATCAAATTGCTACATTACCAAATGGAACGCAAATTGATTTATTTTTGTAGTGAAAATTGTTCATGTTTTCTTATTCCAGAACTATTTTAGTTAGACTTTAAGATTAGAGTATTTTTTTCAAATATAATGCATACATAAAATTCGAACATTTTTACTTAAATATTTTTCTCTCTTTTCCACGGCTATCTAAGTTGAGAGTAATACATATCAATTTATCATAAAGTTTTTTTTATTTTTTCAGCGGTGGCACAAATAATATACTCAAATCTTTAAAAAAAAAGAAAAATCACAACGGTATTTGAAGTGTTATGTATCATTTTAAAGTTATGGTGGCACTAACATCGGGAGAAAAGGCATCGCTTTTGGGTCTGGAATACTTTTTTTCCAATTGCGGCCACACTTGGGTGACGAACCCTATGGCACAACAAGGCCAGAAACCGTTACTCATTTGTCGTTGCCCAGCGGGCACCTGTGAACCAAGTCACGGAAGCGAGTAGCGTTACCCGCGCCATACCACCACAAACACGTTTATAGGGTGGGCCACATTCATACAACGTCACAGAAGAAAGGACAGAAAAACACAAAGAGAACAGAGAAAGAAGGTAACATCTTTCTCTGTTCTCTTTGTGTTTCTCTGTCCTTTCCATGCTCGAACCGGGATTCGAACCTGGGACCCACAGTTCAGGAGTCAGGAACGCTAACCACTAAGCCATCGGTCGGCGGGTCTGGAATATAGTGAGATCAATTCCTAATCTAGTTGAATATCGATTTGTTGAAAGCCTTTGCGCGTTAATCTTTTGCAAAGTCTTATGTCCAGCTATTGGATTATGTGGAAATTTAGGGAAGAGCACCAGCCAGCTCAGGTGTCTACATCATCACTTGATTATGGACCAAAACTATACATCAGTTAATGAACGGCAGACATAGGCATAAGAATCATATTACAAAAGCCTCATCTGACCTATACAGCATTTTATCATGTACGATATCTTTTTACTATAATAATTAAATTAGTTTTGATAATATACTAATAATATAGAGTGCGGCACGCAAAAACCGACCTGGAAAGTCAACGCATAAAATGAAATATAATGTGTTAAATATGATTACTCCATTTCATTATAGGTGCTGAAAGCGTACGCCAACCATTTCACTACATGTGTGAGAATACTTGAGGAGATTTATGTATACTCTTGCCAGTTCTTGAGTGACGATGCTATTGATGACATCCTGAATCCTTGTAGATTTGTTTCGTATATTCTTGCCTTTAACAATTTCCACAAGTAAAAATCACAAATGTTGTTGTTGTTACTTATGACATGCTCACTATGCCATTGGCTATGCCAATTTAAGTCAGAAGGGTGCATTTTTCGTTTAACCAGAATACCACGAAGGTGAAAGTACGACTATGCTCTAAACTCGCCCGATAGATGGCACCACCAGAGGATCCACTTCCTCAATTTTGACATTGATCTGGAGGGGGGATTTCTTCAGACCATTACACCTATGGTAATTGCTCAACGACCGACCACAGCACTTTTGATAAAGTCACAAGTGGACAGGTCAAGTGATCGAGAAGACCACAAGACTTTGCTGGTCGTCTTCTCAAGTATAAACACCTCATACGCCCAGAACAATCATGATCTGGTCTATGGTATGTTGCACTGTCCTGTTGACACTACTATAACTGAAGCTTCTCTTCTGGAAAGTTTGAATAAAACACCTCTAGGATTTAAAAATCGAGTTCATTGTCGTCACAAAGCCCCACACACAAGGATCTTGTCACTAAAAATGTAATTTACAAATGTAAACAAATAATTGTAAAACGCGTAATGATTTATAATATTATGACAGGCCGGTTTTACCTACCACAATGTATTAATATCGTCTCGACAAAAGCTGTCGACAATGTGTAAAACGATAGCAAATTAAAAATCTACAAGTAAGGAATTCAACTTTTTTTCAAATACCCCTTCATGGGGTGTAGTTTTCATCATGTTCTTTTTTAAGTATGCGATCTTGTGTGACAACACATCTCTACTTCATATTCTTCACTTGGCTAAATACAGGGCGCTCCGTGGCTGAGTGGTCTAAAGCATCACCGCTAATCGCTTGAGAGCGTAGGAGTGTGGGTTCGATTCCCACCGTGGCCCTGGGTGTTTTCTTCGTTATTCTTCTGTGGTTGTACATCTGTTATTGTGCTATTTGTCCTATTATCGACGAAGACTTACAAGCGGATCTCAAGAATCAAGCATACAAGTCTGAATATATGTAATGTAATAAAATAAATAAATAAATAAATGGCTAAATACACATGAACAAGCTTGTTTACTGAGTATTGAGTTTAAAGCGAGTGACACGTTTCGATGCAGCCCGTATCTTGCAGGAGAAATTACGTCTTTAACGAAGCTTGACAGGTTACACAAATTTCATTTTCTTCTCCACTTAAGCGAACGTCATTTGGCAGCAAGAGAGAAAATACTTTCAGTTTTTAGTAGAATAATTACTGCTTTCCCAGACAAGGAAATTATGTGTGTACCACACATATTAAGCGTCATTAAACAGCTTAATGACGCTTAAATATGTGTGGTCCAGATATCTAGATAAAAGTATTTTTAGCAGTTTAAGAATAAATAGATAATTTAAAAACTTTGTTTATCGAACTTATGGTTCCGGGTTCAAATCCAGAGAAAGACAGGTGCACTTTTTTAATCGTGTCTGAACCATTTATTCTGTATTTAGTTAAACTGTTGGCAATAACATACAGTAGCTTAAATAGATTCTTATTATTTAATTTGAAGAAATAGTTTTCCCTTAACTATTTAATTCCTAACTATTTTAAGTCTTTACGTTCGAAATTCGCAAGTTTCCATTTTAAGCATTATTTCCCATTTTTAAGCGTGAATTTTTTTAGCAATTATTAATCTAATTTAAACTGTATATACTTGTTGAATCCAATATGCGAAACATGATAAAGCAACAAATGTCGATGGAAGTTAAAGAAAACAAAAACCAAACCATGGGTCGATTTAACTTTTCCTAATTCTTAAAAACTAATTATAAATGTTACAGTTAATTGCATTTAACTCATTTAAGCATATAAATATAAGTTGGCCTAATTATGCATGAGATGCAATAAAATATGAAGAGAGGAAATCAAGTGAATTGTTCCGCTTTTTGAATTAAAAATTAAGTTATTGATACAGTTTTACACAAGTCAAGAAAAAATAATCTCAGTTGAAAGGATTGGGACGACAGGTAAAATTTTCAAGTTGTGTGTAAGAATACTTAAAATAATACCTGGTCTCAGTATATAATATATACATTATAAAACAGACATCATTTATTCTGCAATAATGTAATCACACCACACTTCACTAACTTTATAATCGTCGCAAACAGTGATTGCTGAACTTCGATATAAGCCTAACAGTGGCTGACTCGAGAATTCTCCATATTTCGCCAAAAAGTTTTGCAAAAAGTTTCTGTCGCCATTTCAAATCGCCAATATTTTACTTGTAACGGAGGTCTGCAACAAATTTCTGTGTTCTCATCAATTTAATTTCTTTTATATATATATATATATATATATATATATATATATATATATATATATATATATATATATATATATATATATATATATATATATATATATATAAAGTAAATATCTAAAATAATTAAATTGTTTTTAAGAATGCATAAAAAGTAAATGCGCTACATAACTTTTATTTCTTTTGTATTTGTGGAATTAAAAAATTAATTAGAATTTCTATAAAAAAATTTTAATTTTGCACAAAAAATACAAATTTTGTCAGATATTTATGCGATTAAAGTATTATCGTTTTATTTTAAAGGAGAAAGATTAGTATTATAAAAAATTAAATCGTCTTTGCCCATTCAAACTAACTATAAAGTTGATGTTTTATTTTATCTTTTTCATTTTGCTTTTTCTTCTGTTCTATTTTCAACGTGTTTAATTTTGGAAGCAATATCGTTAGAAATTCGACATCTAATTATTTAGAACAATATGTAATATCATCATTTTGAAAACGTTTACAAACGGAAAAAATATAACTAAAAAATACTTCTTTATTACAGGCAAAAATCATGAATGAATTTTTTCTCATCCCCGACGATACTCAGATATTCGATGAACATTGCCTTGTTTGCTGCCGCTCGAAGAATGTGATTTGATTGCAGGCAGCAAATTCATCGACAACTCGGATTTTCGACGCCGTTTCAATACGATGTAACGTCGATGAAACGTTATCTGTCGTCTTGTGGATATTTTAAACCAAGCAGAAATGTAATAAAGTGACGTCATCATGATCTCAACTAGAACAAAAAAAATAGTCACTTTATGGTAAATTAAAAATTTTTTTTTAGATTGAAGATATTTGGGTAAAATCTCGTCGACAAAGGGAAAAAACGACGTAAAACAACAGATAATTTTTGTGCCTAAACACGCAATTTCTGGGTATCATTTTGATAAACCATTTTATGTTTTCCATTAAAATCATTTCTTGTTGTTTCGAAAATAATAAATTTAATGTTAATGTTTAGTTATTTTATATAATAAACTGCACGACAAATGTTTTTAATTGTAATTTTTAAAAATGCAACGAGAAATAAAATGAAGAATTTGGCCGGATTTTCTGAACGACTAGATTTTACACAAGTCGCAGACAGAAAAATGTAAAAATCCCAAAATCATTTATGGTACTTCTGTCAAAAACAGGTGAATACCAATTCATTCCCATAAATGTCACAATATATAGCAAAAGAATTTTTTATAAAAATTTTTAAAGATAGAACTAGAATAACTAATAAATATTATTGGCAGAAATTGAGTGTTTCTTTGATAATTCGCGGTAATTTCGATGAGGATGTTAAAAAGTAGCAATTTCAATACTTGATGAAGTCAAACATCATTATGTGAAAAAGCCATTGCATGTTACAAGTTCCATCGGATTGAATAACGCTCCGTTGATGTGGTGTATAGTGAAGGATGCCACTCCGGATATCGACCTCGTTATTTGACCAAACAACATGGTTGGCTATGTTGAAAGGCATTTCGGTTTGTAGAAATAATAATCTGGAAACGTATTCTAATGACATCACCTTACACATAGTATTAAAAAATAATTATCTCCTTATCTGAATTTCCACGAGTTTTCCTTTTGGTCTCCTTCGAAAATAACAATGTGTAAATGTATTATTGCAATCCCTTTAGTGTTTAATGGTACACTTCAAACTTTGTCCTAAAAAAATTCAATTTTTTTTAATCATAAGAGAAGCTATTAAATATAAGATTCTCATATAAAAGGAAAACAAGCGACTTTCTCTCCAGGAAGAAAACGGTACAAAGTGGGTCCGCGAACTTTAACTGGAGCGTCCGCGAAACAGGATCTTGCACCGAAAGGGAAACAACATCCGGCTGACCGTCTTGCGGAGGCCTTTCACTGCAACCGCTTTCGTTCACTGTGTCACGCATCGTTTGCATGTCCCTCACGTCAAAAACACTAACTCCGATTTCTCAAATCGTGAGCGAAAAAAAAAACTGCATTTTTATCTTAAGATATTTTTTTTAAAAAATAAGTTTATATTTTTTACTCTTGCCAAGAAAATTAGGCTAATATTTTCTCCTCGCCCACACACATCTAATTTCTTATGCATAGACTGTTTATAAAATGGCACAAAATTAAAAAAGTATTCTATTTTCATTGTAAAGCGTGTGAAAATAAAAATGGCAGATATCATTCATTCGCTTAGTTAGCGCTTTTTCTACTAGTGTAAAATCCCGCCAACCAGGAAAGTTGGCGCTAATATCGCCAAATTGACACCAAATCGTTTAATATAGTTTCTAAGCGCGTATTTAATAAGAATTAAAATAGAAAGTAGAACATACAATTAAAACAGATGCCACGCAATGTTTGCGAATATAAAAAAACATATAGGTATTTTAAATTCATTATTTTAGCAAAATGAGCTACAAAGTTATTTAAGTGAAGAACTTCAGAAATATATAACATATCCAATTAGATAGTTGTTAACTTTGTATCAACAATAAATAAATGTTAATTAAGTCAAAATAGTAAGGTTGGAAACCAGTCAAAATAGAAATATCGAGACACATTTCTGTTAGTTAATTATTCAAGAAATGACCATTAAAGTAAAACAACAAAAGATCTATAGTTTCTTCAAACCAGTTGAGTGTCTCAAGTGTAGTTAGTGAAGATGAAGCCTAGGTTATCGTGTTCAAGGAAGTTTTTTATATAATGTTTGTTGTATAAGTAAAATGATGTGTGAATATACCATACTTAATTTTATCTTATGCAGCTTTATATTTCAGTCTCTTGAGTTAAAATTACAATTTTTACTGTGCAATGTTGTTTGTTTATGTACTTTGACTCAATTTATAGGTTAGTTTAATCTGTACTTTCACCAATTAAGACCCCATCTAGATCCACTAGTAGTTCAAACTGACGAGGTTCTACTGTAATTTCTTTTTGTTGACAAGATCTCAATTGTTTGGCGTCATTTTTGTTCCTGATTGATGCAATTTTACACGTGTACAGTAAAATAAGTAGCAAAAGAGTAACACAATGTCTAATACATATGTAATATCCCATCGACTAGACAAAAATGGCGCCAAAAAAGATGAATTTTTGTCAACAAAGGAAAACTGCTTACCTAATAATACTGGTCAGGAGTAAAATGTTATTATTTTAAATTTTTCCTTCAAATAGATTTTCTTACTTTCTTAAATTAATGAATATAAAATATCTTTATGTTGAATTATATATCCAATTGAACTACGCAACAAGTAATCGTATATTTTTAAACCAACAGTCGCCAAATTAAAATCTGGGAAAAATTTGTGATGATCCACAGAATAAACTGAAGATTATTTATTGTAAAACGCGCTACACAACTAACAAAACAAGTTTCATTTCCGTTCAGATTAAAAAATGTAAACTAACGGAATTGATGATGCATTTATTTATACATTATACATTATTATACATTTTATTATTTTCTTCCATTGTTATTTTTTATTATCGAAATATTCTTTCAGAATCGTGACTTTTTAGTTAAATTTGCAACGTATTGATGGCGGCATTAGAAAATGGAAATTATGAACTATTGTTTAGCGTCATGCGTGTAATCAGTATATGTAATGACACTTCATGTTGTCGACAGTTGAATTTTGACTTTGTTTTTTAAATGTTGATTTGTTTTTACATTCCCCAATTTTAAAAAGCATATATCAAATTTGAAAACTTATGTAAATTATTTCGGAGAGTAATTGTTTTTCTTTTTTATAATTCAATAACTTTTCTCAATTTTCCATTTTAAAATTCTATACAAAATGTCTTTCAGGTGACGTATAGAATGGCGGTAATTTCTTTCCATGTACCCGATGATCCAATATAATGTTGCCAATAAAAACTCGCCAAACTGCAATAACTCATATATATTGGAACAATCAACTGGGAGAATCATTCTGTACTTCCGTGTTTTGAAGTTGTTGTCAAGCTTCTGAATCATGCGTCATTTTTATGTTCCAATTGAGAAATCGCTGAAGAGAAAAATTGGAGGATAAAGGAAGTAAAATCTTTTAAAAAACATTCGAGTTTAAGAAAATATAAAATTGTTTCCCTCCAGAGAATTTCACAGGAAAAAATGCCTCTTAGATAGTTGCATGCTTTTCGTCGATGCAAAAAACTAGTTCCATTTCATGAGTCGCAAATGTTTCCACGTCTGTTTGCAACACTGTTTTCATCTGCTCTACGTTTTCTCGTATTTATTAACAGAATGTCCAGCAGCTAAATAAATAGTTACCCTGCAAAATACCCAAAAGCTCGTAGGTTCGATTTCAACTTCATCTAAACCTAAATGAAAAGCTGTTCATCTTTGTAAAATTAGTTTAACTTTAATGGAACAATAACGTGGAAACACACCCAGCTTCACGAATTAGGAAACGGTGCAATTAAACTGTATATTCAGCATGAGTATAAAACCAACTTATTCAATTTAGAAGTAATATAAAGCCTTGAAGATAGGAAAAAAATTTCAAATTCACTACGTTACGAACTGAGGAAATATTTTATTCTCAGATGAACTACTTTAAAAAAATTACCACGATGGAAAATTTTGAGTTAAAATATCAGTCATTTCTGCAGTTTTACAATATAATTCATTTGAATTATATAATTTTATGTTTTTTAAAATATTTATATAATGTTCCTTTATAATATATGCTCCTAATATATAATGTTCCTTTGAGATAAATTTGTTTCCTTTCACCATCTATATTTTTAACATTGAACTCAAAATTTGATTAATTTTTGCATTATTTGTTTCATTAATCGTTTCTTATACTACTTATCTTTTAATTTTTCAAATAAATAGCCTGATATTCCTCCAGAGATCACTAAAGGTAAGACTTGAACTACATTCGTAAAAATTGATAAACTTGTACATTTATATATAAATTTTAAATCTAAAGAAAAAAAACATTTATTATCCTGCGATAAGTTTTTCATCACAAATTTGCAGTTCTTTCTTCATAAGCTTTTCAGAAAGATTCATTAGTTTCTGAATTTTGTATCTAATAGGAAAAAAGGTATAAGTATGATATATCCTTGCAAGAGATTTCTTGCGAAATTTGCCTTCCTTTGTTTTGATTATAGTGTTTCTGGTTTTCACTTTAATGTTGCCAATTTTAATTTTTGTTGCTTTTTTAAAATTTTTTGTTGCCGGGTTTGGTTTTTTTCACGTGTTTTACGCCATTATTGTGTCACGTATATGGATTTTTTAAGTGGCAACAACGTTAGAATTGCTTGGAGATGAAAAAAATGGCAAAGGTCCCACTAGTTCTGAAAATAATTATTTCAACGTTTATTATCCCGAGCTAAGTTTTTCATTAACTTTGCAGTTGCTTCCTGATAAGTTGTTCAGATAGATTCCTTTTTGAAATATGTATATAATACAAAAAATGATTCAAAAACTTATTTATCAGAAGATAAATTTTTCATCAAGTTTGCAGTTGCTTCCATATAAGCTGTTCAAAGAGATTTGTAAAGTAATATTATCCATGAATAAGTTCCTTTTCGTGTAATCAATGGCAATTTTTAGCAGATGTACTAACATGTGTAAATTTACTCTCACATTCCTAACGGGATCTTTAAAAAATATTTACACCTAAATTTTAAATAATTTTGTTTTAAAGAATACTTTTAAAAAATAATTTTTTATAACTTATTTATAATTTTTTATAAATCAAATAAAGTAAGGATAACAAAAGTTCAGATTTTATACATAAAAAAGTTTAACAAAAACAAATAACCGAAGAATATGATTTTTCACTCTGAAGAAATTTTACTAATTTATTAAAATGTGATAAGATATGGATGCACAAATTTGAAGGAAAGATCTTGTTAACCAAATGATAATATTAAAATACCAGTTTTCCTCTAAGATGATTACAGGAACTACTTTTTTCTGTACAAGCAATGAAATTTTCTTTGATTTTTTGAAATTTTTATTTTGAGAACTTCATTTCTCATCCATTTTTGAAAATATATGTTAGATTTTTTGTGATATAAAACTCAGAATGAACCACCCCCCGACAAAACATTTAAATTATAAAATCTTTCACACACCGAAGCAGCACCGCTTTGTAAGTTTGTAAAATTTTCCGTCCTTACATTTTTAAATTAAAATTTTATTCATTTTATTTCACAGAAAATACGTAATTGTTTCCGTTTCTTTATATTTTTAAAGAAAATATCTAATAGCAAACTTGAAGTAATTAAATTTTTCTTATGTGTTACTCTCAATATGTAATACGAAAAAGTATTAAAAATTTAAAAAATACGGATTATTTAACCACTTTTTCCAACGTTCCTCACTACTTAATATAGGCTTACATATGAGTGAAAAATGGTACAAGGGTTTGTTTTAATAAAAAAAAAAGTATATGTAAATGAAATTGCAATCATGCGGTATAGTTGTGGTTAAATGGAAATGACAGTATATGACTTTTACTGTGCTTAGAATTCAATGCCAAGTTTTGTTTTCTCTTCAACTCAGTAATTAACTGTAACCAAGAGTCAATTTTAAGATTCTGATGATATCGAATCCTTTCAACGAGTTAAAAGAATTCGATAGCATTTGACGAAAATTATTTATCAGATATCCAAGAAATAAAATCTTCCTAAAATTCATTGCGCAAGCTGATTTTTCATTTCAGCCAAAATCGCGCTTGAGTGGATGCATTTTGAAGTCATGGACATTCAAAACGATAAGAATTCACAATAAAAGGGCACGTTTGAGAGAAGTTGCTGTATCGTTTCAATCAAACCAATCATAAATCATCAGAAAATTACCCAATCATATAGCAATTGAATTCCCTTTCCCAGTTCAAAAAATACTTAAAAAATAAAACGATTAAAGAACAATTTTCTTCGTTTTTATCCTGGAAGAAAAAGAGAAAATTTAAAAGTTACACCTTCATCGATGATAAACTAAATCAGCACTTTAATTATCTTAAACATCGTACCTTATAATTTGAAAATTAACTTTGATAATTGATGAATGCATTAGTAGATTAATATCCAAAAAATTTATTGGAAAATGTTCTGTATTATCGGGCTGGGAAAAGTAAAACTTCATTTTGGAAAACAAATTTTCTTTTAAGCCATTAATTGTGACACTGTAACAGAACTATTTTATCAAATTTTTATTGGCAACAAGAATTTAGTTGTCATCGAATGGCGAACAGAAGAACTAATAGGAAGCCATGAAATGTGGAATTGAAGTGCTATGTTTCTGACTTAATGTGATTTTCCCCCGTTTTAATGATAAATTGTGCAACTTTCTTGTGTAGTAGTTTCAATACTGTTGAAGATATTGAAATAAGCAATTTTCAGAGCTATTCGACGCTATTATCATTACAAAAATGCTTGCAATTTTACATTAATAAATACAAAAAAATGAAAGTAATTTTCACAACTTATTTATGAACCTCTTGTAAATCGATATTAATAAATTTATGCAACTTTTCATTATAATCATAAATTTTCTTTTAATCCTACATTTGAATTTAGTCTACACGACTAGTTTATGCTAGTTTACGTTTAATTTCACGACTAGTTTACATTTAGTTTCAATTGACTAGTTTATGCTCTAGAATCAAGTACATACAGAATTTAATGAATGATTTAATTCTAGATACTCTAATACTTAATGAGTACAGAGGATGCCAAAAGGATTACATTAATAGAGTTATAATTCTTAAGAAAATAATTTACTTTGGAAGAAGATTTGTAAAAAAATCATTTCTGGGTCATTCTTAAATAGAGCATCATAAACTTTTCTATTTCAAATGGATTTTAAATTCGAGAGAATTACAAACATAATGATCAATGAAATAATAATATTTTTCCTTTCGATGAGTCTTTAAATAGAAAAGCTTAAAACAATTTTATGCAACGATTACCAAGGAAAAAAAAGCGACTGCATCCCTTATCAAGTGTCCTCAGTTTCTGGAGTTATGGAATAGGATAAAAAAATAAATAAAACCATTCTTCTGTATTAAGCAGCTTGTTCATTAGATCAGTGGTTGGCACAGGAAAATTCTTCAATATATTGAAATATTTGTAAGAAATATGGATTCTTGTTTGATATTATTATTTTGCAATTTTTAAAAATTGAAAGGAACTTCCTTTTTTATTAAAGTTACTAAACGCATTGCAGAGAAAAAGCAAAAATCAAAAGAATAAGAACATGGGGCACAGTAATACGAATTGCAGAATAAAATGTTTGAATAATGTAATATAAGAACTTAAAATATCATAAACATATTTATAATCATACTTCACAATAATCGTTTTTTATTTTAAATATTTTCAAAATGGAGATTGTCTATATTCAACGCGTGTTTCTTAGAACTATACAAGAACAATCTTTCCTGAAACGTTTTGTCAATTCGGTTGAATTTTACTTAACGAGTAAGAAGTAAGACATTAAATAATGATTGTAAGACTATATATGAAAAATAGGTTTCACAAAAATAGTTCCAATGAATTCTTGTAAAATCTTGAGCATTGAACATCAGATTCACTGTCACAAAAATTGAATCAAATTAAATTTTTCAATGTCTAATTCATATACTTGCAAGATAACGATATTGTATATATTCATAAACATTTAAATCAGGTCGGAAGATTTTGGCCACTACAACATCAAATTTGTTCAAAATATTTTTGGGACAAGTCAAATGAATTAAATTTAATAAATTAATTATTCTTAAGTTTTGGGACTAAATACATCGAAAATTTTGTCTGCAAACTGATTATCAGTTTTAACTATAAATACAGAAGCAATTAAATTTACTTGTCATTCTATTTTGCCATATTAGCAAAAAATTAATTTTCTGGAACCTGAAAAATCATTGGTTTAGAACAAAATAAAATGTTTTACACATTCTGATTGGAATCAAATAACACCATCTGCAAAAATGTGATCTATGAAAGAACCTACATAAAATAATCAATAATATGTTGTTGCTGTTTTAATTTTAGAGCATCATTTACTATATAAAGAAGAAATAAAAAAAGGTTTGACTTATAAAGGCTGTTGATTAAAAAATTGTTTAAAAAAACATACTATATTTCTCACAGTTAATTTTGTTGCCATCTTTTTAATTACTCTTAACTGCAATGCATGTACTTATTTCATCAGCTACTCTACAGCAATTTAAACAATAGAAGCATTATAAGTCTAAGAGGATTAATATTATTTTGTATATAGCTCTATAAAATTTTCTAACGAACGTTTTTCATGAAAGGATTAAAAAAGAAAATTCTTAAATTAGAACAATATTAAATGTGAAGTCCTTTATCAAATTATCCACTTTTTCAAGACTTCGAGAAATTTGCAAACAAATCTCGATTAAAAATTCCAACATGAGATTCGATTTTATTTGGCAAAACCTTTCTGGGAAATTATATAAAAATTAGCAAAAAAATATTTATGTTAATATCAATAAAGGCTGTTTTCGATAGTATTGGACACTATGTTTACTGTACTGAAATATCAACCAGAAATCAATAAACAATGAATTGCATATGATTAGCAGAACAATAGCCCTTTATAAATAAAAATATAGGAATACATTTTTGCTTATTTTAAATTACTTTAGATATACTGCACTTAACCCTAGTAATAATTTGTTTATCGCTCAACGGAATTGTTTTCTTTTTTTCATAAAATAATTATTTTAGACAGGGATTTTTGGTTTCAAATGGATTCCAAACCATTATAAAAATCAAACACTCATTGGAATTGAATCCATGAACTGTTGAACCGAAGACTAGAGAGCTAACCATTCAGCTGCCAGCTTGCCTAACATTAGTGATAAATTTGACCGAAACAACGTGAATTCCAACAAAGCATAAAGATCACGACCTCCAAAAGGCTGATTATGGATTTTGTATTCTTGACAATGGAAGTGTTAATGTGAACTTTTATTTCTCTGGCAGAATAATTTAGTGGGATTGGATACACATTAAAAGATATCGTACATTATTTAAGAATCATACTTCCGATATGAGAATCAAAACAGCTAGGACAAACGTTACAAAACGTTTACAAAAAAAGACATAACCATAAACTGATATTCACCAAAATAATTCGACATATTTTGAATCATAAGTTAAAATTCGAATTATCAACCGTGCAAAAGTAACACGAACAGCCTGAAGGACATTTTTTTAAAGAAGAAACCAATCAGAATGAAACATTCCATGAAAACTTGAAAAAAAAACCAGTTTTCAAACCTCATCCTACTTAGTATGATTTCATAGAAAAAGAAAAATGTAAAATTAAAATGACTTACCCTTTAAAGTGTAAGGAGTCCAACTGTTAAAAATCCGATAATTATCTAATTCTTAATCAGCAACAATGTGAGTTATCCAATGGTGTATTCGAGGGAACCTTAGATAATCGCCACCACGCGCGGACGAGCATCGATTTGTTTATGCTGTGTGGGCCGACACGAAATAACTTTCGCTGACGCAGACGTAATCCAAGCTCGGACGGAGCATTTTTTAACAAAACCAAGTGGATCATAAACCCAACAAACAACTCAGCGGCAGCGTGTACTCAGCTTGGCGAGGACCTTGACTGAATCGCATTGTGGCCCCGCGGCACTGGGACGAGACAACTTTTCCTTCTCCACTTAGTTTCGGGCGCTTTTTGTTCAGCTCACTCGAGTGTGCTGTTTTGCAACGCATCGGCGCCTCAAGTAAAGCGCAATGTGTGAAAAGCAACAATTCTACTTGAATCTCGTCTTCCAGCGTGAATGCATTCGATTTTTGAGTTATGGGGGACTTTTTTAAGGCTATTAAGCTTGTCATCTCGATTGCAAAAGGCTAAAGAAATGTCTCAATTGAGTCGTTCGTCAGGAATTCTGTACCTTTCTCTTAACACATTATATATTTAAAATTTCGCTGTATTTTTCCTGTTTGTACAAATCTTCTCTGTGAGTAGCCTCCTTAACCAACCACGAAATATTTTTATTTTGGAGAAATTATAGCCAAATCTAAATTTTTTTACCTTTTGACAATCACTCTTCTATTCCTAGATATATGGTTCATATAATCAGATAGTCTTCGAACTATGAATTCTCTCTCTCATTCTCTACTTATCGTTTTTTATTTAGAATAACAAAAAACAAATTTTCTGCATATAAACAAAACATTCTTTAGTTTGTTCAGTTAATTAGGAGTCCTACAATGTATTATAACATACTTTGAACAGTAAAGTTTCTTTCATAAAATGTACTACGCTCAATTACTTTTTGGACATTTATAATTAAAACTACGAATATTACTCAATTATCTATATATTTCAAGACATTTTTTCTTAAGTGATTCGATTTTATCTACATTTCATTATCTATGAATTCTAAAATTGAAATGTGTTTCAAATTGTTTATTGAGCAGTTTTTAATTAAAATCATTTTTTGAGTACATTGATATAAGTAAATTGCTATTGATTTTCTAGGAAATTTATAAAAATGTAATAAGATATAATTCCATTTTTTATGAAACAATAAAATTTAATGTTATTTTAAAAGCTGTTTATATTTGAAGTGTTCATTAAAGTTTATATATATACATGAAGAGCCATGAATTCGTTTGGTTGAAATTGTTTATGCAAATCAGGCACAAACACAAACAGATAATGAAAGAAAGCAGAATACCATAACAGTTTTAAACATGACCGCTAACAGAAGTGAGCGCAACATGTCCCCATTTTTGTTAGTGATGTTTCAGCATTATGAGATGGACAGCCCAGGATTTGTTTGTGTGACTCTGAGTACCTTCACAACAGAAATCTTTCAAATTCAGGTCTGAATCTATTGAAAGGGCCATGTAAATTTATATTTTCAGTTTATCACTTGGTCTTCAGTGAAAATTTTATCGAGGGGCATGCAATATGGGACGGGACATCCTCTTGTCTGAAAGTGACAATTGGCGAAACAAGCTTTTGCTGTAGTGCCTCAAAAAGTTGTCTCACAAAATCGAAAGCGGAAGTTTTTCAATCAGAAAAATACACTTCTCTTTTCCTCTGGACGTTATTTTTTGAAAAGTGTTATTCTGTAAGACTTTTCAAAAAACAATGTCCAGAGGGAAGGAGAGTAGGCTACACGCGAAAAACATTGAGGCTTGATCATGTACTCATGAGGATTTGATCATTCCCTGATTGGACTGTTTTTTTTTAATGTATTTTCATGGTTTGAAACGAGCTTTATGTATGTACATGATCTTCAAGAACTGTTGTGGGCCATCTTACATTTTTGCAAGTGCTTATACAGCAAAGATGTCTTTTAT
The DNA here is from genome assembly GCA_037975125.1 of Latrodectus hesperus. NCBI lineage: Eukaryota > Metazoa > Arthropoda > Arachnida > Araneae > Theridiidae > Latrodectus > Latrodectus hesperus. The sequence goes on along the minus strand of CM075858.1, from coordinate 76,438,982 downwards.
TTGATGAAGTACCTGTATCAGAATACCGTGGGTTGATTTTTGTGAAAATCTTGGTACGCTTCAAGCTTCATAAATACAGCTTCTCGCTGATGTTTCGGCCGCAACTTCAGTACAAGACAATGTTCTGATGGATGATTTGTCACTTCATGAAAAAAAAGATTTCTTAAACTTCTTATTTACAAAAAGGTCGTACTGAATTTAGTTTTCAAGTAAATGGAAAAGGCGTTTTATTCTACTTGATTCCTAACTCACCGCAGCATCAAATAATGAATTCTACAGTTTTATTCAAATAATGAATTCCACATTTTTATCAAATGATGAATTCTACAGTTTAATCTAATCTACATTTTTATTGCTAGCCTAATTTGCATTTGCGTAAGCCATTCTCATATGAAACATGACGATCATATATTGGTCATTTTTTAAACATTTTGTTCTCTAATTTTTTTTAATTAAATAATGTACATTTATGTAAATTTATTAATCAATAAGGATTTAAATATCCTTTGTCTTTTTTCACAAGCCGTAATTTTTTCTAGCATTACATATTTTACTATATTTTGCAATTTATCCGAATGTAAGGCACTGTTATTAATATTACATCCAAATAACTTTGGAACTCTTAATTGATATTATATAAAAACTGGAAAGAATTAAAAAATTCAGAAAAAGCATGATTAAAGTTTCTAATGACTTTTAAAGTTTCTATTCGTCAATATTGATAAAGCAGTTTTACTTGCATTAGTCAACAGTTAAGCTTATCATAGTCAAATGGAAATCCAAGTTCGAATTAATGCTCTGATAGATTCAAGAAATTAACTGAACGATAACGAATAATTTGGAAGTGAGTAGTGCGAAGCATTTGGTAGGCATATTTACCAGAAGTTGCAGAGGACATCTGATTCAATTCAGCTACAAAGGCAGAAACAAGACTATTATCCATAAGGTGCTTTATTTGGGGGGAAGAGTAGTATGCTTCTTCCCAGGTTCATTTGCAATGGTGCAAACTGCCCCACAACTGGACTTTGAAACAATAGAAGAATACAATGAGGAACGATAAATCGCAGTACATAGTTTGTTGCCCTGATTCGCAGTTATGAACTTGATGAACGCTTTGCAAATGATATTAACTGGAGTGTTTTGTGTCGGTTGGGAAATTCGGTGATGGTATTATCACATTTTTGGGTTGTTGTTCTAGTTTGAACTCGCTGATTTGACAACTGGGCCGATGACTTCTAGTATCCATGATGACATTTTAGACAGTGGAATGATTTTCACAGTACATGGTAACAATTTGGAACAAGTCTTTTCCTGCATCAACAAGATAGTTCTTCTGTTCTTACAGCAAGTGCCACATTGCATAGTGGTTTGACAAAAATCAAAAGAAAGTGCTGTCTTGTACTTCATTTTAGTCTCGGCTTGAATCCTATCTTTAGATTGAGTTGAAACGTCGGTTGTTTGTCAGTCCCACTCGATCAAAAATTAAATCTTAACTGTTTACTACAGTTCTTCACCCCCTCCTAACATTCCTTGAGAATCATCTACTGCCCTGAAGAACTCTTCTGGGAAAACTAAAGACTTTGTGAACTTTGGCAGCTAATGTCCATCCGTTCCTTAAGTAACTACAATATTTCTTAATTAATGCTATTTGGTGTTGTGGGTAGTTTGCAATAAAAATATTTCTACCCTGAACCTTTTGACCTTTAATTTCTGAAATACTTAGCTAGCTCCCCTATTAACGGGGAAAGTGGTGCAAAACTCCTCCAACAGACCTGTCATCCATTTAGCTATATGTCTGCTGCTTATCAAATAACTAGATGCATGGTAACACTAGAATTTCCTGTATTTATATATTAACATGCTCAAAAACATAAAGAAAATTGATTTTTTTTCCTTTCATTCACTTAATAAATTATTATAGCTTTAAAAAGGATATCTTTAATGTTCTTGTCTGTAATATTCTTCTTTCATATGTCTAATATTCTTGTCTGCAATGTTGTTCTTGTGTGTGCCTTATATTCTAGTCTCAAATATTTTTCTTTATGTGTCTTGTATTCTTAAGTATCTGTTTGTTTTCTGTAAAATATATTTAAACTAAAAATCATATTTAATATTCTAAAAAGGTAATGAAGAATAATTATGCATGCATTTTTCTATACACGAACAGAGAAGACAGGGAACCTGTTAAATTTCACTATCATAACATACAGCATCGAAACTACTTAGTCATAAAAACTGTGTAAACTATTTATATTTGTATATATGTTATTAAATGTGTTATAAAATGTTACAATAATGTGTTATAAAATGGCTTATGCATTTTTTTTTCGTAAAATAATAAAAACATTTCACATAAATGTTTTTTGAAATTCTTCTAAATTAAAAAAAAATTCTTAAAATGTTTCTGTTACAGTTATGGAAACAGAATTCTCAGCTGTTCATAAAGTCGTAAAAATTCCTTGGACCGATTTGCTGCTGTGTAAACTGGATGGAACTAAAAATGTTTGCGATGTGCCAAATAGTTTATTTTTTAATGTTGCCTGTAAGCAAATAAATCTTTTCCGTTTGTACTCTAAAGATAAGGTAGAGAAATACCGATAAGTTCATTACTAAGAAATTTCCCAAATTTGAGTCAAAAATAATTAAGTGACGAATTTAAAAACGTAATATTGAACAGCAATTAACACGAGACTATTTTATTAACATCAATTCTCGTATATGAATATACATATATGCTTAGTAATCAAATGCAAGCATATAAATAGGTATTTTTCCCTGTTTAAAATTTGGCTATTCAGTAAAGCTTCCAGAAATATAGCCGAAATTACTTTAGAAAATTTAATAACTTTAACGTATATTTTCCATTTCATAAAATTATAAATTTACCAAAAATTTTCATCAATAAGCAGAAGTGATTTTTCATAATCTATATATGTAGCTTATATTTTGTTGGGTTGCATCAAAATGTATTGTGTTCCTATTTCTACAGACGCAAAATTCAGCCAATCGGGTCATTATTGAAAGACGGACAAGTGGCGAGTTTGACATCTAGGCTGTCATTCTCTTCTATCTACCACACCCCAGCAGAAAGACAATAAACTTATTTAAAACTTAAATCGTTAATGCATTCTCGTCACAATGGTTTTTCTCTTTGTTGAGTATAAAACTGGCTACTTTTACATCATGAGAACGTCACTTTTCCTCATAGCGGCCACTCAAGTAATTATATATTGAGTAGAAAATAAAATATATTTCTCAACTCAAACAATTATATATACTACATTATGACACTTACTATATTCCCTTAAGCATTGCTAAGCACTGATTTGTACTTCTGTATTAAATGTTATAATATTTTACATATATTTTAGGATATGACGTGATTCGAATACTTCCTTAGCAATATCTAAACTAACTCAACTGCATAATAAACTTTTAAATTAAATTTAAAAAATTAAATTACTTTTTAGGAATGCCATTTTGAAAATATTTTACCAAATATTGTAATCTTATGGAGTTACTTCAATTTTTGTAGTCATTATACCGTTTTTGCGATTTTGTTGGAGACATTTTTAGTATTTTTAAAAATTCTTTTAATTTTGCCGTACAGTCTTGGAAAATATGTAAATTTCTACCTAGGTCTATTTTGTAATTTTAGCGATCAATTATTGCGCAATACTTTTGAATCCCTAATTTAGCTCTTCGACGGAATAGAATTTAAATTTTTGGAAAAATGCAGACTACAGCCTTTTATGACACTAAAAGTCTCAGTACATCAACCTCTCATTCAATTAATCAAGCTCTTCAGAAAATAGCTCATTCGATGCTTGGGCCAATCTAAGGCCTTCATGTTGTCAAAGATGTTATGCACGTTAAAATTTCTGAATGATCTAATATCACTTCTCTAGCATGATCGTACTGCGTTCAGTACTTGGGAGGGATCACCTAGCAACACCGCTCCATTGCATCTTTCTTTTGTACTCATCGAAGCCTATTTGTTGTTCCACCAGCATGATTTCCTGCACCTATCCCTAAGTTAAGCTCTACCAGTTAAACAGAGTCCTTGTAATTTAGAAGCAGGTACCAGGAAAAAGACCCCAATACTTGACCCGTCATCCCCAGAGGTATCATTTCACTTGGAAGACATTGCGACCACGACCTATTCAACGTGCACCAGTCACCTTTAGTGAACACGATGAATCTTCAGTTTAGACGGGATTGGACCTTCCGATTATGAGAACGACGGCCTAACTAACCAGGCCACCACGGCCTTCCATAGAAGCCTAATGGTAGGACGGCGGTCTTCAAAGCGAAATGTCCCGGGTTCAATATTCAGATATTGTTGAAGAATAGGAAATGAATGTTGCACTTCTACATGCTCGTCTATCAAGATAAGTGCTTGGTAATTTTCCAGATGTCTACCCTTACGATATGTGAATAAAGACCACTACAGGAAAAGTCCTCTGAGCAAGTATTTTATGCAGTGGACATTAAAATTCCTTAAAACTACCTTAAGCAGTTAGGCTTTATAATAGACAATGTCAAAGATTATTTTTGATTATATTTCAGTGTGTATTTCTCTTTCAGCTTTTATTATTCATTGTTATTGTATCACTCATTTTTTCCCCATCTCATCTTGATTTTTATCTTACTTTTTTTATAAATTTAATATTCAAGTTCAAGAAAAGCTTGTACACCTATATATAATATCTTGTTGCACCCCCATAAATCTCACCAAAGTGCTGCAATAAACGTGGCATAGACTTAACTAATATCTGAAGATATCTCTGTGACAATTCCCACCATGAATCCTGCAGTCAATTCACAAATGCATCGGAGTGGAAGTAAGTGGATATATTTTCTGAATGCTCGTTACAAAGTATTGCAAATATCCTGGGATTGAGCAGCTATTAGAAGCGTCGGCAGAAAGAGAATTGTAGTGCGTTCTTTTCTTTCTTTTTTTTTAAATAGTTTTGTAAAAGACCGCGAAACCCTTCCCACAATCTTGGTATTATGCAACTCTTGTTTAAAGTAAATAACAAGCACTGTGGTTACAATATCTTAACGGAGCCTGTAGTATGCCAAGCGAACTACTAGATTATTTTGCCTTAGCCAATAACTCAGGCAATGTTGGGTGCACCTTTTTTATTTCCTGGGATTTAAAAATCCTGCTCCTGCTAGTAGAAACTCTGAGATAAACCATTCTTTACGAGGTAAGGAAATCCAGAGTAAATCAACTAAAGGAATAAAACTGATTTCTTCGGCATCAGAGATAAACATGATCTCCAATGCATCCACGGGGGAGGAAGAGCCGGGGGCTATTTTTAGCATGACTGTCTCTCCAGACACGATAAAGAAAAGAATTTCAATACTACTTTTTCAATGAAACCTTGCATGTAGAAAATGCCATGAGAATGAGGACACAGCGCACGTATTGTATATGAATATGATCCCCCTTGATACTAAAAAACTTTATCTCATCTCCGTAAAGGGCTTATCAAAGCTAGGTTATTTTGGATATGGGACTTGGTAAAAAATAATTGTAGCCTTGATTGTCGAATATAATATAGAAGAAGCAAGGGGTGATATATCCCGGGACAGTTGAGCAAGCATGGACTACATTTTTTTCGATTGGTAATAAATATAGAGAACAGGCAAGCCCAAAGAAACAATTCAATCTGATGGGTACAGAGCTCTGGCTGTTCAATGTACCATCAATAATCACTAGAAGGATGCGAGAGTGAGATTCAATACCACCAAAAACCATGACACCGAGGGCAAGACCAGCGTAGGAATGCATAATACAATCGTTCAGCAGTCTTTCACCACGGTGTTTTCAGAATCAAATCCGACCATCGTGGTGTGGCAAGCAGAAGAGAGAATTGTCAGTAAAGAAGAAAGTTACGTTGTCCATGTCCGTCGTTTATCTTACCATTGGTAATCCATTCGATTATGATTTCGTGTCAAGGGTAAGTGGAGCATATTGAGCCTTGCGGATATTTCACTCAAATGGAGACGACATCCAATGGTACGAGCGGGCACTGCATGATGCGTGACAGACTGAATCTGTTGGGTGAACGCGGTGGATTTTCGGTTAAGTCAAGGTTCGAACTCATTATCTTCCGAAAATGAGAACGACGTTTTAATCAACTAGGCTACAACAATCTTTTCGTTATAGTTTAGAACCTTAGTATCAAACAACATTTTGTGCACTGACGGTCGAAGAAAAAAAAACGAGTGCAATGACATTGATTTTTGAGACAACAGTTCCACCATTGTTTAAATTAGGCACCGCGTCAGAAAGAAGATACTTTCGTCTTCATTTCAGAACTGGATTGTGGTTGAAAAACAGCAGTTTCACTATCGACGGTCAATGTGAGAATTAGTCTAGTTGTTCATGTTAGTGCATTTCATGGTGTAACTAAAGGAATACGAGAGAGAGAGGAAAAAGCTTATTAATCTTTCAAATACTTTTTGCATTTTTATTTTCGAAAACATACTTTGAAATCAAAAAATTATTTTGAAAATGGTTTTTGTTCAAAATCTTTTTTTTTTTTTTTTTTTTTTTTTTCGAATTCAAGACATTTTAGATTGTCAATGGACTTTCCTTTTTACGTTAAAATTAAGTTAAGATGAATTATACTTTTTAGTTCCGATCTTTCAGCGATTTTCATGTCTTATTCTTTCCTTCAGAATTATCCATTTATTTTGGAAAGAATAAAATTCCCTCAAACACCATGCTTCCTTTTTTAAGACTAAGAACTTGACACTTTTTATTGATATCTTATAGTTCTCTTATATAATCAGAACTATTAAAAAACAAAATTGATACTTTTTGTATCTTTTCTAAATCTTTCTATATAGTTTGCGTTTGTTTATTTACTTAAGTCTTGGCTTGTTCTAGTTTTAATACGCGAGGTCTAATAGGCCAAGAAAAACAGCTAAAAATGAATTCGAAATCACTACAAACATCTTGACCAGAAACATTAATCGAGTAAATGAGTTGTAGAACGGAGGCTAAATTATTAGTATTTCTGCTTGGTTGATTAATTTAATATAAATTCCTTTATCATTTTTTATTTATGCAACACTTCTTGTTTACTTAAATAATTGAGTTCCCTTTTGCGATAATTCTTTCTCGTAATTTTCCCCTGTATATATTAGGTTTAGAAATATCGATTTATCGAATTCGAGATACATAAGTTTCCGGAAGAATTTGAGATTGTGTAATATATTATAACACATGTGGAAAATTAATATATTTATTCACTGTCCACTGTAGCACAAAGCTCATAAATGTTTCTGTTGCTTATGACAGCTTTATACCTATCTTCATGTTCAAGACTATTGTGATATACATTTTTCTTTTTAAATCCTATAATTTTTTCCGATTCACTTTTAATGAACTAATTTTTCTCCATTTTTTTAATTCTTTCAATTTTTTTTTAATTTTAAAAATTAAAATTTTTGAATTATTTAATTATACAATAATGCAATTTTTTATACAACAATGTGTGACCATTTAGAATAATAAAAATCCACTCATTTCTTAAAAGGGCATATGAAAAAAATTTTTATACTGTTTTATACTCTCAACCCCGAAAACCAGTATTTTCACTGAAGAAGCGTTGTTTAAGGCAAAAGTTTCACAAATGAAACGAAATATAGAGCAATGAAACAAGTAATTAAACAGAAATATAAGGCATTCATACAAATATTTATATTACTTACATTTTTTGTAATAATATATAACATCGTAAAACACTAACATTCTATCGAATTATTTGATTTAATATTTTTAAGTTGTTTTTGTTACTACTTTTGACACTTGGACAAGTCAAGCTCGCTATGCCGTTGGCTATGCGAATATAGTCAGTAGGGCGCGACTTTCGTTTAACCAGAGCCCCAAGAAGGTGAAAGTATGACTTTTCTCTAAACTCCTCCTATAGATGGCACCACCAGAGGATCCACTCCCCCAATTTTGACATAAATCTGAAGGTGGGGAGGATTTTTCGCCAGACCAGTATACCCATGGTACTGCTCAACGACCGACCACAAGAATTTTGATTCCACAGATTTAACGTCCACGTATATCGCATCTACTTGGCGTGTCTTTGGCTGCACTGGGAATCGAACTTCGCCCTTCCGGACGGAAGGCCGATCCCCTAATCACTAGGCTATCACGGTGCATAATATTTTTAAGTTATTACATTATAGGAGAAAATATTTTATTTTAATTTTATTATGTTAATATATGTTATGTTTATGTAACAAACATACATAAACATAATATATAAATATAACAAAATTATATTTTATATAATTTTGTTATATTTATATATGTTTGTTATATTTATATGTAAAAAATTTACGAAAAAACATTTAATCAATATGTTATTAACAAAAAATAAGAAACATTATTTAATGGAATAGAATTAATTTATATCAGTTTTCGAAATTAAGGTTATTTTTTCTTACTAAAAATAATTGCTTTAAAAAACTGTAGATGATTTCCTTTCAGTTTTAGATATTAAATTTTGATTTCAAATGAGAATTCACTGACAATAAATACAAAAAGAAATAATTATTTTCCATTAAACGATGAAAATATATAAAAATGGTTAAATTGAATGGTTATATTAAGTCAAAAGATTTTTAATTTATTTGATAAATATTTGCGCATTAAAAAATGGGTCTTTTTTTGTTTTTCTGCAATTTGAACAAAGAAGCTATTAAAAATAATGGAAAGCATAGCTTAGAAATATTATAAACGATTTCATAAATAGCGAAGCATTCTTTCGCAAAACTGCACCTTAATTATTGCTTCTTTTCGAAACGATTACTTTTGAAATTGTAATGAATTTTCGCGAGTTAAGCAAAATTAAGATTAGCGTGAAAAAATTTTTTCCTTCTTTGCGAACGATTATTACTGAAATTATCGTGGCATTTGACGAAGTATCATAAACGAGATTGAGAATTGGCTGTGGAAGAAATTTATTTTTTAAAAAAAGCGTTCTTCACTTAAAAAATATTTTTTATTATTTAAATAATAAAAAATATTTAATAAAATATTTTTTATTATTTTTTATTATTTAAATAATAAAAAATATTTTTTAAAATATCCTTCTTAAATACCCTTTCTTTATTGGAAGGGTATTTTGTTATAAAAATATTTTTTATATATATTTATATAAATATTTTTTATTATTTAAATAATAAAAAATATTTTTTAAAATATCCTTCTTAAATACCCTTTCTTTATTGGAAGGGTATTTTGTTCAAAATAATGTGACTTAAAGCATAATAAAGGACGTATCTCAAAGACTGGCCTGTCTCTGCATCACAGGAGCAATGTCCACCGCACCAACCAGAGCATTGGAAGTTATATTGGATGTGACTCCCTTAGACATCTTCATCTACAGCACTGCCAGAATGACTGCATACAGAATGAAGCTACAAAACCAATTGTACGATCAGCATGTTGCCAAAGGGCACAGGGTATTACCGGGAAAATTCAAGATCCTACTTTCCTGATGCCCTCGGACATCATAAAAAAAGTCATATATGTTTGAAAGGACATTTGAAATAGTTTTTACAACTAGAGACGAATCGGATAACAACATGTTTAAAACTAAAACAGGAGATCTAATCTGGTACACAGATGGATCACTGAAAAACAGCCTCTCAGGACTGGGAGTATCTGGCGTGTCACCAAGAACCAGCCTATTTGTAAGCCTTGGGTGATCTGGTCTTCCAGGCAGAAGTTTTGGCTATTATCCACTGTCTACGACTAAATATGAGGAAGGACTACCACGGTAAGCGGATTCTCATTTTTAGTGACAGTCAAGCCGCTTTAAAAGCGCTCAGTTCTTTCGAAATCAAATTAAAATGATTTTGGAATGTAGAAACCTTCTTACAGAACTGGCAACTAGAAACAAGGTAATCCTTGTATGAGTGCCAGGGCACAAAGGTATCGAAGGTAATGAAAGGGCTGATTAACTTGCTAAACAAGGATCGTCTTTTGCTCCCATTGGTGCAGAACCTTTTTGTGGGATCAATTTGAAGACCGCAAAAACCAATGTTCTGAGATGGGAAAAACAGAAGATGTAGGAAGCTTGGCTCAACACTCCTGATCAAACCCATGCTAAAAGTATGATCTGTGGATCATCAGCGAGGATTGCCTCTGAAATTCTTAGATGCTCTAGGCAGAAGATAGGCTTCCTAACTGGGCACTACTATTTCAGAAAACACCTCCATAAAATGGGACTGTTTCAGCAAGACCCTATCTGCAGGAAATGTCATACGCAAGAGGAAACGGCCAAGCATATCATTTACGAATGCGATGCTCTTGCCCATCCTAGATTGACTTCTTTAGGCATCATCCATACTAGAGAGTTACACCTAGACTCCATTAAAGGGTTATCGGACTTTATTAGTAAAATGGGTGACCCGAGCAACTGGAACTAGGAAACATTGGGTTTTGGAGTTAATAGTACAAAATGCTGATAAAAGTAGAGGTGCCCAATGACATACAAACATAACTCTAAGGCAGGCCGCACACTGAGGCGACAGAAGACGAGCAGCACGAAATCACGCCGTTAAAACTGGTTTTCCCTATGCTGCGCACGCACACTGGAGCAGTATTTATCGAGAGCGCGTCAGCTTCACTTAAGTGACAGGTGTCTACCATTTGTGACTTGCGCTATTTTTATCGCTTGTCGCTTTCATGTATATATCTTTGTGTTTGATTTCATTTCTTCAAAAGTGAATTTCCATTGTTCACAAATAAGAGAATATGCTGAATTTAACCAGTTTCATTAATTTTGTGAAAAAAAATTTTTTTCTGCATCATATGTTTTTAGCGAAGATTATTCTAATCAAAATAGTATTTAGTTTTTAAGTCAAAAAAACCTTTGATGGAAATATCGATTGAAATGAAATTTCCTGGTTATTTTTATTCTAATTTTTAATGATTTGTAGTTTACTTATATGTAAATTTAAAATATGTAATTTAAAAATGTTACGAAATTTAAATAAAATTAATAAATTTCTCGTGCAAAACATTTTTAATCGATAAGTATTAACAGTTGAAATAAATCATCTTATGAAGTAAATTTTATACAAGTTTTTTAAAATTTCTTGTTTAAACGCATAGATGTTTCTGAACTATTAGTTTCTAAATTTTAAAAAATTATCAAGTTAATATAATCTTATTAAAAAACTAGTTTAAATACTATAGTACTATTAAGAACCTCTATCCATATGAGTTACTATGGGTTTTAGTATTCACATATATTCTTGTAGATTATTATAATATTGTTCAAATTAATTTTTCACTAACATAAGAGTTACTATTTGGATTGCTCAGTTATTTTATATTTAAAATACTTTTCATATAATTTTTTAATAATTTCCATTGACATATATTATTTTTAATTACTTTTAGTTTTGAATTTATTCATACTGAACTAATTTGTTATAATGCATAAATATGTATTAATTTATACTTAGGTATCATAACAAATTTTAAATCTCATTAAAAAGTAACTAAAATATATATAAAAAAATTCTAATATATTTAAAATAACTTTAACAAAATATTTCTAATGTCATTTTTTGAGTCCATGAATTGAAGAAACATTAAAATAATGCCTATTGTGAACTGGGCAGAAATATCAGAAAGTTACCAGGTAAAAAGAACATTTTTTGCTCCTTTAAAAAACGTATTGTTTTCTAGTTAGTATTTAATACTTTAGTTTTAGTATTTAATATTTTAGTATTTAATATTTATTTAATACTTTAGTATTTAATACTTAGGATTTTAGTTTTAAAAGCATTTAAAATTATTAGCTTTTACAATTAACATATCCCAGCAAGAGATTATTACGATCTTAGTCACAACAGAAGTATTGGAAAGTACATCGTACTTAATTTTTTTTTATGTTAATGTTACATAAAGAAAAATGAAACTTAGTTTCAATTTATACTTTTAAATCAAACAATAAATTTACAATCTTTGCAAATTTACCTATTTTTTGTAAAAAAAAATCTAATTTGTGTATTTTAATGCCATTTTAGCCGGACTTAAACCTGAAGTATGAGTCAGTGTAAATTTAGTGTTGTGTTAATTAATAAATTGGAAGAATGCGCCTTTGTTCTGAAAGTACAGTAAATTATATTCAATGGAAATCAGTTGTGATTTGAAATAACAATCAAGCATTTTCATAAGTTTTATACCTTGCCTATTACGATAATTTTATTTTTCAAATGTGAGACAAAATGATATTATATTTTGTGTTTACAATATAAGTCATATTAATATAATTTTTTTAATAAAGTATTTTCTTTTCTTTATAAAACTTCTAATATTTAATAACAATGTCAACGATTTAGAGGCCACATAAATTCTCAGGCAAACGCAGAGACAACGAAACAGACAAGTAAACGAAGGAACAGAAGAGTAGAAATGTAAACAATATCAGCTCCGATGTACTGCGCATGCGTGAGATCTTGCTTCCATCGCTTCAGTGTGTGGTACTTTTCGACATGCCGCTCGCTTGTAGCAGCACTATCGGGAAGCAATAGATGCACGTTGAAGACATGCTCCCTCAGTGTGCGGCCTGCCTCGAGGAAGAAGAAGAAGGACGTATCTTAATTACTGTGTTGACACATTCATTTGCTTAGAAAACTTGACATCGTTAATAGAACCGAAGATATTCTTAAAAATTCAGTATTAATTGTTATATTAGTCTTTTGATTAAAATCTATCCATTTTAAAAATACAGATATTTTAATACAATTGTTTAATACTAAAACTAATAAAAAAATTTAAAATATTTTTTTAACCTTTCACATATTGAGAGAAAAAAAATTCATCCCTGTGTAAAATTAACAAAGAAAAAAATTTTACGATGTCTTCAATTTTATAAAGCAGCTTTAATAGGATGTTTAAAATGGTAAAAAAATTTATAATTCAATTATTCGAGTTTGGATAAATAAATTTACCCTAATTATATCCTTAACAATAATTTATAAATTCAAATATGAAATACAAAGAATAAATGCTGAAATTATTAATTAAAATTAGGAATGAAATTTTTTAAAATTTTATCTGCATTTTTCTATATTTTAAGTTTTTAATAATTTTGTCAAATTTGAATCATTATTTTCGTTTCATTTTTTATGAATTACTTTGAAATTTACTCAGTTTTCGCAAAGGAGAATCACAAATTTTTACAAGCATGAATTTAAAAATATTAAATCATTCCATTTTTAAGAAATATTCGTTGAGGAAGCGTTTAGTTTTTTGTAAAGCAATGATAAAATGTAGTAAAAGAATTACTTCAAAAACTAAGAAATAAGTAAAAATAACAAATACGTAGCTTAATGTTGTGTCAAAGGTTTTGTTAAAAATCTTGGTACTTTTCCATTATAGCCCGCTTTTGGAAATCACCGTAACGGGAACGATAAAAAGTCATAAATTATTGTCATTAATATTCCATTTTTATCATGTTTTGTTTTAAATTGTTTCAGAAACTACTAAAAATAATATAAACATTTTATTTACATTTTATATACTAAACAATTATCACTGATTAATAAAACTTATTCAAACGACAATGTTTACTTCTGAAGGAAACAGTTTAACAATTGCATCATTGATCGACTGCGTAAGTATAATGTAATTATACCTTTTTTCAATGAGACAAAATTAAATTTTGAAGTATTTAATTGTTTTTAGATGATTTGTGTAATTGTAATGTTTCTTTTAACCCACAAAATTATCCCCATCTTTTGCTCCAACTAGCTTTTGTATTGTTTATCATTCAGCTTGTTTACTATTGTTTATCCCTTTTTAGTCAACTTTTGAACAAAAAAAATCGATTTACTATACTTTAAATTTAAAATAAAATTTTAAGCCAAAAAATCATTGTATCTAAATTATATAATTTTCGCTTCTCGGAAAGAACATGCTATTTTTTTTAAGATCAAAAACGGGAATGGAAAAGTACCAAATTTTTTAAGCAATTTTCAACAAAATTTAAGAAGTAAGGGATTGTATTGACTATAATTAAACATAAAGGTATATCAACTTTATCTTAAATATTTCAAACAATATTGTCCCAATTTTCTTCGTGGCGAGGAAGATGTGATCATGTAGGAGTAAAGATTAGTTTCATTTTAAACTAATACTAAACACGCTCACGTACAATTATCTTAATCCAAATGAGACTACAATTACTTTAGCTTGAACCTTTTACATAAGTTTAATAACCTATACAGTTTCCATAATACAGAAATTAAATACGGCAACTTTCTTAGCTGATAACTTAGGCGTCTGACTCCTTGCTTTACATTCAATTCACTCACTGTTTGGCAGAGACCGATACATATTTATATCTCATCTGTATCGGTCTTGGAAGTTGCCAAAACATTGCTATAGTAAGCCTAAGATAACTTGGCTCCTATTAGTTCTATCGACTTGAAACTTCAAGAAAGTTGACTTATGATTTGTCGCCAAAAACGGTGCTAAATGTAGCCAAGTCGCCAAAAATATCGCTAAACAGCGGCAGCTTGCTTCAGATTTAACAGATTTATTTTTTAGCTCTGAATACCACTATTTTCACCGGAGAAGCATTGTTTTTAGACCATAATTTCACCAATTAAATAATGACAATATACTAAAACATGTAATTGAACAGAAATATTCTACACTATTGACATTTTTCTTGATAATATCATATTAAGAATGATAAAACTATAGTATTTAATGATATAATTTCTTTATAAATATAAATTTTGCTTCTTCCATAAAAATTAAATTTTTAACCTTTGGTATTCTGTGTCCTTTTAAGTAGGATATTTCAAGGCTGTACGATGCATGCGTTGTTATTGATTTTAAATGACTTGCACATTTATCACGATAAATCTCCCTATATTTATGTAAGACGTGCCTTAAAATTGTTCCAAAATACTGAATAGAGGCATTTTTATTTTGTAACTTACACTTCATGATAGAAAATTGACGGTTTTTTTAATGAATAAAAAAAGGAAAAAGGGATTTTAGATTATAAACCGGAAGATTGCAAGAAGCAAAGAAAGCAAATAGCTTTTCATTTTAAAAATCATAAGGAAAATCGCATGATTAAATAAAATTGAAATGGATGGCACTAATGGACGATTGCGACATCGTTTCCCTTTCGAGATCCAAGGTCAAACGCAACTGACTGTGGGCAGTATTGGTAAGAATGACCACGGTCAACTATATTGTTACGAAAACATGGAGCGGAAACTTGCGTCGACTGATTTTTATCTGACTTTCGTGCTTTGTGACTCTCGTAAGTGGTGTATACAATGACCTTTGTTTCATTTTCTTTGTGTGAATATCATGGTCCCATTATCATGCAATTAAATAACATCAAAATACTTCCTCGAACGCAAGAAGTTATCAGAAATTTGCCTTCATGGGATTTCACAAATAGCAACTCCCACTAAAAAAAATAAAGGCAAGAAATTAATACAATGATAAAATTAAGACAAAATATACAAAATAAAAAATTTTTTAAAAAACAATTTTAAGAAATTCAAAGTACTTTTTGAGCTTATGTTTTACAAATCTGCTTTTTATTATTTCAGTAATATTAATTCAAAGAAAATTTTTTATGTTGGAGTAAGCAAAGGAATATTCTTACGATTCAGAAGAGATTGTTTACAAATTTTGCAATTATTAATTTAGAAGGTATATGTGTGTGTGTATGGCACAGATGCCGGGTAATCTAAGATGTCAAATTCTGAATTTTTTTGCCGATAAAGAAAAGTTGCCAAGATGACATATTATGATGTGCGTGTGCAATGACATAAATACTGGGATGGCCAAAATATAATCTCATAGGTCTCCATATCTATAACGTAATAAAAACATGATTGCCAGATACATAAGAAAATCCGGCCAAAGAATCACCAAACTCAGAATTAGGCATTCTGGATTATACGGCATCTGTGCCATATATATACAATAGAAGGAAACCTGTAGTATGCACAATATTATAACAAAATTGATGAATCAATTCAAGTGTTTTTTTGCATTTTTAATAAATAAAGCAAAAGAGTAATAATCTAAAAAAAGTACTTGTACCTAGCCACCAAAAACTGTTAAGCACATTGTTATTGAATAAAGATGCTACAGAAATAAAATTGTGGTAGACTAAAATTGGTTGTAAAGCTACTAGCAATTTACCTCAAATTCTAGTAACTTGATATCCAGAACACAGGATTAGACAAAAAATTTTGGAATGAATATAGAAGTGTATAGAAATGAAATGTGAATCAGATATTACAGATTCGAAATATGCAATTAGGCCGTAAGGTTTAAAAATCACAAAAAACTTCTCATTTCCTCGTTTTGATTCTTTAAACGTTTGAATTATATCTTTTCAATTTATCCGATAAGAAATTCCTGCCCCCCCCCTGCCAAAAGTATCAAATCAATGAGGCTTTGCTTAATACTCAGAGGTTGATAAGAAATTATTTGTATAAAATGTTTTAAATTAATTTTAACTTATAAATACTTCTTTAGCTACTTGGTACAGTTATTGGGATAGTTGGAAATATTCTTGACAATACTAAATTTTGGCAAAATTTATCTGTTATTAAGATGAATAAATTTCTAGGATTTTCTGTTTCGTTCAAAATGGCATATCCTGTTAAAATGTTAGCTGCTAATTATACTTCATTATATCAACAGAATCACCTTTTATTAAGATTTGGAGGGAGAAAAAAACCATTGTTTTGATTTTCTTCAATGTTATTATAGACTCATTTTCCACCTACACTTGAATGATTTTCTTTTCAAATAAAACTGGGGAATAAGAATCTTTTCTTCTCATTGTTCTTTTTTTTATTGTTATGATATTTTTCTGAGGCGCTAATTCAACTTGGCGCAAAACTAGCTACGGTTACTCTGATATTGAAGCTAAATTGGCTAATACGATAATGCTTCAAAATATTTTCTGTACATAAATTTGGCTTTTGGATTAATGTAATTACATGTTTTATGTCAAATAACAATGATGAACACACAGTTATTTCACTCAAACAACCAGTCGTTTTTACATTGAAAAGAGAGACCATTTTTATAAAGTACTTTAATGATTTTATGGTTCTTAGAAGTAACCCACTGTAACATCTTGTTATGATATTGAAATTTCTTTGAGGAGCTAAATCTGTAGTTATGGATCATTTTAATTTCAGATTCATTTCTAAGTGTAAATTTGGAACTGTAAATGACTTTTGAAAATATCTTAGCTTTCCAAAGTATCTATAAATTGTTTCTTGTTTTTAAAAAAGGAATTAATCAAATAATCAGAATTTTTTGCAGCCGTAAATAAATAGTTTTGTGAAATATAGTATAATGCTTGTAAAGCAAGCTCTCAGTTGCTAAAAATTCTGTAATATAGTATGTGTGTTTAATTGATATAGTTCATAATTAACTTATTAACTAAAAAAGAGTAATTATTAATTCATTAACTAAACTAAGAATAATTAAGTTATAAATAAAAATAATGAAACTTTGTTTGCTCCAAAACCATGACTTAACCAAAACCTTTCCTTGGAAGGAAATTTGCTATTATACAATGGCTTAGGTAGACCTTTTATCTTATCTAAAAAAAGTCTTTCAATGTTTCCTGAAATTCTTGTCTAAAATATGGAGTATTGTTGAATGTTCATTGTAGTTCTTTCATTGATGTCTACTTTTGTAACGATTTCATTTGCTGGTAAATTATTGGCTGTATTATTGCTTTAAAATTATCGTCTATTGTTAGTCTTCATCATTCTAGAACGTCCCCATGGTTTATACATATATCTACTTGGTTGGGGAATAAGTTTTTTCCAAAGACTTTTATTTAGACAAAAAACAATAATTAAATCAATAAGTTAATCAATTATATATTCGCCGTTGCTGTTTACAACCTCTTCCCACCTCTCGACCCATTTGTTGATGCTGTTCCGCCAAAAATCGCTTACTCTGGTGTCAAAGAAGTTGTTGAGCCAGTTTTTAAGGACCTCCTTGTTATCGAAGGTAACGCCCTTCATATGGTTTGACAAGGAGCGGAAAAGATGGTAATCGGTCTGTGCAACGTCCGAACATTACGGCGGATACTGAAAGACCTTCAATTCAAGCTGTTAGAGTACGGCTTTGACGACTTGTGCAACATGGGGCCTGGTGGTTGTCGTAAAGGAGTATGGTTTGACCATGTCGATCAGGTCTTTTCAGTCGAATAGCCTCATTCACGCGGTGTAGCTGGGCAATGTAGAACTCCTTGTTGGCTGTGGCATTCTTTTCGAACATTTCCCAGTGCATCAAGGGGTCATTAAAAACTGGCTCAACAACTTCTTTGACACCAGACTTGGCGATTTTTGGCGGAACGGCATCAACAAATGGGTCGAGAGGTGGGAAGAGGTTGTAAACAGCAACGACGAATATATAATTGATTAACTTATTGATATAATTATTGTTTTTTGTTTAAATAAAAGTCTTTGGTAAAAACGCTACGAACTTACTCCCCAACCTAATATATCTATAATGGCATGACAGCTCAAATAGGGACCAAGGCCTACAGCGCCCATATCTGTTTTCATGGACCAAGGGGCCTTGGGGATATACATAAATATAAAACTAACATACTGGATTGTCAAATTTCTCATTTGTTTTGGAACTACAAAAACAACTGTAGTTTTTAACGTGCCAAGTGGCTGCAGTGGTTAGTGGAGAAAGCTGTCGCTCTTGGGACCGAGAAGTAATGGGCTCTATACCAGGCCCAACCAAAAACTTATTCTGATGAAAAAGCTTAAGCACGTAAAAAAAAGTCTAGTAAGTTTCTATGCCCCTCCTCCACTGGAGTAGCGTGGATTGGAGGGTGCCATTCAGGTGTTCTCCTCGTCACTTGAACGCACCTCAAAATTAAAAGTTTATTGGCTATGTTTAGTAAGTTTTCAAACGGTAGAAATAAAAAGGCTGAAATGTATTGCAAGAAAATAATGTGCCGGCTTGTTTTTGACTTTGGGCTCTCGTTAAAGGCTCGCTTCTGTTATATTGGGAGCTGTATAGTTTCCTTCATGCGTCACAGTCTGGAATAGGCAGATAGATAACTGAAATTAAATAATATAAAATAACTAAATGGAAATATTAATAATTTTATTAAATAAGCAAAAATATTAAACATTTCAATATTAAAAAAAATTTTCATAGGCCAGCAGGATTTTTTTGTAAGCCTAAAATAAATCTAGCCTTATAATTTTTTACATGTATATATATTTCCTAAAAATAAATAATTTGAAAATAATTATTTTCATTGTAAAAAAATAAGAATAATCATAGGAATCGAAAATTACAAATTTAATGCACCATTTTATTGATTGAATCGATAGATTTTTTCATCAAATAAAATATTTAAATTTTAAACGCTTTTATCGATTCGATTCGATAAATTACTTTACGATGAAATAGATATATAGCAAAATTAACAGCTTTAGGTGTGTACTTAACTTTTAAAAATAATCAAATGACATTAAACTAAAACTGACCAATATTACGCGTTATCTGAGCTTGCAGGATGATTCATGTGGATACAAAAGGTACACGTTTTCCTACGCTCAAATCTAGGATCTTGAGATCGAACTCAAGACCTTCCAATCCAAACGAAAGGGTCAGATCTCCTGGTCACTGATTGTCCTCTACTTGAGTGATACGAACCGAAAAAGATTTTAGTGTATAAATACTTAAATTGCGACCATGGTGACCTGATTGATTTCTTGTATTCGTTCTCGTCATCGGAAGGTATTGGGTTCGAATCTCGATCCTACTAAAGATCCATCATGTTCGCTAATGGCGTCTGAGACACGTAAAATAGGTCGTGGTCACAATGTCCTCCATGTGAAATAATATTGTTGAGGGTGTCAAGCCAAGTCTGGGTGTCTTCTCCAGGATTTTTGCTTCTAAATTACGAAGACCCATCCACTTTCCGGTTCTATGATAGTATGCGCACTTGATGCCCCACTAGACAAATTCACTTTCGCCCCTTGTTGTGCTGAAAGTGGGGAATATCCCCGCCGGACATTATAATAATAATAATACTTAAATTTCAGCAAAAATACACGATACAACAATTGCTGCCAATTTGACAAATTCCACACTACGAAAACATTTAACTCTAATAAAAGTTTATATAAATCTTTATTACTGGGTTATTTAGTTATGGGTGGGATGCAAAATAAATTATATACTTTGAAGATAATTTAACTTTATTTTAATGTAAAAATACTGAATGAACAAGGATAACTGTTTAAATCTTGAATTCATAGATTCATTTCCATTTTAATCAGGAATATTCTTAGAGTTTCAGAATCCAACACAATGAACAATTTAAATAAAAGAGTTATAAATACTACCTTGAATTTAATAGGAAGATAAAAAAATAAATATTTATATTACCATTATGTATGTGTAAACTTAGAACACACATTAGAGCATTTTATATATATATATATATATATATATATATATATATATATATATATATATATATATATATATATATATATATATATATATATATATATATATATATATATATCATGTTATATAACAAGCTTTTGGAATTTTGATTTATTTGTTGTATAATGCCCGGGTACTAAGATTTCCACCTTTCATTACTACAAGGGTTGAAAGTGATATCATCTCATTCAATGGGACACTTAGAGGGTGTGTCTCGAAAGTGGGTCTTCATAATTTAGAAACATGGACCAAGCAGAAAACCCCTAGACTAAGCCTATCGCCTTCAGAGGTATTATTTTACATGGAAGTTATTTCAACCATATTTAATATATCCCAGTCGTCATTACCGAACTCGACGGATCTTCGATTGGGTCAGGATTCGAACTCACCACCTTTCCGATAACGAGAAAGAAAGCACTATTCAACAGGGTCACTGCGGCTATGAATTATATTTTGTAAAAAAATATTCCTTTTATACAATAATTATACAGGCATAGCTTAATCAGCATAGTTTGTTTTGATTGTCATGGATTAAATAACTATTTATTAATAATTTTTGACGATCCAATGTCGATTTTAATAGGCTAATTTTAATCACATTTTTTTGTGTGTTTGTGACAGCAAGTTTAATTTATCCCTTCAAACCTTTATGTTAATAACGGTTCAGAATCCATTTTTTAATCATAATTTTTGCATAAACCAACTCTCAATACGTGTTTTGTGAAATTCGTTATGAAGATAATAATTTTAAAAATATCATTGGTGTAGTGTTTCTATTTGAAATTCCTATTGCGCCTAAATGTTGCATAATAAATTTGGCAACAAATTTAAATTATTACAAAAATCATTGCATATTTATTCAGATTAGTGTTATTATTTTCAAAAGTTATTCTCAATCTAAATAAAAGTAATAATAAATAAAAATTTTGATAAATGAATCTGAGTTTTTGATATCCTATTTATTGTTTAGTGTAATAAAAACATTTGTGTAATTATATAAATTGATATTCGCTGACAAGAACATTATTGCTGTCTCTCTACTATTATTTTGTTCTATAACTCTATTTATATTCTCTAACTAGAATATATATGTGATTGATATGAAATTTTAAGTAAAAATAGAGCGCAAATTAGAAATAAAATACATATGCTGAAAAAAATCATTTTTACCTTAAGAAATTGCAAAGACTTACCGAGTACATGCGATATACGTGCTCGTTGAATCTGTGGAATCGAAAGTCCTGTGGTCGGTCACTAAGCGGTCGCCATGGGTGTAATGGTCTGGAAAAATTTCCTCCCCCTTCAGATCAATGTCAAAATTTAAGGAGTGGATCCTCTCTGGTGGTGCCATCTATCGAAGGAGTCTTAGAACAAAGTTGTACTTTCACCTTCGTGGTGCTCTGCTTAAACGAAAAACGCGCGCTATATCTGAAATTGGCATAGCGAGCTTTGTTTGTCCAAGTGTCATAAGTAACAACAGATGTCTTCTCTCTTTGTTGGCATTGCAGCCCAGTGTGGGGCGTAGGCTGCATCACAAAATCCTTGCAGAGACCTTTAATATTTGAAGGTCGTTCAAGACATCACCAAACCACCTTTTCCTTGGCGCATGGGATTCCAATGCAAGATCTTAAGCTCTGGGTTATCAGGTGGTCTCTGTATGTTCCCAAGCCATGAAGATCTCTGTGCCATATGAATCTTACTATATTTTTTCATCATTCATAAAAAAGCTTCAAAATTTGACATCAGTTTATTTTAGATATAGGAGCTTTTGATTTAATAGGAAAAATTAAATTATAAAAATCAAATTATTTTGAAGTAAAAATATAGTTAATGAAATTTAATTAATATTCTGCATTTTGTGAATTTAAACACGCTAATTTGACATTTAATATGCATGATTTCATTGAAATCTCACTGCTAATTTTAGCTTTCTGCTAAATATTTTTTTCTCTTAGATTTATACATGTTGAATATCAATTCTTGCATATTTTTTTATCCATATGTATTCAGCTTGAGAGTACTTGACCCTTGGTAGTTCATTGAACATCTCTTGGCATTCAGCCAACGTGATAGCGAAGCGAACATCTGGAATACCAAGTGTTTTTCGCTTCTCAAGCTGAACTTAAAAGAAAAAAATTTCTATTTATCAAATTGAAGTTTCCAAGAAAAAAACGAGTAGAGTTCGATGAAAAATAACGCAAGCAAATATAGAAATTACTTGATATTAAATATAAAAAACATTTATCAGGAAAATTTCAGATTGAGAATAATTTTTCTTATGTGAATCCTTTCTTTTGGTATACAGGACTACTTTCAATTTTATATAATTATTAGAAATCAAAAAATATTTCAATTATTCTGTGCTACCTAACATTTTAGCAAAATAAGTTTTAATCCTGAATTGCAAATACGATTCCTACCTATTTAAAGTTTTATTAAAATTTACGTATGTTTCTGCTCAAAAGATACCATTTTATATAACACAAATACTTCTTGTATTTCATTAGTAAGCATAATTAATTACATTACTAATACGCAAAAATGCATATAATACTGATTTTTAATACTTTAAATACGATATACTTATGTAAATATTCATATATAAATATTTCTTCAAATCAATATAATACTGATTTTAATTGTATTAAAACAAATAACTCTTAATAATTTTTTATGTATATAATTGTATTAAAATGAAGGACTTCAATTATCCAAACTCTGCCTATCCGAATCACTGATTACCCGAATCCCTTTCAGAATTTTAGAAAATAAATTAGACTGAAGAAGAGAAGGTTGGTTGGTTGGTCGGGTTTTCTGGCGCAAGGTCCAAAAAAAAGATCAGCAGCACCAATCTTTGATTTTTTTTTAAATGTAATGTCGTTTTATTAACTAATTACAGAAAACACAAGCAACATTAAAATCAAATTAAAGTACAAAAGATTGTGTATATAGTTAATTAAAATTATGATTATAAAATATAAAAATGTTTAATGAATTATAAATTTAAAATATAAAATACAAAATTTAAATAAAATGGAGAAAACCTATTGCTCTCAAAAAGGCAAATAGATTTCTATATGGAGGCTCTCCCAATAAATCAAATAATGTTAAAAAATCTGTTTTGAAAAATTGTAAACGTTCGTTGTTAAAATCAGGACATGAGATTAAAATATGATATACTGTGTATGGTTCATCATACGTTTCACACCATGGATTTAATTCACTCAAGAGTAAATGTATGTGTGTAAAACGTGTGTGTCCGATAAGAAGGCGAGTTAATCTTACATCAGCACACATCGTATCGGTAAAACTGTTAATGAGGTGATGTATGGAAATATGGCACGCAATTTATTATTGACTTGCATCTTCCATGACTCCTGCCTAAGAGAATAGATTAACATTTTAAGATCACATCAGACAAAGGAACTGATGGAAGAGATGGGCTAGATGCAGATTTAGCTGAAGAAGAGAAGGAACACTGGAAAAAAGAAAAAAAAAAGCTCAAGAAAAGGAACAGTAAGAAAATGGAAAAAATGAGAGAGAGACGTGCCTCTTGTGAGAAATGCAGAAACATTCTTAATATAGAAAGTTTTTTCCAAAAATATTATATAACAGAAATTTTTGTTTCAATTTAATATTTTTTCTATAGAAACAAAATCTTAGTATATATTGAAAAAAGTACAATTTAGCTGTTTGTGAAGCCTGATTAATCCCCATAAGTAATCAGACTTCACAAACAGTACTCAATTATTCCCAAGAGTCAGCAGTCAGAAGAAATATTCCATAAGACAATTTATTATTGTTGTTAAATTATTAATTTCCAATAATGAATTTTTTACTACCAATGAAAAAAAATCATTTTTTATTTAACTAGTAAGGTTAGATTTCTGAACTTCTCACATAAAAAATTTTAAAGTAGTGATTTTAGCATAATTTATGATGAAACTAAAAGTCTATTTTAACAAGAGTAATTTTTCAATTGAAGGTATTCAAAATTCATAATCAGTTAATGATTTAGAGAGTTAAAGAACATAACTCACACACACAGAAATCTTGTGCGGAGCTTAAATTCCATTGGAACAAATATTGAGTAAAGAAACAAATCGAATCAATAAAAATAAAAAATACTTAAATTTTAAAAATAGCATTTTGGATTAATTTTAATTGTTATAAATACAATCAAAAATGGTGCATTTTACAAAGTAAACGTAAATAAATGATTATGACATTGTAAGATGGATTTGTTTAGCTGTCACTCTGTCATCACTTTTTGCACACGAAGTAACTGGACTGGGTTTTACAATTTAAAATGCATTTTGAACCACTATAAAAATCCACACATGAGGGAGGAGTCGAACCCCAAATCTGTTAAACCGAAGACCAGTTCACTAACCGTTCGGCAGCCATACGATGGAAAGAGATGTAATGCAAAAAATTATATAAATGCTGTAAAATATAAAATGCTTCTTAAAAATCATTATTTTTAAATACAAATAAAATCAAAAATTTTTCTGATCACCAATTAGTATTAATATTTTATTAAAGAAAATTTTATTTTCATTTATCTTTTTTGTTATGTAAATGCTTTTTTTTTTCTTATAAGTTGAGGTAAAGTTTTGAAAATGTTAGAAATTAACTTTTATATTTTTATTTATTTATGATAAAGGATGCACTGCGAAGTATGAATTCGTTGCTCTAATACTCATCAGATTAAGTTTAATGCAATCAGTTGACTTTCATAGTAATCACAAATGCAATATTTTAATAAAAGAACAATTAAACCATAAATGCTTGAGTAAAGAATTGCTCAATTATTATTATTTAAAAATATCACTTGTCAAAGTAATTACTCATTAATATTTATTCGCTCATTAATATTTTTTCATTAATTAACTCATAAATGGTATACTTATTCAGTTAACAATAAAAATTTCGTCCCTCTTTATAGATTATCTCCAATGAATAAGTGTGTTTAATTAATGCACTATTTATAATTGTTTTAATGCACTATAATTAATGCATTATGTGTGTTTAATTAATGGACTATTTATAATAAAGATGGAAATCACTATTCGATATTTGCGTTATTTAGTACACAGATGTACTATAAATAAAAATTTAAATAAGCAAATCTTTAAATAACATAGCTATAATGATGAATTAAACTTCAAACTGCTATCAAGGAACAGTCATGCTTTCAAGAAAGAACAGTCAGCTGCAGACTCTAAAATGAGAAAAGAGAGGTAACAATCCTAGTATGTAGTAATGCAACAGGTGAGAACAAATTAAAACTTAGTCTCATAGAGAATTGAAAGAAGCCACTTCTATTCAAGCCTATTGAAATGGATAAACTTTAAATTTTGGTACCGAAACCCGTCACACGCCTGGATGGGTTGTACAATGTTCGAAGAATGGTTCCATGAAATATTTGTTCCATTAGTTGAACACTTTTTAAAACCAAAAAGATTCCAAGAAAGGCTATTCTGGTTTTGGACAATACGTCTTTGGACTTAGACATTGAAAAGTTAGAAAATGAGAACATACGCACAATGTTACATTTATCACCCAATGTCACAGCGTTATGACAACCAATGGACTAAGGAGCTTTGGTTAGTCTCAAGAAAAATATGTAGGCACAAACTGTTATCCTCCCTTCTTCCTACAGATGATGATGGTCAAGGTATTCTCCAGAACTTAAAGAAAATTATCGTTTCGGACGATGTTGGAGTTAGACTCATTAACAGTTCGCACTTGACGAAAACTCCGTGATCAAGAAAGAAATGTTTTTATTGAACATGATCATGCAGAAAATGCATACATTTATCGAACTCCTGATAAGAGTTTCTGGATGCACAGAAGCTAATGGAAATGACGCCGAACACTCCAGAATCCTTCCGAACAAGACATAATGTCCGATGTAGAAATTATTGCTGCTGTTATAGTTAATGAAAAATTGGCAAAAAATGATGAAGACATTGACGACTCTACCGTACAAGCTCCTAAAGTATCATCACAATGATGGACTTAAGTTAGTTGAAAGCGCCCATCAGTATTTTATACAAGAGCCGTTGGTAATGAACTAACCGTTTCTTTGTCGTCTTCATGATGAAGCAGCAAAACCTAGAGTGTCGTGAGGAAGACAATAAGACATTACCCATTTCTTAAGAAAAGTATCCAGTTTTGCAAAGTCAGCTAGTTAATTTTCGTCATAGACATTATGCTATCATAAAATATTTTTCCGAAGTCTGTTTATCAGGGACATTATTGTACACTGTGTATTCATTAATTCTTATTTTTATGTAGTAAAGTCTCTATACCTTCATAAGGTAAGTTTATTTTAACCCTATTCCTGATAACCTGGCATTTTCACATACTCGACCATCCTTCGGTACACATTAGGGAGATAATTCGGAATTTTTCTGCATATGATTGGATTTTTGTTTGTATATTTCGTTTGAATATAATACAAACTTGTTTTTACTATAGTACATGGAAGAGCACATCCTTTATCAGGACTCAGTGGTTTAGTTGGTTAGGGTGTCGTTTCCACTATCGGAAGGTAGTGAATTCGAATCCCGGCTTAATCGATGGTCCATCGTGTTCACTAAAGTCGGATGGGACTCGTTACATAGGTGGTGGTCGCAATGTCCTCCAAATGGAATGATACCTCTAAGGATAGCAGGCCAAGTATTAGGGGTAGTCTTCTGACTTGATCCTTCTTCTAAATGACGAAGACCCTTCTAAACCTCTTCTGAAACGAAATGACCCCGTTGCTTTCACTAACTGGTAGGAAAAGAAAAAAAAACTGCATAAAAATTTATATCGAGATATTCGACAAAAAGAAAGGAATTTACAAACAAATTGAGTTCTCTATTTTAAATAATATGTAAATGTGTATTTTTTAAATTTCCAAGTAAGAAAATTTTTAAAGCCTACATGGAACTGAATGAAATATTCCATGACGATATCACGAGACACTCGCCTCTGTCGCATCATGCATAAGCAATTACAAGACTCTGAAATCAATGATTTTCCCTTCTTCAGTTGCTTATCAAACTGCTTTTGATTTGGCAGCCATCGAATCTCGGGAAATATTTATTAAGAACAATATTAGCCACGTTGATAATCACGTGACTACGTTTACATAAAAACGGAATGCTTGGACTGGTAAATTTTCGATTGTTTGCTATGTCTAAAATTTTTTAAAAATGCCTATCAAAAAGAAGTATTACAATGGAAAAAAGTTTAACTATTTTCTAAGAAAATAAATTTATATATTTTTAAGACAATTATTATTATTCCTCAAATAATAAGATTACTTATGTTACCTGTTGTGTAAATAAATTGTCTGAATTCATATTTTTTTTCTAACGGTGGTCACTGGGTGACTAACCCTTCGCCACAACAAGGCCGGGAATTGCTACTCATTTATCGTTAACCGATGGGCACCTGTGAACCAAGTCACGGAGGCGAATAACATTGCCCACGTCACGTTCATCATAGACCGGTTTATAGTGTGGGTCACATTAATTCATCATCTCAGCAGAAAGGACAAGGAAACAGAGAGAGAGAGAGAGAGAAAGGAACACCCCTCTGCCCATACCGGGATTCGGACCCAGAACCAAAAGTTCAAAATTCAAGAACGATAACCACTCAGCTATCAGCCAGTTATCGAAATTCATGTTTATGTTTATTAAACTTCATATTTTTTATGATTTTGTAGATGATTCGAAATAGTCATGCCCACACTGAATGCCGTGGATAATCGAGAAAATTTACTGGGTGTCTACGAATTATCAGTAGTCCTGGAAAACGTTTTAGGAGTCGCAGAAAACACACAGGATTATTTATTGTAACTTGTGTGTCCAATAAATAGTCATCCAGTTTTTCCTGCGGACTTATCGTAGTCTAGTACTGGGACACCGTTCTTCTGATCAAAAGGTTCCGGGTTCGATCCTAGCTACTTTTGAACAACGGGAGATGGATGCTGCTCTTCTTTGGTGTGGATGCTTTTAGAAATTTTTCTCGTTTCCTCTTTTGCGACACGGGAAATACGACTCACTCACTATCTATGAAAATTCTGCCCGGAGTGCAATTTACGCCATTAATATACTGCCATATCGCAATTTAGCCAAATTGGGGACTAGGGGGAAAACTTCTGTAGGGGCCTCCTCTGGTTCACAACAAAAAACTTCTATTAGATTAAGTAAACAATTCTAATCAACTTACAACATAAAATAAATTTTTTATTTGATTTGAGGGCTCCCTCTGATGTGGGGCCCGGGGCAGTTGTTCCGTATGCCCCTGCCTTATTCTGCCGCACAAACTGAAAAATGTTTGTTATCTTTTCCTAGCTAATGCGTTGTTAGTTTAACTTTGCGCTCAGACGGTCTTAAAGTAGTTTATCTTTAGACGTTTTTTTAAAAAAAAGTCTTATTTTAGTGTCTTCACTATTTTAGCATATACATTTATAGTTTTGGTATATTTTGTTTTTAATTTTAGCACAGACATACACAGAAAAAATGAATCCAACAACAGAAAAATTAAGATTAGACATATTTTATATTTTTTAAGAAAAAATATTTAAGGAATTATATAAAAGCTATCTGAAATTTTTAGTGAATTCTGTTCAATATATGGCTGACTTTAAATCTTTTTAAATTATATTTAAAAAATAGTTTAAGGAGTTAAACATTACAGTAAATGCCAGATCGAAATATATTCAATTAAATATTTTGTTGAATATAATTGATTTATATTCAACAAAATGATGTTGACATGATTTATATTCAATAAAATATTTTGTTTTATTAGTTTTCCAAAATGAGTAATAATAGAATTTTGTAAAAATGTAAATATAAAGTTGAATTGAAAATGTATTTAAATACATTGATTAAAGTAGATTCGAAATTAAGATTGCTTTTTACATTGAAGAGAGAAAAACATATATACCTCTTTAAATAAAGAAGTTTTTATTTAGAAACATCCCATGTGTGTTATCAATGTTCTCATGCTATATTTTTTCAAGTATAGTAGTTGTTTTTTGTCAGTTAAGCTGGCATTATGAGGTGCGCTGATTTACTTTTTCAACTGAACCATATTTTGCTGTGGAGCTCGACTTCCTCACTATACACATGCTATAGATACTCTTTTATAGAGTAAGCAACCCTTCATACAAAGAAAGGACAAAGATAGGATATATACAGAGAGAAAGTACATCCATGCCCGAACTGGGATTTGAACCCAGGACCTTCCTATCCACGGTCAGGCACTTTGATCACCAGACAGTGTCGGCACGTACTTTTTCAAATGAAGATATTAAAATATAGTAGGTTTAAAAAAATGCTGTTCTAAATGAAGATGATATGGCTTCAATGCAGAAATAATAATAAAAAAATATTTCATAAACAGAATAAATTTCAAACAAACATCTTATTATTTAAATTAGATATGAAAATGTATATAATTAAAAGAAATAAGTTTTTACAAAGCCAAGTAATTTTTTAATGATTTTTCATTAGTTCACATTTATATTTTACAGCGCCCTCTATAAACTATTTGTACTGAAAATATATCGTTTGGTTAAAATGACAGATTAAAAATCTACAATTTTAAATATTATTTCTCATGCAAAAAAAAAAAAAAAAAAAAAATATTGGATGGAAGCGATAGTAAATATATTTTATTAATAGAAATTATAATAAAAAATAAAATACAAGATTTTGATAAATGTAAAGTTTATATTATACAAGAATATGTAGTATGCTTCATAACTACTATTAGTTCTCTTCTGTCACCTTCAAAAATAGGGAAAATACAGCTCAAATAGATTTCGAAGAAAAGCAAAACCGCAGTTGTGTGAGGATGAAACTTAGGCATTCATTTTGGAGTTATGAAAGATGAGTTATTTTCGACACTTTCGACTCGCTTCTTTTTTCTGCTTTTTAAAGAAAAAAAAATTTATTCTGCCAATTGACGTCATAGGTCACGTGCTTCCATTTAAGATCGGGGGGAGGGGAAGAAAGCTTGCACGACTTGTTCCACAGAAGGCATCTTTCACACACACACTATGCATTTTTTTATTCCTACACCGATTGGGGCGCACTTGAAGGAAGTGGCCATCATTTCCTTTTCCACACTTGCTCGAAGAAAATAATACCTGTCTACGTGAAGTAAGTTTTAAGTTGTTAAAAAACTGTTTCTTTTTTTACCGTCATATAAAAAAAGAGAGGAAAATGTGTCCAATATTTCTTCATCAATAAAGAAAGCAAGTCATTGGACAAACTGCTCTCAGATTAATTTTTATGCGGAGGTTTTTATAGGGGAAGGATGTTTTATGCTGTCTATAAAATGGAACTTCTTTTCTAATATGGATTGCAGAAAAAAGCACGCATTTGATTTTCGATGAACCATTTGTTCCTCCGAAATATATTTGTCTCTACTCAAAAAGTGCATACCTCTTGAGTATAGAGGAATTGCGAAAATAATAAATTTTAGAAATAAATTAAGCTCTTTTATATCTTTACTTAAAAACAGTTTCGAATTAATTTCAGGAAAAATCTTGTAAACATGGGTTAAAATTAATTATATTGTTATAAAAAAGAAGAAAAAAAGAGATTCAAACATTTTTGGGGTGAACATTATGTTGAAATTTGAAAGAAAATATTTGGACTGACTCGCATGGAAATAATTAATGAATTCAGTTTTTGTTGTTGTTTTGTGCCAGCTGGGCAGGCATTATGAGGTACGCTGCACCACTTTTTCAACTGAACCATATTATGGCGTGGAGTGCAACTTTTTCAGTACACACATGCCTTAGGTTCCCGCTTATAAATTAGGCAACCATTCACAACCCATTCATACAAGGAAAGGACAAACACAGGAGAGAGAGAATGTACATCCCTGCCCGAACTGCGATTCAAACCCAGAACCTCCCTATCCGCAGTGAGGCACGCTGACGATTGGACAGAGTGGGCGGCAATGAATTTAATGATAGTTTAAAATTAATAATTATTCAGAAAAGAAAATCTAATGCTTTACGATATTTTCAAAACTTTAGAGTTGAATTTTTAATAACTGGATATTAACTAAGTTTTAAAATTTTGTAATTTAACAAAGTCGAAGCCATGAAGGTAAATATTTTACTAAGCACTTAAAAATAGAATGGAAGACCTTTTCAATATTATGAAAGCAAGATAGTGAAATCGATTCAAGTCGATTCTCATTTGTTTTCAATTTATTTGAATAACAGGTTCTGATTGTACAATTGTGACATATCGTAGTGAATAGCCGAACACCGTAGTAAGGCATTTTAGTATTCAACCCTTAAATTACCTTTTGAAGGACTATATATTTTAGCATTTTTAACATGGGCGGGGGGAAGTAGCCTAGTGGTTTGGACGTCCGAAAAAGTGGGGTTCGATTCCCAATGCCGCCAAAGACCCACCGAGTACATGTGATATACGCGCTCATTAAATCTGTGGAATAGAGAAAGTTCTGTGGTCGGTCGTTGAGCAGTTACCAAATATGTAATGGTCTGTACAAAGTTTCCTCTCCTTCCAGATCAATGTCAAATTTGAGAGAGTGGATCCTCTAGTGGTGCCATCTATCGGAGGAGTTTAGAACAAAGCCTTACTTTCACCTTCGTGGTGCACTGGTCAAACGAAAGAAGCACCCAGTAGGCATAGCATAACGAGCTTGGCTTGTAGAAGCGTCATAAGTAACAACAACAACACATTTTCAAAAACAACTGTTAAGAAGTCAGTCAAACTGTACATTATTTTTAACTTTTTAAATAAATTCCGGAATCTTTTTTATTTTAGTTAATAATATTTCTTATTTTTATTTCATTTTCTATCGCTATATCAGGTTAACAGCACTTACGGAGGTTAGGGGCTTTCCGGACTCTGACCTCAGAGTTGTCTAAGACTGCAGGAGCATTCCGGAAAAGAACAGAAGCTCTTCACACATTCGCGGTGATGATTTCCTCACAGTTTTATATATTTCCCTTCCTTTTTATTCATACTTAATGCTACATTTTCGATGGGGTTAAACAATCAAAAATGCTTATTTGGATGGGGGTAGAGAACCACCCGGCTGCTTCTGGTAGAGCCCTACTCAGGGCTGGTTACAGGGACGCATGTTGGTGCAACAACAGCAACTCATTAGAGGCCGCGGTAACTTAGTTGGCAAGAGAATCGTTCTTGTTATCGGGAGGTAGTGAGTTCGAATCCCGGCTTAACCAAAGATCTGTCATGTTCGCTAAAAGTGACTGGGGCATCTTAAAACTGGGAGTGATTGCAATATCCTCCAAATGAAATGATATCTCTGTGGATGGCAGGTCGGGGGTTTTATGCTTGGCCCATGCGTCAAAATCACGAAGATTCCATCTGGCTGCTTCTATCTGATAGAACCCAACTCAGTGCTTGGTACAGGGAATCATGCTGGTGTAACAACAGCTACTCATTATGCTCTCAACCATCCAGTAGTCCAATGCTTCGTACGAACGAATTGCTACTGAATCCAGATTCAAAATGTCCTAAAATGGAATTTCGGGCAGCACTTTCTCCAAGATCATGGGGAAGAGTAACTCATCTTCACTCAAAATGTACGATATATCGCCTTGGCTTTCTTCAGTCACAGTGGTACATTTAATAAAGCATGCATGAAAATGAAAAGATATCTGCAACGTCTTTTCAAGCATTGATTGACATGTGCAAGAGGCAGTGTGCAGCTCTTGAAATCGGCCCGTAAACTCAACGCATAAAATGAAATCAAATTTATTAAATATGATTACTCCTCTTCACTGTAGGTGCTGAAAGCGCCCTCTGCCCACTTCACCACATATGTGAGCACGCGTGAGGCGATTTATGTATATTCTTGTCAGTTCTTTAAATGAGATGCTGTTGTTGATGACGTCCTGATCTTCAATTCCTCAACTGTGTGGGGATTTATTTGATTCGCTTTTCACTATAGCAAACTCCAAAAGTAAAAATCATGAAAGGACAAGTCAAATGACCGAGGAGACCACGCATCTTTGCTTTTCATCTTCAAGTATAAGCACCTCATGCACAGCTGACAATCACGATCTGATGTGGGGCATGTTGCACCGTCCTGCTTTAGGTAACATAACTGAAACTTTTTATTCAAATCTTTATGAATATTTGAATAAAACTCCTCTAAGAATCCCAAATCGAGTTCACTGTTCATAGTCATCTCAATTGAAACTCGGTGACTCGGATTCCTAATTATCATGATTGGATAATTTCCCATAGTTGGTTTCCTTGTTTGTCGTTCCACGACCATTTCTTACGTACGATGGCCACTGAGGACCAGCAATCCAGTATCTCCGCCTGAGCTGGGAGTCAAACCCACAAACTGTTTGAATGGAAATCAAAACGTTATCCGATGAAGTTCGAGTTCTTAAAGTGGTTACAGTTAAGACTTCCATTCCGATGTAGGGGGTGAACTCAAGAACTGTTGAACTGAAGGCCAGTGCATTAACCATTTAGCTAACAGCTCGATGTTCGCAATGGGCAATCTGAAGGTCTAGGCTTGTAAAGTATTTTAATAACCATCTTACCTACTATTTTTTAACTATTTTAATAAGATGCCTACCTGAAGGATATTACATAAGAGTACAAATTTCATGCCTTCAATTACAATGACGGTGAAATAAGTATATTTTTAGATATGCGGATCATATACAAAGGCGATCGTTGATCACCCTAAAATGTCTTAGAGGTTTATCGGTCGATCACAGTCCCCTTTATAACCCCTCCTGTCATAGGCAGAGAGCCCTATTCAAGTGCTGCAGGGGATGAAACTCAAAATATCCTAAGCGATAGATGTACATACAGAAGGCAGAACCGCAGTTTCTGTCCCTCATTGTTTAGTAGTGACTGGGATCGAACTGGGGGCGTTTTCCTCTGAGGACGCTGTTCACCAGACCATGGTGAGACTTTTTAAATCCAAGGTGTGGATACCCTAACTGCGAAAGCAAATTTTCTTAATATTTATCACCTATTACACCCCTCCAAGAGCATTTTTTAATAGAAAGTGGATTGTGTTACTAGGAGAAACGGAGAAAACTCCCAAGCATCCACTTGTTCGTACGTGCATACCAATTACAAAAACGCCGCACCCATCTTCCGTTGTTCAACAGTGGCTGGTATCGAATCCAGAGCTTTCTACTCTTCAGAATAAGGTCATTTCTTTCCAGCCCTCTCTAGACCACTTTATGAACTGTGCGTGTCTTCACAGGGAAGACATATTTCTCAGTTCTCTTCTGGTTTATGATTATTTGAAGATTTCTGGACTCGTGGACCTGGTCCAGCTTGCAGCAATAGATCGGATGGACAACAAGAATGAAGTCAACAACAACAAGAATATGGTCTTGCCATGATGATATTCTAGTGAAACTGTCAAAGATTTTCATATTAGAAATTTGCATCCAATATTTTGAAAGCCTAATCTTACATTTAAAAAGACGTATATATATCAAATTGGTTGCAGAAGGATATTTTTACAAACAAACTGATTCATTCTATTCGATGTATAAATTACTTTTTCTGCGGCATTCGCAGACTCCAGATTAGCTGTTTTTGGGAGAATAATTAAGACAACTAAGATTACTATGAAGCTGTTTTAATATGCTTTTTTTTTAATGTCGCAGCGTGGAGACGGATGGTCGGATGATAGCCAGATGTCTTCATCGCCAGTCGACAGACCCAATGTGATGCAGGGAAAAACCCTTCCTGATAAATAAAAGCTATCGTTTTTTGCTAACTTGCATTCGCATAATTTTCTCATTTTGGTTTTTTTTTATCTCATTCGCTTTTACAAGTTTTATTTTTTCTTTTCCAGTTAAGAAAGTTTATTCCGTAACTTAAAAATAAGACGATGCATTACATTGAAAAAGGATTTTCATGAAAATAAGTTTTATGTTAAATAGATAAATAAAAAAAAATTAAAAGCAAGAAACATTCATGGTAATTTTTTCATGCTCTTTTGAAAAGAATAAAAAACTAGTTTTTATAGTTGTGGATGAGAAAATCATCCTGGAAAATTGAATTCGGAAATACACATATATATATATATATATATATATATATATATATATATATATATATATATATATATATATATTCTATAACCAAAAAATCGACTCACCAAGAAGGAATCATCCGATTGCTTTGAAATTTCGTATGCATAAATATTTTGACCAAATATGCAAATGATTAAAATTTGATGTCCAATGAATGAATAGTGTGATCTCCAGCGCATCGTAACTGCGCATCCATCAGATGTATATAAGGAGCGGTTCTTGAACACTGTCAAAATTTTCTTTTGCATTACGATGTAAGATACTTTTCAACGACAAAAAAATGTTTTGACGCCGGATTCGTGCAACTGTCAGAGTTTGAAATTGATTGTTTTATTGTATTGAAATAGCCAGATTGGGAAATTGGAGAATCATATGGCGATTAGCATCTTCAAATCGCCATTTGATTCTCCGATTTAAATGCTTAGAATGGTGTATTTAGATGGCAAAAATGGGTACATACATAGCGGTTTAGGCGAATTCAGGACATGTACCCTTAGGTTAATGGGTTTGGAATACTCGTCCATCACCAAGTGCCTTGTAATTTGGAGCCTCAGTCAGGTGACAAGGTCACACCTGAGCTGGAGCTCTCCTCTACCCATCTACGCCTCCAGCGGAAGGACTTTGGACGTCGCATATTAACGTGGACACGTCCCCAACCCACGGAGCTCCAGCAACCTAGTGAGGGATAGTACATGGTCACCCTCTCAGCATCCGATGCTTCACTTTGCTGATCTAAACGCGAAATGGCGGGAAGGTATTGAGCTACTGGAGTTCTCTTGAACCAGATTACAGTAATACTTCGCTCGATTAAATGGGATCGGAATCTGAAATGATGCCGATAAGGGATGTTTAGTCTTTAGCAAAGAATCCTGCCTCCAATTTGTTCTGACGACCATCGAAGACATGTCCAGGGACGCCCAGGGCAGTATGCAGATCCTGCTTATATTTTTGCTCACCACACAAACCCTGAACCAGGAGTTCAGGTATGAGGTGCCATTTACTTTGATAGCTGGACCCCTTTGGTCTTCATGAGAGTCATACTTACAACTCAGCGATACGTCTACGACATTCTGAGGACTGTTTGATCAGCCAGCTCCTTCTCCCGTTAGGTATACCTGGGATAAGATGGAAAAGTGACTGCATCTACCAGGGAATGTTGATGATTTAGTAAGACAATTGAAGCAAATTTGGCAAATAATATCACAGAAGATCATCCGGGAATCTTATCAGTCTATGAAATGCCGTGTTGCAGCTTGCATCCAGGCTAGAGGTGGTCAAGACATTAATAGGCTTGTTAATTTGTAACTATGTAACTCTAAAATAAATCATTGAATTGTTCTGAATTTCTTTTTTTTCATTTTCTATACTGTATATTAACTTTTTATCCACGAAGTTTTGTCTCAGTAAGACAACTAGTTGCTTTTGCCACCCATTTGGAAAGGAAATATTCTCTTTATATTACATTCAAACGCTACTTACTGCCTGAAACTTTTTATTTAAATTATAATCCACCCTTGAATAAAAAGTGTAAATAAATGAAAAATTTTCAACATAATCCATCCTGCTAATAATTGTTATTTCATTTTATATAAATATTTTTTGTAAGATCAATTCACTTCTTAAATTCTGTCGTCCTATTTATACATTAACAATATTAGAAAAAAAATGTTTGAATCTGTAACGATATACACACTGCATTAAATATTTAATTTTTGTTTTCATTATATTTTTTATTTCTTCCTTTACAGAAAAATTGTATGTAGCTACTGCTTTCCTTTCATTCTTATACTTTATTAAAAATGCTTTATAACAAACTAGATTCAATACTATATGAATACGTTAGTTTAAAGAGATAAAATAAATTTTAAGAAAGAAATGTGAGTTTTATAGACAACGATTCACGATTAAATTTAAAATCATAATATTTAATTAATCAATAAAATATTTGGATAAAAATTAATAAATGTAGTAATTATTCAATGTAAAAATATAAAATAATTAAATAAGCGATACTTATAATTAAAATGTGAAGTTAGTGATTGAAAAGAAGAGAATTAAATTGTTAAAATGCTATACATCAGATTTAAAAATAAATATTAATTCCATATATTTAAGGACATTTAAATATTATATATTTTCATACTGAAATGTATGCAACATGAAAGTTCTTTCTTATACTTAATTTATATATTTTTTAATTCATATTTGAATTAATCATATTTGATTTTATTGTATTATATGAATAGTGAATTAATTGAAATAATATCAATCATTTATTGCTTCACTTGAAAGAATTTGACGTCAAAGTTTTGCAATAATTACATTTCTATTATGTAGACAGGCTTTGTTTTGCAAGGATTTTATTTAAATACTATGACTTTCGAAACTGTATTGTATCAATGTCTTTTACGAAACTTTTATTTCATTGTAATGCAAATTCTTTAACAGTAAACACTTTTTAAAAAAAATTAACCTTAGGCACATAAGAATAAAAAATAAAAATAGTATCTTCTAATAGAAGCCACCTGTTTTTTCTGTGAGTAAAAATCGTTAACCAAAATATAAATAACAATATTTTGTACTTACGCATTATCCAGTCGACTATCTCCAAAATTTCGCCAAATTTTGAAAATTTGAATGATATTTCTCAAAATGTAAGCAAGGAATTAACTCATATCTTTATGAAAATTAATATTTAAAATCTTTATTTTCAATTTATTTTTGAATTTTTAAATGAAAAGTTTATATTTTGCATGTGCTAAAAATATAAAATGTAAGCTTAAATATTATAACCAATATAAAATATGAGCTCGTTCTCAAAACTATGTACATTTTTAACTCTAAAACAAAACATTTGATAGCATATTCATTTCGCGAAAATAGCATTAACGTTATAATTTATAATGAATAAATAAAAAAGTTAATTAATTTCTTAATTAAAATGTGAATTGAAACGCATGTAAAATAGACTCAATATAATTTATAAAATAATTATAAAACAAAAGTATAAATATATAATAAAAGTATATATGTATATAATCAAAATATAAAAACAGAATTAAATATAAATTTCACATGATCATATTTTGCAAATATAACTACAACCTTCTTTGATTATTTGATTTTTATTTCTGTAAATATTCAGTTTCTTTATTTTCCCTTTTAATAAAAAAAATTTAAATCCACATTTTGAAACATTTATGAACATGATGTTTTTACTTGATTTTTATTTATTATACAAATATTTTTAGCCATGATTACTCAACAAGAAAGGAAATAGGGACTATTATCACATGTTTTATTTTCATAAATAATAATTGCACAAAAAATTGTGAGCAAACAAGAATAATATCGAATATAAAATGTATAATGGTATTTCATTGAGTATAAATTTTAATTCGATAAGTTACATTTGCATTTATTTTTTTGAATTCTCTTAAAATAAATTTCTCAACCTTTATATATATATATATATATATATATATATATATATATATATATATATATATATATATATATATATATATATATATATATATATATATATATATATATATATATATATATATATATATATGCATATATATATATATATATCAAGCTTATACAGTTATACAGGGTTACATTAACTTGATAGTAACCTTGTAAAATTAGTATTTTTTTGCATCATTGACAACGCATTTTCAGTGCTGCCATCTATCAGGTAAAAGTAAAGTATAAAAATATATTAAGAAATGCACAATTCCCGGTAATTTTAAAGCATGGGAATTTACTAGGAAATTTTGGAAATAAACCAATAATTTTGGGAAATATTAGAAATTCTGAGGAAACAAATTTACCCAGTGGTATTTTGCTTAATGGATTGTCATGATTTACATAATGAAGCGATGTGAAGCAAACAATGTAACAATGATGCAAAAAATGTCGCCATCTGGAACGAAAATTAAAACTTCGTGCTGTGCAAAACAAAAATATGAATTAAATCAATAAAAACTATGAATTATTAATAAAATAAATAAAACTATGAAATAAAACTAGGAACTATTAATTTATATCAGTTAGAAAAATAGAAAAAAATTAATAAAATATCCCTAGATTTATTTCGCAGGACTATTAGAATAAAAGGTGACATTTATGTTCCTTTTGTTATAAATTGTATCCTAATAGTTACTCTTTCGAACACTAATTTTCTAAATTCCTTTATTTTAATGGAAAATTATTTACTTTACTTTATTAAAAAAAGATAGTAAATCGTATGTATTATATAAACAAATTATTGAAAAATAACCTCTTTCCTGAGAACTTAGAAAATAAATCGATTTTTTCAATGGATTCATAAATATTTGACAGCAACAATTTTTTTATTTACTTCAATAAAATTTTGATTAAAAACATAAAAATTCATTATATTATGTAAAAATTTCCAATTTTAGAAAACTTTGAAAATTTCTGTAGGAATAAATCCAGTTTCTAGTTTTCCCTTCCTTTACAACATTACTATTATGAATAAATTAAATAATAATTTTATTAAATTAATAATTAATTTTTGCTAAAAGTTTTATGAGCCATAAATATGCATTTCATTTAATGTTCTGAAATGATAAAAAAAATAATTTTTTATAAGAATAACTTTTTGATTTTTGGAATTCTGGGTATCTTTTAATAATGCTTTTAATACAGGAATAATTTTAAGGGATCAGAGAATAACATTATTCATTCTTAATTTCCGTGTGCATGAAAAGGAAAAACATGAATCAAATTTGCTTTTTCTTTAACCAATTTTCTTTCTTTGCATTTCTAAACCACTTAATATGCTTTTTTTATGAATGGAAAAATATGTTACTTAAATGTGTATGTATCATTTCCTAATTAAAGTCCATTAACATTGCAAGTAAATTTTCAAATTGCTCAAAAATTCGATTTTCTCCCATAAAAAAAAAGTTTTGGAAATCGATTAGGAATTAAATTTAAATATGATATAGGCATAGAAGAATCTTATTTTCTAATTAATCAATTTCGATTTCCTAATTTTATACATAAAAAACATATAATTATGCATAAGAAATTTTATACAAGCATTTAAACAATTTATTCAAAGTTTGTATCATTAATGACTGACTAAATTTAAAGGGTGTTTTTTTAAGGATCTTAGAAACAAAATTTGAACTTATTAGTTTTACCTTTCAATATATTTTAGGCTAATCAGCCTCATCACCATGAAAGAAAAATCCAAACTCGTGTACGAGCCTACGCTATGCTTTTTTTCTCTTTGACTCTGCTAAAAAAAGCTTTTTTATTTTTTTATATTATTGGTATTAATCTTAGATGAATCTTACTCATAATTGAAAATTTTAACCTAATTATGTTTAGCACAGGAAATAACGTTTTTCATCATTGTTTTCCTTTCTCTTCAGATCAATGTCAAAATTGAGGATGTAGATTCTCCGGTGGTGCCATCTATCGGAGGAGTTTAGAGCAAAGTCGTACCTTCACCCTTGATGAGCTCTAGTTAAACGACAGCCGCACGTTACGGACTTAAATTCGCATAGCCAACGGCATAGCGAGCTTGGCTTGTCCAAGTGTCGTAAATAACATTACTTTTTTGTCGCACTTCCAGAAGATATGTACAGTTTTACATTTCTTACTGTCATATATAGTTTTCTGAAATACTGTGGTACACTTTTAATTGAAGAAAATTATCTAATATTTCGTCTATTCAGGCTGTGTGCCAAGTTTTGTCTTCCAAATATAGTAATTCTCTCTATAACACGGTACTCATATAAAGAGCTTTCATATAATGCGATTTTATGTTTATCGTATAAAATATGTTTTCCACCATATAAAATGTTGATTTAACACATCATATTTCTTTACTGCAAAATTTATAATGATTTGTACTATTCACAATCAATTTCGATTACGTTTGCACACTTTGTGTTAATTATAACACGATGTGCAAATGTGATAATTATGCTTATTAAATGAAATTATATTAATGACCTTTGAACATTTTGCTAAAAAAGACGTAGCGATGTAAAAATACGTTATTTTAGATAGCTCCTATAGCGAATGTAATAAAACTGCTTTTGGAATTATTTAATTTATTTTAGGTTAACTGTGTTTCAGTTACATTCGTATAAGTTTTTTTTTTTTTAAATTTAAAATGTTCTTAATTTGATTCTAATATAACGCGCACATTCCGTTCACAACATAGTTTTTCCTTAATATTCGATTTAAACCCCCTTTAACGAGAAAAGTTAAATGTGAATCATTTGTAGTAACATATGATTCACATTAATCATTTGTAAATAGCACGTTATATGAGGTCATACGAACGCGTTTTACGAGAATGCTCGTACAGTGCTGTCTCCTATAACGCTGAACTTATAAATCATGTTATAGGAGGATTACTGTAATTCATTTCGGAAATAAGAAATGCTTTCCAAAAAGTAATCATTCTAGCATATTTTTAATAGTTCAAGTAATTATTTAAAAAACTTTTGTTGGAACAATCTCAGTGGGGCGATTTAAACCTAAAAAGAAGTCTGTTGTTGTTGTGGTTTATTCTCTTTAAGGATCTGGCATTAGTCAGATCAACTCCAATAAATTGTTGACAGTCAGAAAGTCGATAACTAGCAGAGGATCTGAGGATAAATTCTCTCCGGAAAGTCACACACAATCGAGAATATGTTTCGGTAAAGCTGGATGGTCACAGTATTTTTTACAAATGGGATAATTTTTTGTACCACGTTCAAACGATAAACATTTTAGATTTCCACTTGAGAATCTGGCCTAGGCAGTCTGAGATTTTCGATTACATTTTATTTCCATAAGAGTTCCAGGAGATGTTCCATAGTACCATTGGTGCGTGAGTGGATATTTACCAAATTGAATTTAGTCTAGATTTTTCATTAGAGTGAAATTCCTGGTATGTAAGTGATGAACCAGTGGGCGTGTCATCCTCACTGCCCTCTGTGGCCAGTCTATCTGTAGGTCTCACATTACCACTAATATTTACATGGGATGGAATCCATTGGAGATGTACATCATGGTCTTGGGAGATCATGTTCAATTTGAGTCTGTATCTGGCTTAAATAGAATTTGATCCTGTTCAACAAGAAACTCTATTCAACACCTGGGCTTGAGGGGTTGAATAGAGCTCACCATCACTTGAGGGATTCCGTGAGAGTAAATATCCTTAAAAAAGT
The DNA here is from genome assembly GCA_037975125.1 of Latrodectus hesperus. Classification (NCBI taxonomy): domain Eukaryota; kingdom Metazoa; phylum Arthropoda; class Arachnida; order Araneae; family Theridiidae; genus Latrodectus; species Latrodectus hesperus. Next base: position 76,396,114 of record CM075858.1, on the reverse strand, counting down.
CTCCTTTTTAATCGATCCATTTACAGTGCCTTTATGCTTTATTTACCGTTTATTTCCACATACAAAAGTCCACTTACAGCAGTCTTGTATGTGGGCATAAACGGTAATGATGTAGGTAGACAACTTAGCCAAAGCTGTTGTTATTGCTTTCTGCTCTGCATACTCACTAGAAACTTTTCGCAGTCGCTTTAAAGCAGAAATCAAATCATTCGGCTAATCCCGACTTCACATTCGCTGGTAGCTCTTTGGCCTTCGCTTCCTGTCGTAAGTATCAGACAATTATTAGCCGCTTTCTCAGTGGGCAGCTTCGTTCATGACTTTCTCCAAGGGCTCATAGCAATACCGGGTCTGCTGCAAGTACTCCATTGAACAGGCTTCTCCAGTCCATATTTTTTTGGTATCTGGCTAGATCTTTATGACCCATTGTGGTTTTCGATTTTTCTAACTGGACGAATTCATGGACTTGATAAAACTCCGCTATACTCGGTGGACGTGGATCATCACAAGCCCAAGAAACTCATTAATTTAATTTCATCAAAATAATTTTTTCCGATTAGACGAATAAATATATTTGACTATTTGTTTTAATCTCCACAAAGATTATATTCAAAGTTTTATATATTTCCATATTAATTTTTAAAATAGATAAAAATTTAATAATATATATGACCATTTTTCGTGTTAACTTGTACCTCTAATAAGACTGGTTGACTATAACTCAACAAATAGCTTTTATATTATAAAGTTAATAGGTGAAATCGACACAGGGACACGAATGGTTTTCGAAAGATTCATTATTTTAAACAGTTCTAGGTTAATTTTTACGTTAAGTTCAAACACGAGAAATTTGTAACTGGTTATATGCAGTAGTACTTTACTGTAAGTTTACTTTCTACACTCATGTATGCAAGCCAGTAATGGGACCATACAGCAAACTGTGACAATAATAAATTTTCATGACTATACTGCCACCATCAAGCCATTAATTATATAAGACCACGGTGGCCTTGTTGGTAATGAAGTCGTTCTCTTTATCAGAAGGTAGTGACTTCAAATCCCGACACAACTGAAGATTCGTCGTGTTCACTAAAGGTGAATTAGGGTAAGTTTCATTGGAGTACATTGGGACTAAAATATTTCTTAGTCCCAATGTACTCCATGTGAAATGATAGTACACTGGGATATCAGGCTGAGTCTGGGGGATTTCGGCTTCGTCCCTGCTTATAAATTACGAAGACTCACCCCTTGCTCAGATAAATACTTTGCAGAATTGAGACAAAAGTTAGACTTCAATCTTTGATGACGCTCTGTCTTGAATCTTTTGAAGTTGCATCTTGCAGTTTGGGATAACTTACCTACTGAACCACTCCCATTATGTCTTACTATATAAAGGTGTCATCGCTTACACTTTTTGTAGTATTGAAAGGTGAAAAACATAATAGTCGGGGATGTGGAAAAAGTCAATAGTACAATGCCATAAGGTTTTTGTAATGGTGCAAAGAGGTTTATAATGGCAAAGAGGTTTATAAATGGTAATAAGGCAAAGAGGTTTATAAATGAACTTTATAATATTCGAAGCTGTTTAAAGAAATGAATTTACGATTCATAATCTGCATCGTGTCACATCTGATGGATCTGGTGAATAACACTGGAGTTTATTGCAAAAAACCCAGAAATCTTTTGCTGATAATGTCTTGGCTTACTTCTTGGTTCGGCCCTGGCATATTATTTTAAACTAACAAATCAATAAATTCAGCTGAGCTCTGTATGTACAAAGATATTTTACCTTAGTATATTTTCGATACCGTGAATAGATCTTTTTGTATTAGCATGATAATGCTCGTGTTCACACAGCACTTACGATTCCGTCGTTTGAATATAAATGGAGAAATGTACTTGTCTGTCTGCTTCAATGGCTCAAAGATATTAGTTTTGGGATGAGTTGGAGCATCGTTTATCAGATTAACAAGAACAAAAATACTACGCAACTTGTTTGCCGTGATACATAAACAAATGAAGAAAATATTCCGTCAGCATTTTATAAAGTTGTAATGGGCAGCCTATAAATGATGTTTACATTGCTTTAGTTTGAGAGAAACCATAAATTAATTTTAATATTACTTTATTCGCTTTTACTTTAGTTTGATGCAATGAAACTTCAAATTTAAGGATTAAAATATAAAATAAAGCTCAACATCCCAGAATACATACGTCTGGTATTTTCGAATAACTATACCAATTGACTAATGACTTTTGGCCATATTATTTTAGGTATGTAAACTTTTTTCTATAAATGGTTATTTTTTAAGGATTTATTGAACTTGCTGAATTTTCAGTAGCAAGTTTAATGAAGGAACTGATGAAACCATTTATGTGTAATATTATTTTGAGACATTAATGGATCACATGTTATGATGATAGGGTTATTACACAAGAGTCCGCATAATTATCAGTTAAGGAATGTATGATATAAATGGGAATTGATTCTAACGGATTTTTAACGTAAATTTTAAGAATACTGACATCTGGCAAATCCTAATATCCCTTTTAAATATAAAATAAAATTCAATTTTTTTTGCAATAAAAGTTTAGTATTTAATAATTTCAGAGGAATTGAATTCATAAATTTAATTTTCAAAAAAATCCAGATATATAACGTTACATTTTTTAATAAGAAATAGTTTTAATATTTTTTAAATTGTTCTTTTGCTTTCACTATATTATTATTTTAAAAATATCTTATACACATTAACTGCATTACAAATTTCATTTTATGTTTTATTATAAAAAAATTTATGATACTTCGGCCAAGAAGTATTTCAATTAGTTATAAAGAAAGTGGATGTGACAATAGAATCGAAAAATATGGGGAAAAAATTTTACAAAGTGAAATATTAAATCTTTGAAAAGTAGAAATTTCTAGAATCACAACTCACGACAAATAATTTTAGTTCCTAAAAATTCATCAAAATCAAAACTGAAAAATATGCATATAATTTATTAGGATAAAAATAATATACATTTTTAAATTTTTTAATATTTACGATTATGTTCCATAAATAAATGCTTTCGAAAAACGTAGGAAAAAAATTAGGTATTAAAAATGTACGCAAAAGTATACGAATAAGAACATTCATACTAAAAATTTTTTAAAAATTAATAAACTGAATTAAATTTAAAAGTACATTGAATGGAGACAACGAAGTTGCCTAATTTAAGAATTTTAAAACAGAGAATGATTAAGAATCTGAAAACGAATGTTATAAAATATAGCTTATATTCACTTCGAATCTCACTGCAATTAAAGAAACTACAAAAATGACTCCCGATGAGTTATAAAATTTTAGTTTGAAATACTACCTAGAAAACACTCTTCAAGGAAACGACTTTTACGGTTACTAGGATATATTAATAAATCCCCCTATTATGAGAAACAGGGGAAAAAATGTGATTTGAGTGAAATTTTCTTTATAACAATATTGATATTAATGCCGATCGATTGGCTGAGTGGTTAGTGTTCCTGACTCCTGAGCTGTTGGTCCCGGGTTCGAATCCCAGTTCGGCCATGGATGTTTCTTTCCTTCTCTGTCCTTTCTTCTGTGATGTTGCATGAATGTGGCCCGCCCTATAAACGGGTTTGTGGTGGTATGGCGCGGGTAACGCTACTCGCCTCCGTGACTTGGTTCACAGGTGCCCGCTGGGTAACGATAAATAAGTAGCAGTCTCTAGCCTTGTTGTGGCATAGGGTTCAACTCTCTTGTGTCCGCCATTGGAAAAAAAATATTGATATTAAAACTGTAAATAGTGCATATATTTATATAGATGCCTTATATTTTTGTGCAAATACTTGTTAGTTCTATTATAGTTTAATATGTGAATATATATTGTCTATAAATTAAATTTTATTTGTAGAAATAGAGCTGAAATTGTCAAAGACCCATGACCATTAGCAACATTTCGCGATATTTCTGTCGATTTGGAGACAAAACAGTTAAATAATCTCGATGTTTCAAGGTTGATAAGACAGAGTCGAATTATTATAGATTTACCTTAGGAATGTTCTGAAAACTTCGCTACACCGAGGAAATATAAGTATCGGTATCAGCAAACAGTGGGTTGAAAGTGAAGCACGGAGTGAGAGAGGCGGCTGACCTTATCATTAGGTGTATTATTTATGTATAGGATCTTTAAGCCTGAGTAAAAGCTTTAAGTTATTGTAATCATTGTGACTGAAAGAACTGTGAATAAAGTGTTTGTTAGAAGAAAAATAAATTTCGTTATTTCAGAGAATAATACCATGCTCGAAACATATCTTGAATTGTATTCCATTAGAAGATATGCTGACAGGCAAATTTGGCTCATTCCCCCGAGTTACCCCTGGTATCAAGCTGATTGTCCTGGAAGATCTCTAGCTATTGGTTGCGATAGATATGTTCAGACTACCCTGTCCCGTTTTTTCAGTGGCCTTGGAAAAACGGCCACCACTAAAGGGACTTACTTTCGAGAGAGGTCTCAAAATACATCCAAATTGTCCTAAATACGAAAATAAACCGCCATCACCGGAACAAATTCTTGAGTCCTTCGGGTTGTCTCTTGAGGACTTATACGAGACTCCTACGCTTGTTTTTCATTTCTGAAAGTGAGTGGACTCGTGGACCTCGTCTACTATACTCTAAGACATGGAGATTAATAACAACAATAACCATCCTTGAGGCCACAAAGGAAATGTAACAATAATTTTTGAAAATAGAAACGTTCACTTTTCGGAGTGTGAAAAACTTCACAAACAAACTTGGAAAGGCAACAGGGTTAAACATAATTTTTGCTATCGTTACTCCTTTCCCAATGTTGCTGCTTCTTCTGGATGGAACAAAGCGCCAGCAGTATGCCTGGCAAAGGGTGGAGCCAATTTTCGTTAACAGTAATTAAGTACTTCACGATACTTGCAAAGGTACAAGGGCTAGAAATAGGTTTTGGAATCATAAGTTGTTTCTCCATCATTTCTGCATGTAGTCGGAATTCCACGCGCGTAATTTGCTTGGCAAAGGGTGGATCCAATTTTCAATGTGACAGTAATATGACAGTGTGACAGGTTATGTGACAGTAATTAATACTTCACGAACATACTTGGAAAGGCACCAAGGCTAGAAAATATTATTTTTTATCCTAACTCTCTTTTTCATAGTTTCGACTTGTGCAGCCAGTCGGAACTTCTCACGAGCAATTTGCCCGACCATGAGTGGACCCAATTTTCAATGCAAGACTGACAGGTTGGTGAATAAGTACTTCAAGATCATACACCAGAAGTAGAAATAATTTTGTATATCTGAACTCGTTTCCTCACAGTTGCTGCTTCAGCAGGTAGGAATTTCTCAAAATAATTTGCCTGGCCTTGAAAATTGGAACCATTTCCAATGCGGGATTGTGACAGTAGTCAATACTTCAAGATCATATTTAGAGAGACATCTAAACTAGAAATAATTGTGTGTATCCTAACTCATATCCTCGTAGTTGCTGCTTCAGCAGGTCAGAACTTCTCCCGAGCAATTTATGGACCCAATTTTCGATGCGGCACAGTGACAGTAATTAGTACCTCAAAATCATACTTAAAGAGACATCAAATCTATAAATAATTGTGTGTATCCTAACTCGTTTTCACATAGTTGCTATTTCAGCAGGTGGACAATGAACAATTGTAGGTTCTGAATTGGAAAAGTTCTGGCAACCAAAATATTTCAAGGGAAATATTATTTAATCACATAAATGATAAAATAATTTTGATAAATACTACTATATGATAAAACTTATTTAAAAGTAAAATGCAATGACCGATTATAAAACGGGCACCTTAAAATAAGTTACGGAGGACACAACATTGGTTTGTCTGGACGTCAATTAAAGAACACTGCTTCGCTGTGGAACAGCGAAAATAAATACTGTGAAGGAGTGGAAGATTCTCAAAGATGACTTTCACTAAATGGATACTATAAAACCAATTGTTATTGGCATTCTGACTAGTGAATGAACTTGGTGATATATTTTTATTTCATAAAGATGAATCCTACTTATGATATAGATTGTAGGTGCGAAATAAGCTTTTAACGATAGTAAATTTAATTTCATGTAAAATCCTGTGGAGAAAAAAGGGAATAAACAATAAATAACAGTATGTACATAAATCTAAATCAGAACAAAATTATAAGTTGAATATTTTAAGTATTTGATAGATGAGGTAAGAAAAGCTATTTATTACTGAAATGTTTAGTTCTTGTTAGAAATCTTGAATAATCGTGAGTTCATGACAGGAAAAGTGTCTGGAAAATAAAACATTTCAAGGGAAATATTATTTACGGATATATATAAGACAATAAAATAATTTTGGAAAATATAACTGTAAAATTAGGTTTTTAAAAAATAAAACATAATGGGCGATTATAAAACACAAGTTAAATGCCGGATGTCTTTTAAGGACAGTGAAGGATCTGATGATTCTCAAGTCGATGAATTTTACTGTGTGAATGGTTAATATAAAATTAATAGTTAGTTCTCATTTGGATCTAGGCCAGAAATTAAATCGTGATGGGTTTCTATCTGCAAATGATATAGCCTTAAGGCAGACTTTGGGTGCGAAACAGTATTTAGTACAGTATTTTCCTATATATAATCCGCGGTAATTTTCAGCGAATATTCGAAAATACATGCATTCGATAATGTGGTGCTAAAACAAGTTAACAATACACAATATGATTAAAAATATAATAAATTGCACAGAAATTTTTTTTATTATGTATAAGATCTCTTTGGATCCACATCAACGCAAAATGCTATAAACTGAGATGAAAGCAACATCGATTAAAATCCTAGAAGATTTTAGTAAAACTTATCGATTTATAATTTTTTTATAACTTTTAAAATGAAGGTAAAAATATTTTAAAAATAAAACACATTTTTGTTTCGTTAATAATTAAAAAAAAGAAAAGGATTATTTTTTCGAATTGCACATTAGCTACATTTTTTCTTTTGTACCACGCATGCTTTGTTTTCCATCTTATATTAACTGTTTATCACCATTTTTACCTTCCCAATTACTTTTAATTTAAAATTTACTGTGTAATTTGAACGTTTTCGCTTCCACATGATGATACAAGAATTAGAATGTATCCAAAGCGAGACGTCTCAGGTAGGTGATGAAGACAGATGGCAAAATGACGTTAGCCATTTGCAACTGTAATATCGTTCTTGAACCTAATTAGACGATGCTGACTATAGTTAAAATAAATCAGATGAGTCGTGGTGCCATCTGTTAATTATTTTATGAAACATAAACGGCATTATTTTTTCAAAACTTCATTATAAGCATTTTTGATGGAGAATGTTTTTTTATCAGATTTTTCGTGGCGGCGTATTATACGCACAACGAAATTCCAAACTTTTTTTATAAAAAATCCACTGGTTATACACAGGAAAATACAATAATTTTAATTTCATGTAGAATTTTAAAAGGAATTAACAACAAATTTTAAATAACAGTATATAAATAATTTTTAATTAGAGCAAAATTGTGAGGGGTTTAATATTTTATGTATACATTAGATGTGACTTGTATATTTATTTGTCGTTTAACGGCCCTTTTTATTACACAAGGGCTAATTATACTGGCAATTACAAGTGAAAATGGATTGCAAAACACTACAAACATTCCTGTCCAAAGTAAGATTCGGACCTACGAACTCTTGATACGAAGGTCAGAGCGTTAAACATTCAGAGGTCAGTTCAGCTTTAAATAAGGGGAAAACAAATACTAATCAGTACTGGAATATATTGTTCGTGTTAAAACACATGAATAATCGATCGTTCAGGACGGGAAGTGCATCTTGAAACTGAAATATTTCGAGAGAGATAATTTTAAACCATATATGTATGCATGTATAGATATATATATATATATTAGAGGAAGATGGTTTGACCTTCTAATTTATATCGTTACCTTCTTTCACAGCGATACAACCCAGGGTTGGCATCGGTTTGCTGAACAATGTCTCTAATAACTTCCTTGTTCATGGCTTCCGATTTCTAATTCTTTATTTTCATGATCGACAAATCTTTCGCTGCAACATTAAACTTTTTTTTGGATCTTTTTCTGAGTCTTACAATTGGTCATTAATAAAGCGTTTTTTCGTCCATTCTTCCAACCATGGGAAAACACTGAGATTAGGAAAAACGAATGATGCTTTCGCACTTGATTACAAAGTTCGTTAAATAACAAAGTTGATTAAATTACGAATTTCGACTTTTGTTTCTAATTCAGTAATGCAAATTATTTACATTTACTGGCCAGAGAAAAATCTTAAAATTTTTCTTTCAAAGCCTTATAAGTTGCATTCATTATAGTTTATCAAAGTCTATATTTCGCTAACATGTTACTAGAGGTCTGATAACCATTTTATAAATCTTTCTCTGCCGATCGATAGCTAAGTGGTTAGAGTTCCTGACTCCTGAACTGTGGGTTCCGGGTTCGAATCCCGGTTCAGGCATGGATGTTACATTCTCTGTCCTTTCTTCTGAGATGATGCATGAATGTGGCCCATCCTATAAACAGGTTTGTGGTGGCATGGCGTGGGTAATGCTACTCGCTTCCGTGACTTGGTACACTAGTGACCACTGGGTAATGACAAATGAGTAGCAGTTTCTGGCCATGTTGTGGTGAAGGGTTTGTCACCCAATGACCACCATTATTTTTTTCTAAAAATTCATTTTAATTTCTATAAATTTCTTATGACATTTAACAAAAGAAGTTACAGGGGACATGAAGAATTTTGTTTGACTTCAATAAAATTATTTTTTAAGTTGTGGAAAACACAATTTTTAAACTTACATATGCTAAATTGTTTATGATTCACATTTTCAAAATAAACAAGAATAAATTTTTTTTACTTGATTTTTTTTCCAGACATTAACTTTCAATTAACACAATGTAATTTTCCTCATTTAGCAGTAATTTTTGATTAAGTTTGAAAGAAAAGAAAAATTAAATAGTTCACTTTCTAGTTACAGAATACTAAATAGTAAATTTAATCATGGCTATTATTTCACTTATTTACGATGCAATAATACAGTTTAAGTAGAAAAATATTTTTTATGTAAATAAGTTGATAAAACTATTTTTAGTTTGAAAGCTCAGATTAAGACTTGTTATTAAAATCAGCTATATAAAATATAAACATATCTGTAAGGGTACACAAGAATGGTCCTATATTAACATTCAAGCTCTGTATCCACACAGCCGAGAGCCGACATTGAATATATATTGGCTGCCAGGCTCCTATAACTGAATGGTCTACATGTCCTATATAATTAGATCATCTAATGTAAGACCAAGATAAGTAGCTAAAATAAAAATTGCTGCCAGTATTGGAACAAGATTATCTTGCTGTTTTGGATGTAGCTGTCTTTTTTTAAATATAAATTCATTAAAATAGTTCAGATAAGGTTAAAGGGAAGTTTTTTTCACATAATTTTGTTACATGTGTGTGTGATGCCCAGAAATAAATTTACTTTATATAAAGCAAATATATTGGTGTTTCATATTTAATTTTATTATTAAACACACAATTACAAAAAAGTTTATATTTACAATCAAAATTTGAAACGTGTATGCATGTAGCAGCACAATAAAAATATTATTTTAAGAAAATATATTGAATTAAAATCATTCTTTTGTTATGGAATGCCATGGTTTTTATCATGGTTCTTAATGTATTGAAGAATATCTTTTTTAATGCTAGTTCTTCAGTGTAAACATTATATCTACCTTTATAATAAATAATTAAAAAAAATTTTTTTTAGTACAATGCAAACTATGAAAACCAAAACTATTAATAATTGTATGCTGTGTGCATATAAAATAGTTTTTGTAACATCACTTTTTCTTTTGGATATGAAGCTAAATTGTTTCACAGAGAGTTCACCTAGTCTTTATTTTCAATTTCATCATCAATATAAGCTTTTTAAATAAATTTTGCAATTAATTTTTCCATCCAAGTTTTTGTGCAATATGAATCGTTTCGACAGTCAAATTCAATTTAAGTATAAATAGAATTAGCATAAGAAAATTAATCAGTCCTAATTAACAGTTCCACTTCTTTAGCACTTCAAAGAAAATGGTTTACTTTCATTTTATACCACATTATACAAATTATTTTTTCTAATGGAAAGTTTTTGGGTAACACAGGCTTCAAATTTAAACACAATTCATCTTTCATAAATCTTCAATCCATAAGCTTTCATTAGTTCCTTCATTTGTAGCAAGTGTTGGCTAGTCTCATCAGTTTTAGTTACTGAGTTAGTTGAATTAATCAAAGAAACATTTGAAGTAATTTGTTCAATAATGCTATTTGAATTACTAGTTGTATTTTCTATAGGGACCATTTCAGTCAAATAGATTATGTCTACAAGACTGTTACCTTCAGTATCATCATAATTCATTTTTGTTCTTGTGTTATACTTGATATTTCCAGAGAGTCATATAAAAATGGAGGATAATAAAAGCTATGATGAATTTTTTGATGTTTTTTTGTGTAAACAGTGAAAAGTATTGATAAGACCTCTGCTTTATTATATATCTGGTGTTGAATTTTCAGCTTCATCAAGAGAATGTGAGAATAATAGTCTCAGTTAAGAGTTTTGAAGGTATACTGCTATGAATAGTATAATGTATTAGAGAAATATTTGGATTTGGATTTATACTGAAGACTGTCCTAGTAGATATAATTAATAAAACAGTTGAGTCAGTTAAATATGTTAAAAATATTGGACTGCTGCTGATATTATATTCTATAAGTGCTGAAATTAAACTTTCAATGGTGTAAATATCAGTTATCAGTCACCAGTGTTCGACTAATATCAACATTTTTAAAATTTGAAGTGCTTCAAATGCTTATACCAAATAAATTAGTGGATGAATTGTCGTCTGTTGTGTATTGCAGGAAAAATTAAATATAATAGATTTGATTATTAATATCAGTGACATAGTTTGTAATTTCTTCTTTTGAGTTTATAGAAATATCTGAACTTGTTAAATAATCATTATCTTCTACTTCATCAATTGATTTATCCCAAAACAATCTTTGGATTCAAAATCAATATCAACATAAGAAATTTTCATATGTCTCAGAGGTGAACATATACTTGCATCTGGTGCATCCAATGCATTCCCTGAAAAATAAAAATATATTATTTTTATAGAATATTTTTCAAGAATGATTATAAGCATAAAATAACACAAAGAAAATATATTTATTAAAAAGAAATCACCTACAGAAGGTTTCATTAAAATGTAAAATATAAATGTTAGAATTCTTTGTTGTAAAGATCTGTTACATAAACTTGCAAAAGAAATTCGATACCTGGAGCATTTAAGTATATGAATTATTATACTTTAACTCTAGCGCAACTTATGCGATTGTTTTGATATGGAGTTTAATTATTATTCAAATGTGTGATACAATCAAAATTTAATTAATTTTAAGAAATTGTGCTTTTACAAAATTAGATCAATGTAATATTTCTAGACTTAAAAACAGAAAATACTAATAAATAACTAACATGTGTTTTTTTATTACAACAATTTCTTATTTTATTGGAAATTTGAGTTAAATTGAACAATCTCCCTTACTTATTTTATGGATAAAATTAAAGTACATAAATTTTAATATTTTCAACTTTTTCAAATATACAGCATCATTACATAGATTACTGGATGAACACATATAATTTTTAATTTAAATATTAACAAATAAAAAAACTAAAATATTTACACAAAATGATTTTTTTAAAATTCTTTGAACCTGAACTTACTTAATGTTGAAGTAATTTACTTTCAAAATTATGGATGTATACTTTAATGATTATAATAAAAACATATTAATATAACTTTCAAAAGAAAAGAATTACAATTCAGCATTTCCATTAAATTTTCCTGTTGAAGTTATATTAATCAATGTTAATGGAAACAAATTAAATTAAATTGATGAACATGTTATGCATTATCATCTAAACGCACAATGATATTGTTACTCAAATTTAATACCTGTCAAGGAAGATAGTGCGTTGGCATTCACTTCTTGGAGCTGATAATAGCTTAAATCAAGTGTGTCACATGAGGTTGTGGTAAATCCCTGATCCAGGTTGTGCCATCGCACCAACTAAATTCTTGCAACCCTTGTAAGATGGATCAGTAGGAGATGTATGCAATGCTTTTTGAACATGAGTGGAAATTTTAGAATAGTAAAGGAAAAGGCAATTAATAAAAATGTTTGATGGAGATAATATCGTGTTGGTGATGTTTATTATAACATAACATAATAATCTCCTCAAGGTGTATCACTTAATGTATTTTCTGCAAGTGATCCTCCAATTTCGCAGTTTCAAATATGTAATTCAGTTAAATAAGATAATTTTATCTTGGTATTAGAAAAGGGTGAAAAATTATTTCTATTTAAAGAAAGACTTCACAGCATTGGTAAGCTTACAAGGAGATCTTTGTCAAATTTGTGGAGTTGGTTTCCTTAGAACGCTCAGATGTTCTAACTTCTTCAAATTTAGAAAAATCACCAGAATTCAATTCTGAGAGGTTATTGTAATCTAAATTCACAGTTCTGTTAAATTACTAAAGTTAGGAAAAGATTGCCAACAAGCTGAAGATTTCAATTTTGAATTTTTAAAAAATTTGTTGAAGCTCACCTTTTGCCAAAATCCAACAGCAAACTGGAAAGACTTAAATTTTTAATTTCTAAATCAATATGGTTCAGTTCTTTGGGGAAAGTCAAATTGGTTTTACTGAAAATTAACGACTCTACATACTTTACATCATAAATAGATGAAATGCTGAGAAGTAGCTCTGGTAGTTTTATTGCATTGAATTCAGACTCAGAATAGGAATATTTGAATGAACATAGCACACACATAAGACAGTTAATTCAATGAACAGGCAGTAAGTTAGCAGCTTCATCTTGTTCAAAATATCTGTGCTTCTCACTTTGAACCTGAAATAAATAATTAGGGAAATCAGTTTATTAATAACATCCCTATAACTGTCATTGACAATTTTTCCTGTTTAGATGCAGACCTCATAAATTGCAATAATTAAAATATTATGAAGATGTTTTAATAAGTACAAATGAAAAAAATACATATTCTTTAATTTCCAACTTTCTATTAAAAAAATTCTTAATTTTCAAGGTTTTCATGAGCATTTCCTCTGTAGTTTTCTCTCCCCTTTTTATGCTTCTTTGTATGCTGAAAAACTTGATTTTAAGCCAAAATTAATTTAATCATAGATCAAAGTTATATTGAAGTCTAGGAATTGAATTCAAATAGAATTTGAAATTTTTGAATATTGTAAAGCAAATTATTCAAACTTACCTAATATAAAATTGTAGGACTGCACATATCAACATTATTAATAATATTGATGCATTTAGAAATTTTTAATCTATTTTTATAATTTGATTTAATTAATAATTTTTTATTTTTATAATTTATTTTTCTAATTTAAAAATGCTCTAATCTTTGGTGACTTTAACCAACAAAGAAATTCAAAAAAAAATTTTTTTTGTATTATTGAAAAATATTTTACATACAAAATTCAAAATATAATGATGTATTTGAAGATTTATATAATTTACATGATGAAATCACGAATGATATCTTTCTTTTTCATTGTATCGAAGACAAATTATATAAATTCAAGTTTTATATTTTTATTGTTAGAACATTTACATTTTAAAATGAAATCTTTAAGCCTTTCATTTTTTAAATTAGCACAGTTATAGAAAATATTATCATAAAACATAAACCTATATGTGCATAAAATAAAAAAAAATTAAACATGAGTCTATGAAAAGGCTCAGAAGACTAAATTGCATCATTTGTCGACATACTTTTTGTGAACATGATCTCTGGGAAAATATGTTGAATAACACTTTCACATATTACTACTGATGTTCACATCAAAATGATACGGTTAAAATATATTAATTTTTTGTAAGAATAATATAGTAAAAATTATTATACAATTATGCTTACAAATTTGTACAATTTCTTTTTCAGGAAAAGTATTTTGGTGCTTGCATAAAAGCGTAACATAGCTTTTTAAGCCAATTGAATTTCTAAAAAAATTTCTTAGAATTAAAACACTTATTTTTTGAATTTTAAGTAAAATTTTTCATAATTAGAAAACAGCTAATTATAGGTAGCATGTTAAATCTACTTAAATTTTGGAGCAAACTTATCTGTCATGCTGCTAACAAGTAGGTTTTTTTTAAAATTCATTTAAAAACTAAGTAAACAGCAAAAAAATTTCAACATACTTTTCCTTTTTATATCTAAATAAGGCATCAAGTAAAAATAAATAGATTTTTAAAGTCAAATGAATAATCAAAAAGTATAAAAACTCACTATAATTATTAAAACCTCAGATGTATATAAATTAATGTATAAAAATAAAAATGTAAAATAATTTAAATTTTAAATTGCACACGTTAACATTTTGCATATATTTAAAATAGCATATTTAAAAAATTTATACTAAAATTGTTTTTAAATATGATCATGGAATTTTTTTGCAACCTTTAAAGTACTGATAGCTGAAAATTTTCATTCTCATAACTAATTATTTGATTATTAAAATAATTTTCTTTAACACTAAAACTATATTAATATTTAAATAATTATATTTTTTTTATACTTGCAAGCAAAATATATTAATGTTTTGAATAAAGTTAACTATTTTATATACAAATGTATTATTTTAACAACTTTTAGTTACTGCCACAGAGTTTAGTTTATTATTTTAAATAATTAATAAAATATCTAAGGAATTTCATTCATGCTAAATAAAATATTTATATAGGGCATTTTGAATTTAACACAGCATATAAATTTAAGAATTTTTTTAACAAATAACTAAACTGCAAAATTCAAAGTATTAAAAATTTACAATAACTTTACAATATCAACAGAACAATTTAATTTTATTCTAATGAATATATATTTCCTTCCTTGAAATTAAGAAAGGAAAATAGGAAGATAATTTCTTCTGGATTTATTTCCTGCTTTTCTATATCAAAAAGATAAAACAATATCTTATGTTACATTTTTCTAATAAAATTCCAATTTGCTAAATAAAATTCCAATTTTTGCTAATCATGTTTATCAATTCATCTTAATAATAAATTCAAATTCTAAATAAGCTTACCTTGAGCAGGTTTTTAATTTCTTTATTAACATGGGACATACTTAAACAGGACAAGACATGGAAAAATAACAAGACATGGAACAAAAAAAATCTACATTGCTGGGCACAGAATCAAAGATAAACGACGGTAAATCAAAGACGGTAAACAAAGATATTCGTGCAGTGCGCCCTCTATAGACATATAGTTGCAACATCCTATATAGTTCAATTAAATTTAGATAAATAATGGAAGGTTGTTAAATAAACATTTTATAAAAGAAAAATTAAAATAACAATATATAATGCTGAAATTATATAAACTTAATGAGAAAAATGAAATCATATTAAAAAATACACCTCATATATTGCCATTAACATTTTATAACTGTTTACTGGCAGCTTTAGTCTTTGATATCACATCTTCTAAAGACATTCCAAAAATTACAACAGTTTTTTCTTTAGATCGTGAGCCCTAAAAATTAAAAAGAAACAAAAAATTTTACCACTCAAAACAATATGTACCTCATTTGACAAATCTATACTAAATTTCTACTTATATGTTTACGAAAATAATTTAAACTATTTTATTATTTTTATTGTTATTAAAAAAATTTAAATAAAAAAAAACTTTTATTACAGTGTTAAATGAGGAAAGATTACAAATTACTTTCACTTGAATTAAAGACATACAAAACTCACTTTGAATTAAAGAAAATTTACTTAATAAAGTGAAAAAAAATATTGAAGAAAGTTTTTAGAGATTAAATGAGACAATGAAAGCAAATTTTAAGAGAAGATTCATAGATTTAAGAATATTTAATTTAAGTAATACCTTCCAAAATATAGCATAATATAGAATTTTATCTGGGAAAGATTATTGAGCTCCAAATAATAAAAAAGCCGTTAGTCAGTTAGGGAATTTTTCAATTTTGTTTATTAAGCGGAAACAAGGAAATTTTTGTAAAGGACTGATTTCCCATAGTGATTCACATCACTACCCAAGATATTTTATTACTGAATATAGCATATATAGCTCTTTAATAATTTCTATTTTGTGTCTGGAAAATATTTATAAAATTTTAAAGTGAACAATAAGTTTTAAATTAATTTGTATACAGAATAAACTTTTTTGAATAAACTATATATATGTATACATGCATGTACATATAAATTTACATTTTTAACTTCAATACATAATGCATCAAATATTTTAATATAAAAATGAGCTTTATAAAAATACAAAATTATTTTATTGTTTCTAAAATTGAAATATTTTGGAATTTATAAATATCATTAAAAATAATCTAAAATCAAAAGAAAATTAATTTGCATATCAAAAATAAATAATCGTAAATTATAATTTAAGAGTTCCCATTTTTCCAAAGAACGGAAACTAATTTATTTTCTTCGATAACTATGAATTCTATACTTCTACTAAGTTATATTTAAAATCACATATAAACATGATCATTAGAATGGAAAACAATATTTTAATAATTAATCTCTTCAATTATATTCAAGTATTGTTTTAAATCATTTTAAATGAAATGTGTACTTTATAACATTGTTTTTCCTTAATTTTATGAGCCATTATATTTATATAATAATTTTTGTTTTTTTATGAAAAATTTAAAAGAATATCATTTGAAAATTTATATTTCATACCATGAATAATGATTTTGTTAAATGTAATCACTGAAATTACTATGTTGGTTGGTTAAGTTTTCTGGCACAAGGTCCAAAAAGGACAAGCTGCGCCAACTGAAATTACTTCCTATATCACCACCCAATTATATTGTTAATTACACTATTTTGTTAATATCGTTATTATTGTTCACTTGCTTTTGAAATATATTTTGACAAGAAGCATTGATATCAATTTAAAGTATAATTTGATTCATTTATGAGCACAAATAAAATAAACTTATCAAGCTTTATATGGAATGCAAATTAGTGATAATTCATATTTCTAACAGTCGATTAGTGTGTTTACCAACAGATTAGCTAATCATGCCTTGCATTTTGTAGGAATAAATGAAAAATTAGTATGTGTAAATGAGTGAAACACAGCTATTATACTGGTGATAATGTAGACTTGTGAGGAAAACCTAAAATTATATATATATATATATATATAAACTACATAATCCCATTTCAGTTTTTTTCACCCAAATAAAATTTGTACGAGTACAATATAGGAAGCACTTTTCTAACACAACTTTTAAATTACAAATAATGAACTGCCAATATCTTTAAAATAAATACATTTTGCAATAGATGAAGTTAACTATCATAAAGTTAAAAAAAAAATTATATCCAGATTGTTTATGAAAATTTGTTAAATTATATACTGTATTTATACGAATCTAATGCGTCATCGATTCTAATGGGCATCCCCATTTTAAAACTTTAAATAATAAAAAAAATTGTTTGTTGGCATATGTAATGTGTATCAATGGTATGAGGAATTTATTGAATCTTATTTTATACAACAATGGATTTGTGTATAAACTATCAATCAATGGTATGATAATTTTATTAAAATTTAAATACCATATTTTAAACAACAGTGGATTTATACATAAAGTAGCAGAACACAGAATTAATCTATTAGTGGGCTATTGTTGTGTGAAACAATCATTGTTAATTACCACTACCGTATATACAGTACCTATCGTAAAAAAAAAAACGTGAAATAAATCGTAACATATCTATCTAGCTAAGAGTTTCTATAATCAGTGATTAATAGTAAACGTCTTTATTCACTAATGTTTTCATCACTGGAATCCTCGCAGTTCTCTTCATCAGAAGCAGATTCATTTCTTCTTTTCTCATCGTCATCCTGGCGTTCCATAGCATGTCATCTTCACTGCCATTCAATGAATTTGAAATGCAGCATTTCTTGAAAGATTTCACAATCATTGGTACTTCGATGCTTTTCCAGGCAGCAGAAACCTAGTGTGCAACAATATGCGGCGTAGCACGCTTAATTTTTCATGTCGGGGTCAATTCATGGTTTGGCTCACAAAATCATTTTTCGCACTTCGACTGAACATACCCCTTAAAAGGCTTATTTATACTAACGTCCAGGGGTAGTAACACAGACGTCATCCCTCCAGGAATGATATCAAGATCACTGCTTAGGCTGTGCATCTTCTTTTTTACGTCGGCAGTGAGATGACTATGAAATGCATCCAGACAAAGCATTCATGGTGGATTGTAGAGCCCACTGGGATGGCGTTCCCATACATTTCGGAGCCAATCAAGCATTAATGATTCTGTCATCCACCCCTTCTCTTGGTTTCGAATTAGGATATCATCTTGTAACATATTTTCATTCTTAGGGGTTTTAGAGCATGTTTTCCGTTTGAAAATTAAGAAAGGGGGAACTTGGCACCCACCTGCTGTTATTGCCAGCATCACTGTTACGCATTGTTTTTCACATCCGGAGTTTTGATGATAACTTCCTTAGTCCCCTTCTCTGTAATGGTGTAGTTATGAGGCATATCAAACCAAATTGGCATCTCGTCAAGATTGCCAATTTGCCCCATTAAAAAAATTCTTTTTCTTCTGATGTGTGATGACATACCGCTGAAATGCAAGTAGTTTTCCCTCAAAATCAGCAGGAAGCTTTTGGCATATTGTTGTATGGCATCTTAGAGATAAGCCCATCCACTTCATAAACTGATCAACGGCTAACCTTAAACTCTTGTTTCGGTATTCCAAGAATTTCAGCTTCCTCTTTCGCTTTATTTCTTATGGTGTCACTAGTTACAAGTTGTACATTCTTCCTCCTTTCACGTACAAATTCCAAAACTTTTCCTTCAATTTTAGGGTTTCTTCCTTTGCGAGGACCAGAGAATTTCTTTTTACTTGCTTTACTTGCAAACAGTGTCAATTTCTGTTGCCACAACAAACAAACATTGCTCTCAGCTAAGTTGAACTCTCTCCCTGCCATTCTATTGCCATTTCTTTCAGCATAAAGAATTACTTTATGTTTGAAAGTAGCGTCACATGACATTCTTCTCTGTTTGCCCTCCATTTCGTTACTATGTATTCCGCAGTTTGTATCCTCTATGCAATAATGTGTCAATGATAAATGTAACGGTAAATGTATTCGAGAAATAAAGTAATCTATTGTTATGATTTAAATTTGGTTGACGTCATCGGCGAACTGCTGACCTTGCACTCGAATCTAATGCGCACCCCAATTTAGAATACTACATTTGGCCAACAGCGATGCGCATTAGATTCGCGTAAATATGGTACATCTACAGAAATCAATTTAAAAAATAATCCTTATACATAAGATACGCAATTTTTATGAGATTGTCTATTTCATTTTATAGCAAACATTTTTTATAAATGAAATCAAAGTGTTCAGTTTTATTTTGTAGAATAATAAAATAAAATAAATGATTTTCTTTAACTAAAATTGTAATTTTAATATTTATATTTTCAGTATAAAATATTAGCTTTTTTCCTCTTAATTCTTTATCTATTTATTCCTTGATAAAAAATTTTAATATCACAATATTGTTGTAGTTTTTAGTTTAATAAAAATTAATAGTTAATCTAATAATGAATTAAGTGTAACATAATAAAATATGAATTTAAATTATCTTACTTTTTCCAGAGTTACGTCACTTTTTCTTAACTGCAATATCTCAGCTAAATAACGGATAAGCTCTTTATTTGCTTCACCATCAACAGGAGGAGCAGCGATTTGTACACCAACATTATCGTCACTAATGTCTACAGTAAAATTTCAATTTAAAAAAATAAAGCTATTTTAACTTAAAAATGTATTTCCTATGTGGGATTGTATAATGTCTTAATAATTTGAACAATAATAAAATGAAAATAATTAATCTCAGAAATGAATAATTATTAATTAAATATGAGTATGTGAAACATTAATTCCACACAATATATAATTATTTTTAAGAATGAACAAGGATTGAGAAATTTATTTTTTTGCACAAATAAAAAAACATTTTTTTAAGAAATAACATTTTCAAAAATGTTTAAGGAAAATATTAGAAGCAAACTTCTTTAGGAAAAAATATACCACTGAATAAAAACAATTGATAATGAAAAAAAATATTCAAACTTTTTGGCAATTAAATAATAATAATTCAGAAATGACTGTTATTAAAAAATATTTAAAAATTATTCAATAGGATAAATATTTGACTGTAAGTAACTTCTTATGAGAAAGAATTATAACAATTGTTATTGTCAAACTTTTTGAAAAAAATGTTGAAAAAAATGAGCAGAATGTAAAATTACTTAAATGGCATATAAACATCCATATTGAATTTAATACATATATTTTTATCCAATAATATTTTTCATCTAACCTTACAGTGTAGAAATTTTGCCTTTATTAATTTTCATATGCGTTGGCCACGTTTGTTCCTTAATAAATATAAAAGTAAAAGAAATAATTAAATAACAATGACATGTCATATATCATAAATAGGTACCAATTTTTATAAATTTGAATTTTAATAAATTACATTTCATATAATAATTTATTGAAATTATCAGTTAATAAATGTGCTAAAATACATTCATAATTTAGTTTTATGATTATTAGAAATCAGAAAAGAATAAATTGTTTAATGACATCGAAATATTTAAACACATAAATAATGTACAATCAACTTCTGAGCAATGAAACAATTTCAGTGAACTATTATTTTTTGCTTAAATAATATTAGGTCACTAAAGTTGATCATCTAATTTATTTTATGAAATAATGTATCCAATTTAAACATAGCTTGATGTCTTAACATTGTACTTGTCATATATGTAAATCTTAATTGTATAGCTATAACTATGTAATCATATTATCATATAAATATTGCCTACCGGATCTTCTGCCTTCAAAAGTCATTAGAAAACCTAATATGCAGCACTGGGAAGTGTATTGTGGATATTTATAAATATAATAAATTATTATTGAGTGCTTAATGTTTTACTTGTTTTCCACTAAAAATGATATAGTGCAGTTCAGTGAAAATGAATTGTGAAATGAAACTCCAGTAGAATAATTGAAGTTGATAAAAGATTCAATATTCTGCATTCATTAAGTTTTGAAGAAAATGTAACTAAAAATTTTAAAAAAAATCGAAATAATGTTTTGAAATTTATATGATTGCAAGTGAAAATAATTAAAAAATCTGTAAGTACAATTAGTGATTTTATTAAACATTATTGGAACTGATGCTCTTGATGTTTATAATACTTTTGAATTGATTGATGAAGAGAAAAAGAAAGCTGATATTATTTTGAAGAAATTTGAGGAATATTGTATACCCACAAAAGTAATGAAAATGTAGATTGTCATCTCTTTTAGCTGAAGCTGATGAAAATTTTGGTGATTTTAGGTATTTAGAAAGAGAATTTAGTAATTTCATTTAATGGATTAGGATATTTAAATTTTTAATCCATGATGTATGGTATAAAACTAAAATCTAATGTTAAAGGTAAAATAAAGCCATATAGGATTCTCCCCTTCAATTTAATGCAGCTATTAAAGAATGAATTATTGAGCATGAAAAATGAAATTATAATTAAGGAAATTATAGAATTTACAGAATTTGTAAATTCATTAGTAATAGTTCATAAAATCAATGTGTTTAGATTCCTTTTATTTAAATGTAACTATTTTAAGAAAACATTTTTATTTATTCACTTTTGCACTTATATATAGTTTCAAGCAAGAATGACTGGAGCAAAAAATGTTTTGTATTTTAGATCTAACAAAGCATTTTTGTAAATTCCACTATTATAAACAAGAATTAAATTAATATTTTTTAATATTGTCTAGTAAATATTACTTTTTGCAATTACCATATGGTATCAGCTTAGCACTTGAAATTTTTAATAGAAATTTTATTAATAATAATAACTATTTGGGTCATAATTTTTCAAAAGATTATCTTAAATCAAATGAGAATAAAATAAATTAAACAACAAAAATAAAATCTCAAAATGTAAAAGAATTGGAAAGAATTATGAACTTGCGTTTTTAACTTGTGTTTCTAAATTAATTTCTAATGTTTCCCTGTTAACTATTATTTTAAGAAATTTACTAAAAAAAGAATACTTGGATTGCTATCTATGACAAATATTTTTTCAAATTAAAAAAAGACAGTTCCAATTCTACACTATTTTGACCTGACAAAGTCTACAATATATGTGTTCATGGCTCAGCTTTGCTTTGCTGAATAGCCATTTTTGCTGAGCTTTAAGTGCATTTAAATTATCAGTGTCAAAATGCTTATTTCAAATTCGCTATCCCGATAGAACATAAAATCAAACTACATCATGCAGATTAAATTGCAAAACAATTTGTATTTGGAATTTTTAAAGATGGTTTGAAACAATACTTTATTACAAAATAACTTACCAGTATCTTATTTATGAAAAAAATTTATGCTCAAAAGAATTATGCATAAATCGAAAAGGAAACTTTGACAATAGTTTTTAGCTGTAAAAATATTTCATCAATTTGTATTCAGTAAGTTGTTTACTGAAACTTGAAGGTGCAGTTTTACATTAACAGGTAAATTTGGTTACTATTAAACTACTGAAGAATATATTCACACATTTTGGAATACAAAAATATTCAGATAATGGTCCCCAATTCAACAATGCAATGTTTAGTAAATATACAAAATCATGAGATTTCAAGAACAGAATATGAAATCCCTGAATTCCTCAATCATAAGATAGGCAGACATCTAAAAACTTTAAAGTGCTTTTCCATCCCTTAAATATGAAAGTATCCCCCCCCCCAAAAAAAAAGAAGTCTCATAAAATGCGAAGTTAAACAAACAATTTTGCTATGATAAAGATACTAAATCTGTCGTTTTTATCAAAGGTGGTTTAAGCACAGAAAATCAACTTGTAAAAGTTTCAAATAAGACTTAAAAATCATATTCATTCAAATTAATAACATAATATGGTAGTATATTAATGAGAAACATTCTCAATGGTTTAAAAGACATCCAATATAAAGTAAAGAGTGAGTATGCACCTTCAATAGATGAACCCCCAACATATAACATTGATACTTGATAATGATAGTCTTTGAGCTTTACCTAATCTGATAAACTGATTAAGAAACTTTCATATTTAAAAGATTATGTATAAGCTGAATATTTTAACTATATTTGAATCTTAATTTATTTTTTAATGTTTTTGCATTTTTAGAATTTCTCTGTGTTCTGTTATATTAACCATTTTAGAATCATTAGGAATACTTAATATGAAGCACTAACATGTGTATTACGAGCCTTTGTAAATAAAATAAATTATTATGTTCTTAATGTTCTCTAAGTTTTAATCAAATTTGACAATATTCATAAAATTATTAAATTTCATTAACACAAAAATTGCACTTAAGAGCACAGATTTTTTTTTTTAAAAAATTAATACAATACCTGTGATAATACTTTCTTTGGCTCCAGGTTTAGCATGAATTTTCATAATAACTTCATTTTTAGGTCCACAATAAATAGCACCTTTCTCATTTGACACATTCTACAATAGACAATGGGAAAAAAATTAAGAATTTAAAATAAATAAACAAGCTTTAGTTTGACAAAAATGCATTTTGTAAATTTATTTTTACAAAAACATTCATAATTTGAATCTAAAACAATTCTTAGAAATTATTTACTGTGAAAATATAATACAAATTAAAATAAATACTTTGTCTTCATTAAAAATTTAAAAAAAAATATTTTTACCATCTTTTATGTTATTAATTTTAGATATGCTATGCTTGGTTACTGGATGTTGAAGATGTAATAGTAGATACCGAGACCAAGACTCCTGACTTCGATGACAAGCTGTGCCAGCTAATGCTTTTGCACTCTTGAAGCATAAGATTCTATACTGAGAGGTATCTTTGAAATGCATCTTCCTCTGTGTCTTGTAAATATTTTGAAATTTGTGTTTCCCACAAAGGTTTGCGATACCTATATATTGTAGAAGAACTTTTCAAAAATTGTACATTAGCTGGTAAAAATTGTACATATAATGTTTCAGTGATCTTATGAACCACCTTATTGATATTTTGGATGTTGTTCATTCCATCATCAACTGTATCTGCATATGTAAATAATATCCAAACTGCCAACTATATATGTAAGTAAGTAGGCATTGTCACACACTAGCATATTCAGTCTGGTAGATGACAAAAAGAGACTGCTCACTATCATTTCTTACTAATAAATTTAACAGCGGCAGTAATAATGGAGAACAAATGTCCAGATCTGGATAATAGGAGATTCTTTTTGGTGAGTAAAGATAAGTTTTTCATCACCCTTTAACAGACAGACACATATCAATTATAAACTATTCTACGAGTATCTGCTGACCATGAGAATTAATATCATCACTTCCCCACAATAAATTATGGCTGTTGGGATCAACAAGTATCAAAAATGAAATAGGTAGCTAATCCACAAATGCATTTTAAATTTCATTCAGCAGATGACATCATGTGATAGTAAATACAAACTAATCAAGAAGGAAGTATGCATTTAAACAGCTACAATCTGTAGAGTAGTATTAAGTAGATGGACAGTGCATGGGAAATAGCTAGATGTAAATATACAACTTTAGAAAATGTACCATCATCATAAGTCTTTTCTAAAGCCATTAAAGTCATACATGAACATGCTATTAGTAGATTTTAAGAATGTTTCCTGAAGAGCAGTATATGCAAAACTAAAAGCTGATATTATAGACTTGATGTCATTAAGGTGGAAACACAAACCATGGTATTTCCAAGAAACAAAGGAAATTATATTTTATATTGAAAACTCCTTTCCCAGAGCTGAAAGACAAGTCTTCTGTTGAACCTAAGAATGATGAGACATCTTCTGAAGAATGTAGAGCTACAACATCTACCTCCATAAGCGAGGCTTTATGGGTGAATAGAGAGGGTTTTTCTTACCCAAAGGAGCTTTTTTCTAACATTTTGAATTAGAAAGTGATTTTGATCTTTGTGTAGATGTTGGGGATAACCTCACAAGAGGAAGGGAAAAAATCTGTTAGAGAATCTGAAGATCTGGTGACTTTTCTTGCAGTACTTGGACCGCTTATTACAGATTGTGGTGCACAAGAAGTAATTTGTTTTTGTGCCTCTGGGTAAGAAAATTTAAATTTCACTTTTATCATGGGTGACTTCTATCTTAAACACTCATTGAGGACAACTTCAAGAATAAAATGAATGATTACCATGACAGCTGACACATTCCTCCTTTGCTTTGATTGATTGTAGCTAACTACTGTACCACATGCACAAGTTTAAGTTTGCAAGCCTTTCTCCAGTGTCTAAATTGTTGGCACTGAAAATATTACAATGGATTTGGAATATATGGCAAAATTTATAAATTAAGCTTTGACAAATTGTGAAAAGCCTGAGGTTACAAAAATCAGAATAAGATGCTTAGTAAATCAATGAATTTGTGACATCTTAAGACTGTAATACATTTAACACCAGACTTTCTGATTGAAAATTTTCCAAAAGCTCATCTGTTACTGTATTCAACAAATACCTAGTCGAAATTATATCATGTGAAAAGTTAAGATTCCCATGAAGTAAAATTGTCACCTCTATATTGACGTATTGATAATCGTGACAGTTTGAATAAAATTGTCTACTTCCATCATCAAGTCACTAGAAAGTAATTTAAAAATATCCCTCACTCCCCATTATGATTTCTGATACACTTTTCTGTATTAGAAAAAGGAATACATTTTTTAAGGTTCCTTTATAATGAAGAATTTTGAATTATTAATGGATAATTGTTGCTTTCATGGCAGAAATTAAAAATATTCATTTTCTATAAATTCGAAAATAAACTTAGGTCTTGCCACACTATCCACTGAGTTCAACAAAGAGATGCAGACCAGCTGCACCATTGTCAGACAGATCCTATATACTCACAGTATCCCTGAGGTGGCCTCTCACAGTACATCCCTGATAGTCATCCAGTAAATGTACCTAAAACTTGATTTATTCAACCAACTGATTTGCTGAGGAGCAGAGCACACTTCTTATTTAACTGAATCACAGGTCAAAGTAATGTGTTGGTCTCTGTAGACATCAATTACCTGAACCTTTCTTTCTAGGAAAACGGGTCTCCATGCATGGCAAACACATGGATGATTTAATACCCATAAGAAGCTAATAGCAACAGAGTGGTGATAGGTACTCAAGGAGAGAGTTCAATCCTCTTCATGAAGCAACCATAATGAGGTTGACTGATTAGTTTTCCACTGAATTGTCAATTTTTGCACATGAAGGCTAATTAGACCAGGACTTATGGTTTAAAATGGATTCTGAGCTACTATGAATATTTGAGTCTAAGATGGGATTCAAACCTATAACTAATGAACTGTTAAACCAAAGGCAAGGCAACCACAATGAGAAAGAGTAGGAGAAGTAAATAAAGAGAAGGATAGATCACAGGGATACCTTGGTATTGTGATACCATCATTAACTTAAAGAAAGTAAACCCCCTAAGAGATAACTTAAATTTAGATTAAACAATTTTTTAAGTAGCATAATTCAACAGTGTTCAAATTTTGAAAATATATTTAACTTTATAATTTTATAAATTCAATGCATAAAACACACACATCAACTACATTTAAATTTGAATCAAGCAATATTTAAAATGAAATGATTTAATGAGAATTCCAGATTTTTCTTTAAAATTAATTGTATAACTTCTTGAGCACTACAGCTTGTCACAAGTCACATTTGTTTAACTTGAAACAGCGTCTAGATTCTTCTGCTCCGCTAGTCCTGCACTGAAATACTCAAATTTCTTATCCAGGTTATCTAATTACTTCAATTTTATGTACATGCAGTGCTATCCAATTATCTGACACTGAGCCTGCCTCTCTCTGAATTTCGCAAGAGATATTTTTTTTAACTGGGTTTAAGCCATTGTAGCACTAAATATGTCCTAGCCATTTTAATTAATATACTTTAATTATTTTAATGATATTTAGATCTTAGGATTTAGTTTATAGTTCAGTATTTAAGAAATTCTTCAAATATTATTTTCTTCCACAACAATATGTATTTCTCAAAACAGTTTCATTAGTTTAATAGTTTATTTTTCCCTTGTTAAAACCTTTTTGTCCAATAATCATTTCACACCAGATTATTGATCTTATACCGGTTTCTTTTGATCTTAATGATTAGGTGTTTTGATTTAAAGTGATTTCTTAATTCAAAGAAATATTTATTTGCTACTATTATTTTTGATATTTTCAAACTATTTTTTGTTATACTTGAACATAAATATTTGAAATACTTAACATTTGCAAAACTGTAGTCTTCTGTTATTAGTGGTTGTGTATCAAATGTTATGAGTAAAATAATTTAGCCACCTAACATGAGATATTTATTTAATACAATTGATCTTACTTATTACTTCAAAATGACTTTTTTCCAATTTGATGAACTTCCAAGCTTGAACATAGTAAAAATCTAATTCTTATAAGAATTAGATATCAATTACATAGATATTTAGTATAGTGTACAGTTTTAAAAAATGAAATTCATCTACATGTTTTTATTTGAAATTACCAAATATTTTATTCATTTTATCGATATTGCCTAAAAGGCTTCTCTAAGCATTTCAGTTAAAAGAAAGAAAACTTATTTCAAGAATTTTTTTCCATTCCTATAATTTATCAATAAAATGTCATATAAAAATTATCAACTACAAGTGAAAATTTCCTCGTCAAAATTTATTTTATGAATTATTTTCCTCATCAAAATTGAAAAGTGTATGTTATGTTTCTTGCACTACTTGGTCTTGATTTGGACTTTCATGACCGAGGGCCCTGGGGTGCGAAGCATATGTCCAGTTAGGTGGTCAGCCTAACGTAAGGCCCCCAGTGTTTAGCTCCCAAGTATGCTTGGTACTCAGTTAATCAGCCCACTGAAGGGATGAAAGGCTGAGTCAACCTTGTCCAGCCCGAGGATCGAACCTCGGACCTGTGTCATGGGAGTGAGAAACGCTGCTACTAAGCCTGTTACGTTTTGGTAAACGGATTGGAGAAATTAAGATTCCTTTATTGAAAACTAAAGGATAATAAAAAAATTTTATCATTTAGTAAGAAAGAATCTGAAATAAATTCATCATTAAGAAAACGTCACTGTCAATTTGTTTCTTCATTATTTATCTGATACAGAAGAAAATAATATTGGCAAACAAATTTAACTTTATTGTTCACAAGCAACTATCATAGCAGATATTTTACAATCAATCTACAAAATTTAAGTTAAAGTTACCAGTATAAATATAAATTAAAATTAAATTTTCTTTCTATAAGCAAACTTACTACTTCCTATAATTCTGCAAATATTTGTTTTCAGTAGAAAAATTTATAGAACTGAAACAAGAGGAATTTCTTTAATACTTAAATACATTTAGTAAACATCCAATAAGTTCTATCAATATATTATCTTTTATTGTTTCTTATACAGAATTACTAACAGATGAATTTTTCCAGTCGATCACATACAATAATTAGTAATAATTTTGAAGCTTCAAATTCAAACAAAAATCTTTTTACTACTGATTCAAAGAAAAACTACAATGCAACATTAATTTTCCTCAAGGATTTGTTACAGTATGATTATTACTACTTATTATTATTTTGAAAAATAGAATTTGAAGTTGCTATCAATTTCCAACAACTTTATTTTAAAAATACAATAATTCAGTAAAAACTGTCTTACCCTTCAGGCACACTACCCTTTAAAATTGAAATATTAACAAAAAAATTTGTAGGTTGTGTTTAGGCCTTAAAGAGTATACAGTGAAAATTTTGTAAAGATTGCACTTACTATTTCAATTTTGTGAGTATTTCATCAAATGGAACACTGAGCTGCAAGGGTCGTAAAAAGTAAACATTGCAGTGAAGCCCGTATACATGTAAATGTTTTTGCATATGAATGGAAAAACAATGCATTTCACATGTGTAGCAGATTTAGCGTGGTCCTGGGTGCACCACAAGAAAACCTGCTACTATACACAAAAAAAGAAAGAAAGAAAAGAAAGAAAAAAAAATTCTGTACAATCACTTAGTTATTCAAATAAGCTTTTGGGGCTGCTTAGAGGAGACTGGTTGAGATAAATCATCATCATCATTTTCACTGACATTCAACACAACATTATCAGACTGAAATTGATCAAGTAGTTTAGGAACATATTTCCTTATATGACTATCCACATGTTCTGATTCACTAACAGAGGACACTTTTTGAAGCATTTTTATTGCTTCAGAAGGACTAAAACCTCTATATGTCATTTATTTGCAATTAACAAATTAAAATAATTAACAAGAAATTAAAATCATAGTTGCAATAAAAGTAAACTAAAAATATATAAATTCAAAAATATATAGATACAATGCTATAAAATGAATAGCAGCAAAAAGGAAAATCAAGAGCATAAAAATAATGCTTCTCTAAGTAGAGTTAATTTGAACTAATTGATATAATCCTATACCCCACTGAGGCTTCCCAATTCAAGAGGCCAAAAAAGGTGTAGAAATATTACCCATAAAAGTAATCCTTCCTTGTAAATTCCTCAACATTAGTTCATTCCACCCAAAAAGAGAGAAAAATGTAAAAAATAAACTCAGCTGTTTATCTCATCAATGAGTTCAAGGCTAATCATACTCTGAATTGCATAATGGAAAAGTGCCATTGCTGCAGTGTTCCATGGGAAAGAACACCTTGTTTTATTAGACAATTCCGCATATACTATATGGATAAAAATTTAAAGTAATATAGAATAAATAATTCAAGGTACAGGCAACAAAATAACACAGAAATTTCTTTTCAAACAATTATTTTTGTATGAGGAAAAAAATTTGGAAATATCCTTCAAATAAAGGGATTTAAATAATCTGCTATAATTGAAAACTATTGATCATCTTATGTAGTGCTGCCATCTATTACCACAATAGAATGTTTAAAGATCATTTTAAATCAAATTTTCTCCATTTATCGTGATATGCAACGATTTAGTAACAAATTAAAATTTGATGTTCCATCACCTGGAACACTGAGCTGCACAGGATTAATCTACATACTATTCATTAATTTTTAAGTATTATTCCAATATATCAATTATTTTATAACATAATAAGAAATTATGATTTTTATGTTAATTTTTGTTAGTAATATAAAATTTTTTCTAATGTTTAATAAAACTATGATCCTGTAGGGAAAAATTATAAAGTATGTATATACACATCTTTCATTTATTTATTTTTAATGTAGTTTGCAAATAGCAAACTGTTGACAAAATCATCAAAAATTCAGTTTACTATATAAATAGCAAAATTTCTGGTATATTACCTTGTTAGAAACTTCTTTCCCTTTTGGATCATGAGCGTTCTTTTTATTTTTAGGCATTGCTTTTCCTAAATGAATGAGAGAATTTGCTTCCTTGTAATTCCAAAAATTTTTTAACAGGTGTGAAGAAACTATTGAACACATCTGGAAAATAGATAGAAGTGATATTTGAAAAATATGAATAAATAATTAATAAAAAAGTGAACTGAAATGAATATACCCTAAAAAAGAAATGTAATATATTCATAAAAAAAATTAAAATTTTTAGCAGCACGCTAAAAAGAAATAAATATTTTTAAAAAACCTTTAAGTGTTATATAACATTTGGAATTACATTTTATTATATAATTTGTGTTTAAAAAAGCTTAGAAATAAAAATACAGACCATCTTTTCCCAATTTTAAAGAAAGTAAAAGAATAAAGCCTCTAAAATAATTTTTACACAAAATTTGTTATTTATTTTCAGATATTCATTTAATGATAATAAAATATATAATAAAGACATACATTGAACTAACAAGTAGATGTTATAAATTTAAATTTTTGTAAGCTTTAGGGGAATAATCTACATAAGCTTCAGGCTTCAGTTCAATAAAGCTTCAGGCTAGATGGCACCACCCACCAAGAATGGCAGCAACTGGCTCTACAAAGAATTACAAAGTACTACAAAATATGGCAGCAACTGGCTCTGGTCATTTTCAGTCTTAGCACTTACCATGATACTAGCTGATATCTATACACTGGGAGTCATCCCCGGAGACAATGACCCACTTTAACGCCAAGCCAAAGGATGTGACCTATTCACTTGATCCCTAGCAACACTCATGGCAGATTAGCCAAGAGTGTAGTGACATACTAGTTGATATATATACAGGGGACTACAATGTATCACCTGTCCAAAGGGATGCTATGCAAAGCGAAAATGTGGGGATTTTGACTATTCATGAGAAGCAAGAAGCAAACAAAGTGGTTGCAGCAACTAATGGAGAGCTCCCTCACTTGTGTGGGATGGAAAGCATAAGATTAGAAAAAGAAAAGAAAAAATAAACAAACAGAGAATACAGATTCCAAAGCACCTTGGGATTAGGGCAACCGTACTCACCTAAAGAAGGTGAACCCCATGAGAGGATTTTAGGATTAAAATTGTAAACATACGATGAAAATACATTATTTTATACATAATGTATAATCTAATATCTTAAACATACTGAAAATAACTTTTGAAATCTGCTAATTATTGAAACTATATGTGGAACACTTTCTAGGACAGCTAAAAATTCAAACCAATTTTTTACAAGAATACATGAAAATTATAATAGCATTAGAAGTAGTAAATTCTTTGTCAATTGTTGTTTTGTACTAAAATACAATTTAACTACAATTGTAATTGTAGTTAAATTGTTTTATCAATTGTTGTGTCCTAATATCATTCATTATATCAATTAATAAATATAATTTTTGTATAGAAAAAATGTTTTTTTAATTAATTTATAAAAATAGAACGGGCTAACAATGTATGAATGTTAATTATATGTCATGAAAACATTTTCACAAAATTTATAAGTCCTTTCAATATTCAAATTTGAAAATTCTTTTCCTTATTTTTGTACTCAAATAATTGGTAAACATTCAATTTCAATAACACTAATAGATAATTTTAAATTATGAACATAATTTATATATATATATATATATATATATATATATATATATATATATATATATATATATATATATATATATATATATATATATTTAAACATCATTAAAAATTTAAAATAAGAAAATTTGAATGAAAGTCAAATATTAATGAATTAAATTTTATTATATATACATTTTATATTGTTAAATAGTCCTATAATGACATTTTTAATTCATTTAATTTTATTTGGTGAGTACTTAAATTTTGTTTCAAATCAACATTATGTATCATATAACACTGTTCAAAAAATTAAAATTTATTTTTGAATAAAAACCATTATATATATATATATATATATATATATATATATATATATATATATATATATATATATATATATATATATATATATATATATATATATATATATAATACTGAACAGTCATAACATTATATCCACCTAACACTTTGTAATGAACTTAACCAGTGATGCAATGTAAGTGATTAAGAGGGAATGAAATTTTGCTTGAATATCATTCCATACCAAAACAAGAAGCATCTGCTTTATAGGTCATCAGTGGCCCAGTGCATTAAGTTGATAGTAATTTCACTCTTTAATGTATACATATATGCAGACTTACATTATATTTTCCTGTATATAATCCATAGTGGCATATTATCTGCAAGACTTTTTTTTAGTAAAAGAAAAAAAGGTTACATAATCTGCAGCATCGTATAATCTGAAGCAATTTTTTCAAGGAATAGTCAAAAATTTATATTGCTGTATATTATTTTATGTGATGTCACATAAAATAAAAAATACACTGTGATTAAAAATATAAAAAAAATGTACAGGAAAAATATTTATTATGAAAAAGATCTGTTTGAACCTAACTCATCACAAAGTGCAATAATTTGAAATGAAAGTATCAGATCAATCAAAAGTGATAATTTCCAGAAGATTCAAATAAAACTTAGTGATGTTTTGTTTTTAATAACTTTTAAAATGAGAAGTTGGACATGTTTTAAAAATAAAATATATTTGTTTTGTTAATAATTACTTGAAAGAAATTGGTAATTTTCAAGATACATCTTTTTTAAACAGAAACTATTGAAAATTTTACTGCTGAGAATTTATTCATTGTTTCTTTTTAACTTGAACATATAAAAAACAGAAACAAAAAGTTGTTTTGGGAATTAAATACATTCACTCAAATACTGAATGGAAAGAATTAATTTATGGAATTTCAATTTTAAGTCTAGAATATTTCTAAATAAATTATTTGAATCAAAAATACCATTTAATTAGAAATTGAAGAAATAACATGAAGCAAAAATAATATGGATAATGTACAATTGTTTTGCTTTATACGTAAATAGTGAAAAGGTTTGTTTTCCAACAAATTTTTAATACACAATGAAAAATAACATTTAACAACAAAGTTGGTTAAGGCTATTTAAAATAAAATACAATATTCTAGGCACAATTTTTTAAAATTATGAGTATAAGTTAAAAAGACAACTAGGATGAGTTTATCATTCAAAAGACAAGCATTAATTTCACAATACGAATATAAAGACTAATCTTATGAGAAATTGAATCATTATCACTGCTTTTCAATCAAGCTTGGTGACAGATCTCCCCATACATATAAGAATATCCCATAAATATTTTAATTTTACATATATTAATTTAAAATTATAAACTTATATTATTTTAAAATTTTAACTGTTAAACAAGGACCATTAAATATTTTATTAAAGACAAGCATAATTTTCATTTCATTCCCATTATCTTAAATGAGAGACTTTCTATGAACATAATTTATATATCTACAAATACTGTTCTCTACATTTTTATAGTAAATATGAATACAAACTGTTATTTTTATCAAAGAATATTAAGCATTAACAGGTTTTTCGCAATATCATAAAACTAATGCTGGTCATATAACACATTAAAAAATGTTATCACATAATTTTCTTTGTATTTAGGTTTTAATAAAAATATACGTAAGTTTATTCGAACATATTCACTAAGTAAAAATTACTATATTTTATTATAAAGAACAAAAAAAAAAAAAAAGAATATAAAGAAGGCCAAAAGAAAAGATGTGAAAATGCATTATATTGCCATTTTTTAAAGATTCCAATGAAGATTTACTCTTAGTTTTATTCTTAGGTTTCCAAAAAAATTAGATATTGTTTTTTTTCATAAGTAAAATCAATTTTAATACAGATTTTCAGTTCTTTTTTATTTGGTTAAATCTTCTTTGGACCCACCCTGACAGCAAAAATAATCCATAGGAGAATGTGTGAAGACAGTAGGAATTTTCACAACTAAAATAAAGAATGAAGTTGCAGTTTATTAGAAAACTTGGTTTTTTATCATTGTATACATAACACTATTCATACTCATACTTTTGTATCAATAACATGAGTAACTTCTAAGTTATTGATTCCATATTTTGAAGTGTATGTTATCAGAATTATTTTCGAGTATATTTGTTAATTTGTTGCCCATAAGACCTTAAAACATCACAGTAATTTTATTCTTTTAGAAATTTTATTTATTTCCAGCTGTGGCAAATTTGTTATACTTTTGTTCATATAAAAGATATTTGAATTATTCTTTGTTAGATATGAGGCAGTCTCTGTTTTTAATCATATAAAATACATAATGCATTTTTAAGAAATAATTGTTTCAATTCTGAAAAGTGTATTGAATGTTTTTAATCAGTAATGGACATATTTTGGTGTAACACATCCAAGGAATAATTTAGAAGTGATTTCATTACTATTCCATTTTGCTGGTGCAAATCTCCCTGTGTTGACAACTCACGGGAAACAGATAAAGAAATAGGAACTGCTAGTTAAAAAAATTTATTTTGAAGACTTAACTATTTTCTCATTATTTAAAATACTTGTAAATGATAAATATGTTTAAAATATATAATGATAAAAGCAGCAATTTTTTATATTGTTGCACATGGTAATAATATTTGGTGATGTAATCTGCGCCAGCGAAATGATAAAATAGCCACATTTTTTTATTATTATTATCGCTTAGCAATGGGACGAAATAAGATTGCACAGGTTCTATTATATATTTATTCGGTCTATTATTACACAATGTCAGTATAGAATAATTTAAAAATCACTGTAATAGTAACAGTTATAAAAATTATGCCTTAATTTCAAGTGATAACTACACTTCTGGGGAAAAAATACTTGATGTCCCTTGGTAAAAATTGGATGATTTTTGCTAAGTTTATTTTTGTATATGTTGGAAATAGCAAGATGGGGTAAAAATTTACCGTACGCTCATCTTTGGCGAAATTTTCAAAAAGTAGCTAAGGGTGACCGTATGATGAATTTCCAATCGGTAAAAAACGAACAACAGAAATGGCTGAAATAGTGACAAATATTTCATACATTGTTGGTATCTAACAATATGCTCAACTTATCTTACAAAAATAACAAAAAACGCAGACTTATAGATTTCAAACATCAATGGTAAAATAATAAAGTTGGTATGTTAAATTATCTATATAATTTTTGATTAAATTTTATATTAATGAATTTAAGTCGGTAAATATTCATGAGAAATTAATGACAAATAGGGTTTCCAAAATACTAGTTTGCCGGGTTTCAAATAAAAATGTTCACCAAATTTGGCGCCAAAAAAAAGCGCCAACGGTGATCGTACAGTAAAACTGATCCGCAAGATGGTGCTGAAAACACGATGGACCAACCAGAAGTAAACAAATATCGCTAACATTATGGCGCTAAATCAGCAAGAAACTCAGAAGGCACCCCTTAGTAAAAAAGGTCCATGGTAACATGGAGTCATTTAATTATTAAGAAAAAAATAAAATTTTTAATTGATAATAACATAATGTTAGCTCTTACACAGAAACATAAAACATACGACTTGTATTATTATAAAATAAATTTACAAAATACGTAAGAAAATTAGCAGGTAAGATGAAAAACCTGAAATTTCCACTCATAAGAAGCTTACAAACAGATAACTGTTATTTTAAAAACAACCATTAGAATAATCAGTTATTTTAAAGATAGCGTTATTTAATAATGGACTTCCAAATCACTCCGAGCTGCCATGAGCAGATGTCATATAATTTGCAATTTTATCTCTTTAGTTGGCTGATTAATTTTAAATTAAAATTATTATCCACTGGAACATCAGTAATAACACGTTTTCTAGAACAGTTGTATGATAACGAAATGCTATAGGGATATTGCTTCTTGTTCAAGGAACTATCTGATGCAAGAAAGAAATGTTGTTTGAGAACTGCTCGTTCTCGTTATTGAAGAACGGTCTGCTATTCAAGTAACGAAGAGAACACTTATGGTTTATGCGACAATTAGTAGCCAAATGTGGAAAACTATTTCGTTAACCATGTTTGGCAGGAGTATTTGTTTTAAAATTATTCCCAAGGTGTACGACGGTGCTGCCGAATGAAATAAGAAGCTTCTCTTCGTACAGTTGACCGTGCATGCGCAAAAATAAACTTTTGTCTTATGAGGCGATTAATAGACAAATATGGAAAACTGTTTCGCCAATTATGTTGGGTAGGAATGCCACAACCTATTCTGCTTTATTTTCCATCAGAAGATTTTTGAATAACTAGTTATCAACGTTACGTTCCAAGGAAGTAACATGTTCTAAAAAGCATCAAATAACGGCTTTTTGAAAAGTTATTCCTAGAAATTCCTTCACACTTAGGCCTTGGAAATTCTATGGAGGAAAAGGAGCTTTCGTGGTGTGATAAAACTGGTTTTTTTGAGGAAATGAGGTGTAGGGGGAATTTTAGTGACTAAGCATCGGAATTTTAACAATTTTTTTTTAATATTTTTTTATTCAAATTTTTTTAGGAATTTCCTGTTTTATTGTACGGAAGTTCAACATTAAAATCTAAACTGTTTTTCATTTATTTATTTTTTTAAAAAAATTGCAATGGATTAAATTAGATTTATAATTTTTTTACTGTCAATTGATTTTTTTCAGTTAAAAATTCTTAAGTAATGTGTATTTGAATAATTTGTTTCCCAACGGTCTTAACTGTGCCTATTAATAAATTCTTTATTACTTTAATTTATAAAATATACCTAAATTTGAATTTTTAAAACCAAACATAATTCAGTTTCTCACAAGTTGATTTTAATTTATTCCTCATCTATTATAAATTCTTTCAATTTTGCATGAGTAAATAAACATTATGTAAGTGTGTGTTCATGGGAAAAAATTTATGAAAGAATTTAATTATATGTAGAATAATGAAATCATATGGAAGGTATTCATACATTATTCATTTAATTATTACTCATTGGACCTCTATCTAAAACTCTTTTGCAGCGTAATAATAAAAAATTATGATAGTTTCAATGTGATAGTTCAACTAATTGATACAAATTATGATAGTTCAACTAATTGATATTAAGTTTTGCTTAAAAAATCATATAAGACTGCAGGAATCCTATTAATATAAAAATTATAAACTTTATAAATATTCTGCCTTTTTATAAGTAAGGCAGAATTTTGGAAAAAAATTTCCAAAGGGCAATTTATTTTATTTTTTTTAAAATTCTAAATGTAGGAAAATTACAAAAATTATGTTAATCAATCAAATTGAATTTACTTAACAACATGCTATCTACATTTTATTATTTGGAACAAAATCACATAAATTTTATTTCAATTTTTCTTATTGTGTACAATATTATTGTTAATACTAATAAAAAATTTAATGATTTTGCAGATAATTTCCTGTAGAAGTTATGTCTGAAAATTTGAATTTATTTTGATATCTTCTTTTTGTAAAAATAATCTCGATGTTTTCAAAATACAAAGAAATTTATAGGTACAAAATACAAAAAATTTATTTGTACATTTTAAACTTTCTTTGAGATGGGGCAAGCTTGTAATAAATTTTATTGCAAGCTCTATGCTGAAACAGTCTTATTATTTTATCATATTGAATGTTAAAAATTTATATATCAATATAAAATCAAAAAAATAATGGAAAGTTGAAAAAGTAATGATTTTTTAAATTGATAGGATATATTTTTAAAAACTTGGAAATTTAGGAAAAAATAATTGTTATAAGCATTTGTTTTTCTATTCTTCAATATATTCAACATTAATTTAGAAAAACGTTGGTTTTAAATTATAATAAATTTATTTAAGCCGGAAAAGTAATGTTTTTGTATGAAAAGATTCTTACTTTCTTTGTTAGCGATACAAAGCATGCCTGTAATTCTAAATTAATTAGTTTTGCAAACTTAAATGATAATATATAATATTAAGACTGTTTTTAATATTAAGTTTGTAGATCTTCACTTAACTAATATACTATAGAGTTGCCCTGACTTTGTTGACATTCGTTAATACATTTTATTTTTTACTCAAACAAATAACACCATATTCTTGCAGAAAAAATAGTTAGTAATTTAAATATTGTAACATTTTATACTAAATAATAATTATTTTACAAGTTCATATGTATTTTAAGGAAATAAGATATAATCATTCATAAATTGGACAACTAATTAATTTGTTTGGATATACATATTTAATTTTGAACGGCATTTTACTTCTGTAATTTCTATAATCAATTTCATTTTTATGAAACTTAACATTTTTTATATCAGAATCTTGTTATAATTAATGCAGATTGAAATAATAAAACTAAATTTAAACATTCCATGATTTCTGGTCTTATTTTTTTAATTTACTATTTCATTCAGATGTTTTTGCTCTTTGTTTTCATAAATTTAATTCTTAAGAAAAAAATTTGTTTGAAATATATAATAGACTTATTATTATTTTTTAGATTTTAATCAACCATATGTCAAATATACCATTTTATGTTTAAAGGTAAATGTAACGGATTAATTTTTTTTATTCAAATAAGAATAATTAGGTAAATGTGATAATCATTTTATAACAAGAATTTTTGTGGTTAAAATTATTAGATTTTTTTTTTTTAAATCTAATATTGATGGTTTTGAAAATATTTATTTGTAGAACAGATTAGTAATCAGTTTATTTTAAAAATAATTTTATAATAAAATAATTACTTAAAATACACATTTTATAATAAAATAATTGCTTATAAATACACATTTTATAATAAAATAATTATTTTCTGTAAATTTAATTTTTTATATGAAGTATGATTATGTTTTCAACTTATCATTAATACACCATTTGAAAAGAATACCTTCTAAAGTGTATAAAGCTATTTTTTTGGCATAAAGATTTTAATCAGTCTTTAAATATTAAATAAAATTCACTTATTCTGCTGTCGAATAATTTACTGTTTAAAAATTTGATGAACTAAATTCATCTTAAATTTAATTTTTTTTAAAGATGCTATAAATTTTATTAAATATTTATTTTCCAAAATATTATCCATACATCATATAAAAAATTATAATAAATAGATATAAGATATTGAATAAAATTATTAAAATGACTTTTAAAACAGGATAGAGATGTCAGAAATATTGTAATTTCATTTTTAATAAGAGAAATGTTCTAATCATATTTTTATATTATAATCAAATATTATAAAAAATAGTACTAATTAATATTGATATAGTAAAATAATGACTTTGGTGCAACGATTAATATTGTTAATATATTTTAGTATCAATATTATGTTTCTTTAAAAAGAAATGCTAGTCAAAATACAAGTATAATTTTATCGGATCCAATTTAAATGACTATCATGTTACATTATTGCCTTAAGAAGTTACTTTTGTTTTGTTAGCAATATTTAAAATGCATAGTAAAAAAAAAAAATTAAATTGATAATAAAATAAAATGCAACATGCAGTAAACTTATTCTGTATGTTTTTTCCCAAAGCACAAAAATAAATCTTTAAATTAAATGAATTTGAAAGATTAGAACCTAAAACGAATATTATTAATTATGAAAAACCCATCGATTTTACAGAAACAGGCAAGAGCTCTTTCATTAGAAATTAAGTTATTACTATTTGGAGAAATTTATTCGTCTATCTTAATCATATTTAGTTTTTAAAGTGTCAAAAACAATAAAAACAGAATTAATTTAACTAAAGTAGATGTAAGTAATTAGGAAAAGAAAAAATTTACTAGAGTAAACTTGAGGGAAAGGAGGCAAACGTTAGCAGATACCAATTTAAAGGTATTTAGAAGTTTAAAATGTATGTGGTAATAAAATCTCCTAACTTGATTAGCTTAAAAACTAAAATTAATATCTGTTATATAAACTTGCATTTCATTTAAAAAATAGCAAATGCAAAGATTATTAAATATTAGAGTTGGATTTTGGCGAAAATGATGTTTTAAGTATTTGGTGTAAAAAATCAGTTTCAGTTTTCAAGAAGAAAAAAAGGACTTCAGGGAGTGGGGTTCAAGACATTAGGACTAATTTATCAATTCACCTATTAGGGAGAAAAAATAAAGAAGTGGTTTCTGCTATAAGAAAATATACAGTGTCACAAACAATTGAGGATACACCTTACTTTTACTTGATAAATCCAACTTTCTATCAAAATAACACATTAACTAGAAGTGCGAACATAATTTTATTCTTAGACATAACAAAAGGTTTAATTAACAGTAAAAATAAAGAAAAATCAACGCAAAATTCTAAAAGAAAAATTGTTAGAGGCATTTCAAATAAACACAAGCAGATTTCTACCTCAAAAAATTGAGGATACGCCAATGAAATTTTTGTGATATATCACATACAAAGATAGTGTCAATATTTGGTTGCATGTTCTTTGGCTTTCATAATGTCTTCCAAACGTCTTGGTACCAATTCGACCAATAGTTTGGTGATATCTGGAGATATTTTATCCCATTCTTCTTGTAACTCTTGCTATAATTGGGCTTTGTTCCTAATTTGGTGTTTTTGGACCATTGTTTCGAGTGTGGCCCATAAATTTTCTATGACATTGATGTCAGAGGACTGTGGTGGTGTGCATAATTGTGATTCACAATGAAAAGCCACCACATTTTGACATTACGTCCCGTATGTTTGGGGTCGTTGTCGTACTGAAATATAAAATTTCCATCTAAACCCAATTTTTTTGCACTTTCTTTAAGATTGTAGTGGAGTATATCTATATAAAGCTAATGATTCATTATGCCATCTATAAAAACTAAATTTCCTACCCCATTTGAAGCCATACAACCCCAAGGAGCCACTACAATGTTTAACTGCAGGACATACATTTTTTTTGATCCAAAGCGTTGTTCAGCTTTCTCCAAACTCTCTGACGACCATCGCTTCCGAAAATGTTGAATTTACTTTCATTACTAAATATAACTTTCTTCCAAAATTTATCTGTCTTCAATTGATGCGTTTTTGCAAACTCTAAACGCTTATTCTAATTTTGTAAGCTTATAAAGGGTTTCTTTCGAACTACTCGATTGTTATATCCAGCATGCTAATCACACTCCTCAAAGTTTCAGCAGATACACTTCTGCCCATTATACGAGAAGTTTCTGCAGCTATTTTGACTGCTCTTAGTTTAGGATCAATCTTGATATCTTTCAAAATTTCCCTTTTGACTGCATCACTCAGAATACTTTTTCTTCCTCTTCCACTTTTATTTGCAATTAATCCATTGCTTTTAAATCTTCCAATGATTTTCTGGACACACGAGTGACTTATACCGACAATTTCAGCTATTTCACGATAAGATTTTACTTTCTTAAATAACCTTAATATAAATTTTCTTACATCAATAATGGTCTCTCTCCGTGAAACCATTTTCCATTTAAATTTGCGACGTTTAATTCACAGAAACAACTTCAAAAGACAAAAATAACAGTCGAAAAAGTTTCAGATAACATTGCTTAAACTTAGATTATTATAATAGCAAGCAGAATAAAAATTTAGGGGTAGTTAAACCAAAATTTCATTGGTGTATCCTCAATTTTTTGAGATAGAAATCTGCTTATGCTTATTTGAAATGCCTCTGAAAATTTTCCTTTTAGAATTTTGTCATTGCTTTTTCTTTACTTTTACTGTTAATTAAACCTTTTGTTATGTCTAAGAATTAAATTACGTTTGCACTTTTAGTTAATGTGTTATTGTGATTAAAAGTTGGATTTATCAAGCAAAATTAAGGTGTCTCCTCAATTTTTTGTGCCACTGTACGTTGTGGCCGCTTTTAGGCTGGAAAGTTCTGGTGGATCTCTGCCGTCACTGGCCGCTAATTGACCAGTTTGTTGCAACGTAACAGATACGTCGTGGACGCTGAGTTGGTTGATAGTTTTAATAAAAGTAATAAAAATAAAGCTGAGAATAACAATATTAACAATAATGATGATATTACATTTACAGAAATAACCAGTATTGCCCCAAACGAAGAACTAGCGTCTCAGGCACAAACAGAAAAGCTCTTACAAGAATTGTCTAGACTGCAAAACTTAGTTCAAAATGGCATAGGAAAAATTCTGTTAATAAACTCATAAGAAATGTAAAGCAAATTTGCAATTTTAGTGATTTAGACAAACATTTTTTAAAACTAGGACACAATGAAAAATAAAAGTTCAACCAACTTTGATAGCCAGACACTGTCCTGGCTTAACTAAGCCTTATACAATAATACCTTTAGGTCGACCTTCTCTTTCTTCATGGATTAAGGGAATAAATTGCGAGAGAAATTTAAATTGTAATATTGAAAAAAATACGCCTACATGTATGTTTCATTGTAAAAATCATTGAAAATAAATTTTAATATTAATTAAAATCACTTTAATATTAATTTATAATCTATGTTTAACTATTATATCTTAGATTTTTTAATTTTGTAACATATTGCAATAAAATTTAATTGTTACGGAATATATGTGCATATGTTTTTTGTCATGTAAATATAAAAATAATCTTTATTTTGGTTTATTTACACAATTTTTTATTCACAAGTAATGATTGTAGTAATAAGGTAGAAAATCATTAATGAGATTCACATTTGTGATATTTTATCTATTTTTTTTTTCTACTTATGCATGATATTTTATGAATTCAAAAAGACCTGATTAACAATATTCTTAAAATAATGCTTATTAATGTAAAATATATTAATGAAAACTTATTCAGCTCATAATATAATAGAATTTAAAATTGTTTTGTATAAATTTCTTAATAAGCATTGAAGGATATAAGTCTTAGCAAAGATATTTATCTGTGTTTCTCCTTCCCTTTGTAAAAAATTATCATTAATGATTTATGTCTGTGAATTATTTATCTGTTTTTTCTACTCATACATGATTTTAATGAATTGTATGGAATTTAATCAGCAATATAATAAAATTAATGGAAGCAAAGCATGTTAATAAAAAAATTAATTCAGCATCACAATCTAAGTTAATATAAGATTCAAAACTGCTTTGTGGAAAAATTTTTAAATACTTAATAACTATTTAAGAACTTCAATCTGAGATAATATGTTTAACTGAAATCTTGCATTTT
This sequence comes from Latrodectus hesperus, assembly GCA_037975125.1. Taxonomy (NCBI): domain Eukaryota; kingdom Metazoa; phylum Arthropoda; class Arachnida; order Araneae; family Theridiidae; genus Latrodectus; species Latrodectus hesperus. The sequence continues at coordinate 76,352,318 of CM075858.1, read as the reverse complement.
ATAGTTTTATTTATAACAAGTAATAGAAATTTCACATTTTGTTACAATTTTAATTGTGATGAAAACAGTTACTTAAATAATTAAAAATTTATTAACATTAATTAAAACTAATGGCAACTTTAAACAGACTGTTAGTACTAAACAAATTACTACCATTAAACTAGTAAAAAACTTGAAAAATGTTATTGTTACAATCATAAATATAACTTAAAAGTAAAATATTTTAGATATTGTATTTTAAAATTAACACTGAATTCTACTTTTTTTAAAATTCGACTATTATGGCAATGACAAAAGACATTGTACGTTTTAAACTAAAACATAAATAATATTTATAAAAATGTTTTAATAAACGCACTTTTATTTAATTATAATTAAAAATTCATATAACAAATTATAATATTTATAAACACATAAGATAGTAAAAAAACTGAAAATTATTTAACGTAAACAATGTTGCTGCGCATGCGCGTTGCTTAACCACGTGTCAAATACTTTTGGCACTGTTTCTCTCTCGCCAAAGTTCTGTAACGTTGAGAGTTTGTAAAGTCGCTGTCCACTTGTCAAAGAAGTTCAGCAAACTTCTTTACTGATTCCTGCTCATACATTTACGTAGCAGCAAATTGTAAATTCGATTCTATTAATTACGGTTTTTCAATGAAATATTCTAAAGACATTCGTTTGAAAATGGTCCGTGGTGACCAGGCTGTTTAGAGCATCGTTCTCATTATCGGAAGGTAGTGAGTTCGAATCCTGTCTTAACTAAAGATCCGTCGTATTGGCTGAAGGTGGCTGGGGCATGTTAAATGTGTCGTGGTCGCTATGTCCTCCAAGTGAAATGATACCTCTGGGGTGGTAAGCCAAGTGTTGGGGGTCTTCTGTTTGATCCCTGCTTCAAAGAAACGAGCCCAACTTAGGACTAGGTACAGGAAAGCATGCTAATGCAACAATATTTAAAAGAGATTGATCTATGTAGATCAATTTCTTTAATCAAAAACATTCATCGCTGCTTAACAATTTTGACTTTAAAATTGTGATTTTTTTCATTATCGCTCCAGTTGACCAACAAAGCTATATTTTTTAGCTATTTAAACCAAAATTGGTAAGATTCCATATCTCCATCAAAATTCGAGATCACTGGAGTCATAGCCATATTAAGTTCGGAAAGTGAGCTATAATTCTCACAATTATGACTTAAACCTGTATTTTTTGGTGATGTTGCCCTTTTTATACTATATCTAGGCATGCTTTTAATTTAAATAATCAAAATAAAAAGAATATCTGTACACATCTCGATTCCAATTTTTTCTCTAAAGAATATTATACATTTTCATATTATACTAATTAAATCAGAAAGTATTTAATTTATATTCAAATATATATCAAATGCTTGCATGAAAACATTATTATTTTAAATTCCATCCAACATATTATTTCTCATCCCACTATTTTATTATTGAACTCATGGTAACAATAAGAATATCTGTTTCTTTTCAGGCTGAAATGTTGAAAAATTCAGAACTTCTGAATCTCTCGATCATATGTATGACTTTGCGATTCTTTGAACAGCATGACAAAGTCTGTTGGAGACGTTATTTAAATAAGTCAAACATCTACCGAAGTATTTGTACAAATACTTACATTTACAGAAGCAGATGCTTAAGAAAATGACAAAATCAAAAAACCATGATGGTTTTCTTTATGCATTCAATGTAAAAAGAAAACATAAATGATGGAATATTATTGAGAAGCTTTCTTCTGTTAGTAGGAAAATATTAGGGGCTACTCAAAAATATTATAAGTGAAATGCAGCCAAATGTTTTGGAATTCTTGTTGCATAACATAAAAATCTCTGGACTGGAAGGCGAACTCTGTTCGTATCAGCACATTCAACAAATACTTCCACTCAACATTTCTGATGATTCTGGAGAATTTAAAAAAATTGATGTGCTTTTAAAATTTGGCCATGAAAACTATTTTGCTAAAGATTATTTAGCTTTCCATCATATTTGGAGAAAGTTTTTCGGAAAATCGTAAGTATTTTATGAAGTAAATTTTGCGTTATGTTCTTATAATTTATTGTGATTCTATACTTTTGTGATTTATGAATTTTTTAATTAGGAAAATAAAGGCCATATTAGTCAAATCGTTTAAAAAAATTTGGTTTTTCCATAAAATATATTTTTTGTTTATACTATTAGTATTATTTCAGTCACAGTATTATTTCTGTAACATATGCTAACAGACATAATGTGTTTACTCCATTTTCTTTTGCAGCTAAAAGACAGTTCATGTCATTTTCTGAGGTCCTAAGGAAGTTTGTTCCGTAATTGCTTTCTCCTGCCATGTTTAAATCCATGTTGTTTAGATCTACATTTTGTAGAATATCCAATACTTGAATTTTAGAGGAAGCCAGACTTATGGCTTCTGTATTCAGTATATGCTGTAATTCCGAAAAGGCAATAAGTCTTCGCTCAACTTGAGCTGAAGAGGAAATAAAAAATTTTTTTTTCTTATTATATGAAATTAAATTATAACTTATAATTCTAATGAGAAAACTTATCCAAAAATAAATTGAGTTAGTTGGTTTTCAATCAGCCGGCAATTGTTCAATGAAGAGCTAGCTGCTTCTCGTTTCTAAAACTCTAATTAAAGCAATAAACACTGAGTTAAATAAAGATGAGTTTAAATTTAAGGTGACTGGAGAAGATCTAAGTCTTCACAAATACACTGCTGGACAATTACTAAGGACGGATAACACTATCATCAATAGCAACCACAAAATGAAAGGAAGCAAAATGTGGAAAATTAGAATAAGTGCGGAATATAGTAAGAAGTATGCGTTTGCAAATTTTTTCCACGTCTATTCATCACGTGATAGCGTAGAGCTTTAAAGGTTTTGACGCGTGTGGACAGTTGTTGTTTCAAGTCAAAGTTTTACAGGAAAGATTTAATAAACGAAATAAAATTTTTGCCATGTCTTTCCGACATTACTTTGATGATTTTATGCGTGGCCGAATTATTGGAAAGATCGAAGAAGAGCAGATGTTGCCAGGGAGTTCGACATCGCTCACAGCGTTGTTTCACGTCTGTGGAAGTCATTTAAAACTACTGGAATGTGTAGTAGGCGGCACGGGGGAGGTCGTGTTAGAAGTACGACGCCTGCAGAAGACGGATATATCGTCCTATCAGCAAAAAGGGACGGGCGTATCACAGCTCAGCTGGTGGCAAATCAGTTTCTTGCTGCTTCACGAAAGCAGATTTCCTGAAAAATTGTTACCAGACGTTTGAGTGGTGGAGGACTATACGCCCGCAGACCTTTTGTGTGTGTCCCATTGACCAGATAGGACCGTACTGCCCGTTTGCAATGGTGTCGTGAGCATCGCAAATGGACTGAACAGGACTGGACATGCGTACAATTCTCTGGTAACAGTAGGTTCAGTCTGTCATCGGATTGTAGACGCCAACTGATCTGGCGCGAGAGTTGTACTGCTTATCGTCCAGAAAATATCCAGGAAAGGGACTGATATCCGACATGCAGTGTCATGGTGTGGGCCGGCATCATGATCAATGGCCGTATGCCCCTACGTGTGATTGCGAATGGGACTATGACAAGTCAACGATACATTAATGAAGTTCTACTTCCTCATGTTCGTCTTTTCCGTGGTGCTGTCGGTGATAAATTTGTTTTTATGGACGACAACGCATGTCATCGAACACTCGCTGTTCAGGATTGTCTAGACAGCAAGGGTATTCAACGCCTCGTATGGCTATCACGTTCTCCAAATCTAAACCCCATTGAAAATGTGTGAGATGCTTTATGGGAGGCACGTTGCTGGTTGAAATTATCCTCCGACAAACAAGAACACCCTCATCCGTGCACTCCCAGAGGAATGGGATAAATTGCCTCAACAGCTGTTGGATAATGTTGTGCAAAGTATGATACGACGTGTGGAATGTTGCATCACACTCCACGGTGGACATATCCCGTAATGATACCTTTCTTCAAGATGCCTGCTGACTTTTAGATGCATTTTTCCGTATGCAGCATCAAATGTACATTTTTTCTTTCAGATGTTTCACAGCTTTTGTACTTTCTAGAACAACAAATATTCCTTATTCTAATGTCTGAACAGTGTGGCAACTATATTTTATCCTACTAGGCCTCATGTCTCGCTTAATGTTATGCTACATTGCAATTTGTGATCCGTCCTTAGCAATTGTCCAGCAGTGTAGTATAGATAATAACAGGAATTGACTAAATTTTTTAATGAAAATTAAATTGATTATTTGTAATATCTCGATCGAATGAAAAACCAGTCAAAATAGTTATAAAAGACTCATCCATTAATACTCTAGTTGAGAAAACCAGGAAAGAATTAACAGAAATGAATTTTAATGTAATTATAGTACCTCGGCTTAAAATATCAAAAGACCCCTTTAAATATTACAAATTCATTTAAGAAAAACTGAAAATACTGAGGAATTTATAAAATAAAATAATGTTCCGGCGTGGTGGCCTCGGTTTAGCCATTCCGATCCAAGAGTAACGCTTTTCAGTGTTGCAACTGTAAAGGTTGAAATCACGGATCGTCATTCAAGCTAAATGCTTAAAATATGCATAATCCCCATCAAACAAAAGACTGTAAAAACCCCAATCTGTAAATTGGGGTGGAAAACATACAGCAAATTATTTTGAGATGTGAAAATGACCCCACATGATAAAATAAAATGAGTCAAAATATACCCCAAATAAACTGAAATCCTGTAAAAAAAATTTGAGTTATGCTAAAGCAATAAATAAAAATAATGTAATTGAAAAACCAAAGTAATCGTAATTAAATGTCCCTAAGCAAACTGAACATGATACGAATGAAAATTTAATGAATTGAAATAATTTTGGTAATTAAAGAGAAATAATTAGATTTTGTAATATTATCATTAATATGTTCTGTCAAAACTCAAAATAAAAGATAAACTTGAAAGTATCGATAATCAGGCAAATAAATTTTTCACCCTAGTTAATTTCATGCAGAAAAATATAAAATGAGACTCAATTAATTCTAATAATAACTAATAAATTAAAGGGTTTTTAATTTGTCACAGGATTAAAAAATAAAATACCAGAATTAAGAATTTTTGTTAACGATAAAAATCCACACATAATAATACTCTAACAAAAATCTAAATCAAGTGCTGATGAAAACATTGAAATTGCAATTATAATTATCATACGCCAGAATCTGAATTTGGAGGTACGGCCATTTATGTTAAAACATAAAAAAAAAATTCTCAAACTCTCTGTTTGGACAAATAGATGTAACTTTAATTGAAATTCAAACAAAAAGTAATTTAAATATTATATAAAAAATTCTGTTTGTATCAGTCCAGGTGCAAATTTGTTTACCTTAGACTTTAAAAATATATTTTGTCTAAATAACAAAATAATTCTAGCTGGAGATTATAATGGTAAATATAAAAATTGTGGGATTGTACTAAAGCTAAAATAAACGATAATCATCTCTTTAACTTTATTGATATTCTTACTAGATTTTCTAATTGCTCAACCAGTGTAATCGATTTTGCAAAAACCAGAAATTTAAACTTCAGTTTTATAACGGATTCTCTTAAACTATCACCTGACATTAAAACCGTAATGATTTGTTTAGGCTTAAATTTACCAAATTCTGTAATTAAAAATAACTTAAAAATTAACAGGGACAAATATGAAGAAAATTTAAATAATAAAATCTTAAATTTTTCACTAATTAAAAATATTACAGATCTTGATAATAGAGTTGAGGAATCAACAGATAAAATTAAAGTAGCGCACATTTTGAGGCTTTAGTTGGGATTAAAAGTAGAAATTTAAACGTAATACCAAACAGTATAAAAATACTAATTAAAGAAAGGAATAGGGCAAGAAAAACCTGGCAGAGAACTAGATATACCCCTGATAAAGATAAATTCAATAGAATTAACAGTAAAATAATTATAACTATAACCAAATAAATGGAAAAATTACTTAGAGATCTTAGATCCCCAAAAGGGCTCTCTTTGGCAATTCGCTCGTAAATTCAAACCAAAACCAATTTATATCCCACCCTTAAGCATAAGTAATAATAAAGTAAATAACAAAATCATGTATTCAGAAAAGGATAAAATAGAAGTAATCGCTGATAGTTTAGAAAGAAAATTTGAAAATAGTGTTAAAGGTAATGATTTAATCAACAAGAAAGCAGTTGAAATAGTAGATAATTTAAATAATAAAGTAGAAAATACAGAAACTGTGTTTCCAAACAAATAAAAAACGCAAAGAAACTCAAAACGTAAAAAGCACCAGGTAAGGACTACGTTAATAATATGGTTAAAAATCTGCTTTTAAAATTCATTATCCAGCAAACATTTATTATAAAGGCAATGCTAAATTAAAAAATTTTTTATTTCTCAAATAAATGGAAATTAGCAGAGCTTAGACCACTATCAAAACCAGAAAAAATTTTAAATAAAGCTGACAGTTATAGACCAAAAAATTTGTTATTCTCGTTAAGCAAAAATTGCAGTGAATGTAAAACTAGATGGAAAAATAGCGAGAGCAATTGGGTTTTCAACCAAAGCTATCAACAGTACATCAGTTGCCTAAGAATAACTGAAAACATATATGTGGGATTTTAACACAAAGAAAATACAGAAGGAGCAGTATTCTTAGATATGTTGAAAGTTTTCGATAAAGTTTGGATTAGTGGTTTAACTTACAAATTAAATTTTCCTAAAATTCAAGTGTAATATAATAAAATTAATTCAAATCAACCACTAACAAATCAATGTTGACGAGTAAATACAACACGAACGTCAAGTTCACTTTCTAATTAAGTAATAAATTTTATTATATTTTTGCCTTTTCTTTCTTCTCGTTCTTTTCAAATAAATCGGGAATAACTTTATCATACGACAAATAAATTAATTTTGCTATTTCAGATTTATTATTCACTTTGACTAGCTTTTTAGGTACACTTATCCTACAGGAAATAGAATTTTTATTCTAGAGCTCCATAAAAACCAATATCTACCGACGAATAGTTGATTCGATTTTTGTATAAAATGTACTTATCTAAAAAATTATTTGCTTTTGAATACAATTAAAAAATTGTAGTAGACGTTTATTAAATTTTTCACAAATTTATTTATATTTTATTTCTAAATATTGATATTCAAAAAAGATATTATTAACCAGAAGATATTTAAATTTCCAAAAGCTTATAATTATTTCTCTCTATGCTCATTGGCGGAAAGAGTTTGAGACGTCACAAAGAGGCGTTCACTACTAACCAATTGGATAAAAGTGTGCGGTTGCAATGTTTTCGCCACTTGGCATCGTATGATTTCCTTGGCGACTTTCAGCTTTAACTACGCATGCGCTGAAATCTCCGAACGCGTTCGGCTCATTCTGAAACAAAAACCCGAACTTCAGCTTATCGGAATGCTCACGTATAAGTGCAGGGGGTTGCATTGGCCATTCCCCCTCCCCTGTGAATGGCTTAATTACAATTTATTTTTCTAAATTATAGGAATCTTTAAATATATATAAGATATAGAGAGATTTGGCGGGTTTTTATTTGTTGGAAATATTTGGATTAATTGATTTACATACATTTTCCCAATGTCTTGTAATTTTCTCATTTTTGATTATTGATATAATGTTATTCGGTGATGGCTTGCTGTAAGTTGCTTTTTAAGTGGACTGAGATGTGTTTTTCTAAGATTTGTGTCACTGCCCTTTTTATTAAAAATCAAGTTATCTCATAAAAACTAATGTTATTCATCATTTATTTAGCTTTATTACTCAAGTAATTATAATAAAGTACAGTAAAAAATGATTGCATACATACTGTTGATCAAGCACATATAAGAAATTTTCATTTTTAAGTTTTATAACGTTTTCCAATATATATTCCCATAAATTGTGTAAAATATTTTTCCAGCATTTTTTTCATGAAGTGATAAATAAATAAAATTTCAGAATTCAAAATTATATGTAATTTCAGTAACTGAGGAAGTGTTTTGGTGCATTTTGTTTATGCAGTCTAAATGGTGGGCCAAAATGGGATTTTAAAATATGAGGAATAGTACTTAGTTTTTGTGGATGTAATTCAATATACTCTTTGGTCCTTTCTCTGGTACCTATACTCTTTTGTAACCACAATTCATTCTTGCATTCACAACAAAACACTTATTTCATTCTGAAAATAACACAATATAAATATGCTATTTGTAAGCTTTAAAAGTTTAAAATTGGATAGATATTGGCTACATATTTTATTCTATTTGAATAAACATGTTAACTCCTGAATTTCATTTTCCCTATAACCAAAATGAAGGACAATGACAAGTATGAGACCTTTCAGTTCTATTTTATAAATTACATGAAATCATAAAAAAATAAGATTTATATAAATATTACAAAAGTTGGTGACAATAGTAAAATCTTATTGTATATAACATGTTTGGCCTGATTTTCAAAAATGTTGGCAATAAAATTAAAAATAATAAATTGACATTTTTGTGATAGTCCTCAAGATTTGGCATAAGTAAAAAAATATATTTAATCTCAAAACATCAAATACCAAAATATATCAGAAGAAAAAGAACAAAAATACCTCCTAAATGTCACCAAGTCTACTGTATTCCATACACTGATAGAATCATAAACTTGATGGTGTAGTGGTTGTTCTTTGCACTCCCACGGGACCGGCCCAAGGCTCAATTTTTGGGGCTAAGCAAGATAAACTCAGACTTTCATTTCTTGGGTGGGTCGATAAAACCAAATATCAAATACTGAACTGAGTATCACTCTTTGTACAGTTAACTTTTGTTCTAGATCATTAGTTAGATACATCCAAATGATTGTTTTGTACTCAAGTTATAAATCTAGGTTTCAACAAATATTGCAATAGTTATTGGAGCACAGGAGTTGAATTTTTAAATTTTTTGTTAGCATCTGATACAAGTATTCTCAACTTCATATAAATTGTAGATGATCTATTGTGGGAATGCACATGTAAAATTAAAATTATAAATTTATGTAATATAAATTAAAAATAAATTAATGTAAAATTAAATGTAAATTAATCTAATATATAAATATTCATGTGAAATTAAATATACATGAATCTTTCAAAACATGTTTCTATTTCATAATTTGCCAAATGAAAATCAAGATGGAGTGATTTCTCACAGCATCAATGTATTCCTTCTACACTTCTTGGTTGATCCTCCCAAACATTGTCACTGAAATTCTTATGATTGGGAAAATTCTTTAAACCAAATATAAATAGTTGCCACTTATAATAATCTATTTCCAAACATCAATTTTATTTAATATGGCTGCACTGTTCCTATTAAATATTGTTTAAAAATCATTAAAAGTAATTCCTAAGAAGCTCCTATGATGTAACTCCATAAGTAATTTTTACTTCTGCTTTCCAAAAATTTTTAGTAAGTAGAAAAGAAAATAATATTCAGTGATAATCAGTTCAAGGTTTAACTCTCATCTAGTGTGTAAATGTTTACTCAGATTCCAAATCCACTTTAAATACAGACCCTTTTTAAATAAGTTCACATGTGCACCTTATCAACAACTCTTAACTTTTTTTAATTAAAAACCCTTTAATTATGTGCATATAAAATCAAAGCATTTCAGGTTATTCTTTTTGTTAAATAAATCGTATACAAACTCTTGATTTAACACAACAACTTTTTGTTTTATTCAATTTATTCCCATATAAAAAAGTTATAATTAACTCCACACAAGGTATGGCATAGAGAAAAAGAATCAAATCAATATAGTTTCAAATAAATTACGTAACGGCCTCTCTTTTTTTCTAACTGAGCCCGTGATATAAACGAATAGTCGGAAATAATCGGATTTGGTTTTCCGAACGAGATGGAAGTGTTCGTAGATTTCAGCGCAAGCGCAGTTTGAGGTTCATTTTCTAACCCTTGTGTCTTCTAAGGGCTTGCGATCTGGGATCGCAGTTAGTTGCTCAAACTTGGTTATCTTCAATGTGCAATAAAGTCACCAAGCACGCATTTATCTTTAAAATTTTTTAAATAGAATTAAAATACTTCATTTAATATAAAATATCGACCAACGAATAAGAATTACTAGCTCGTTTTGTAAAAACAGTTTAGAGCTTGCAGTTTTAGTGATTAGAAAGGAAAAGACAAACCGGGCTATTATTTCACATGAATTGGAAAGTTTTAAATGAAGGCCGATGATATTTGTGAGAATCCTACTCAATATCATGCTTTACGAAACATGTGTGTGTTTTCCATTCCATTCGCGCTCTACGCCAACAGAGTGGATTTTATGGAAATAATATTGAAACCACCATCACAGGAAACATGATTTCGTACTTGGATGTTCATTACCGGAAATATTTCGGGATTTATCGGTAAGTAATATTATTAGATATGTTTATTGTGATAATAAATGTTGTCTTTTTTTAAATATTAAATACTAATTTCTAACCGTAATGAAATTTTTTATTTTAAAGACAAAATACATCAAAATTAAGTTTTGTTTTCTTAAAAAATTCAACTGCAATTATACTATAATAATATACATCAGAAATAATATATATTATGTAATCAAAAAGAGATCGTAATGTAATTGATTATATAAAGGGTAGTTGCAATGTAGTTGTGTGGCAAATATATATATATTTAATTTAAAAGTATCGGATTTTATTTACTCTTCATAATGTTAATATCATTCCCAGAATACATTTTGTACCAATATTTTAACTAAGCTCTTATCTTTAGTAATAATTCTGGTTAGCTAAAAATAATTAAAAATAACTTTTTATAATGTAAAGCTAAAATGTCATAATATAATAGCAAACAATTCTAACACTCTTAAACTAATTGTCTTTTTCCCGTCCAATGACCTAAAGTAATTCTTCTGTTTTACGAGAATTTAAACAATATGTAGCTTACAAAGAAAAAATGTTATTATTTTAACTAAGAAATTTTATTTCGTTTACAAATGAAATTTTTTATGTAGTCTCTTCATTTTATTAACAAATTATTGGTCTGACTTGTGACATATTTGTAATTATTCTTAATTGAAATTTACGTATTTTTACACCCTTTATTTTCTTTCGTGTAGGGATTATTTCAGTGATTTGGGGCGACTGCCAGAGAATTATCCCAGAAAACTATTCAATCTGGTGTTCCTATTGTACGCTGCTTTCAGCGAAGGTCCTGGAGAAAGACAGTGGCGCATTCAGATTACTGCTTAAAATATGGAGCTGTTGTAATTTGAAGATATCAAAAGAGTCGTTTCTGAACTCGTTTTCATGGTGATTGAACCTTAGTACCACGAAAAGATCCAGTTCGTTTCCAAAAAAAAAAAAAAAAAAGGAACAATTACTTCGTCCAATGGGCAATGGAGCCAACTTCACTGAAAAACTTTACCGGCTTACTGGTGCGAAGATAACTCAACAATAATCGCAGCTTGCCAGAGGGAATACAAACGTTTCGTATTCCAAAAAATTGTGGGAGAATATATACATTTAAAAAGGTGTTACGTATGACACTTGGACAAGCCAAGCTCGCTATGCGAATTTAAATCAGTAGAGAGCGTTTTTAGTTTAACCAAAGCCCCACGAAGGTGAAAGTACGACCTTGCTTTAAACTTCTGCGATAGATGGCACCACCAGAGAATCTACTCTCTCTCAATTTTGATCTTGAGGGGAAGGAAATTTTCTCCAGACCATTACAAACATCGTAACTTCTCAACGACCAACTACATGACTTTCGATTTCACAGATTTAAAAAAAGCACGTATGTCGCATGAAAACTCGGTGGGTCTTAGGTAGCATTGGGAATCGAACCCAATCTTTCCAGACGAAATGCCGATGCCTTAATCACTAGGCTACCAAGGCCCCACAGTGACCTGGTTGGTTAGAGCGTCGTTGTCACTATCGGAAGGTAATGAGTTTCAATCCCAGCTTAACCTAAGATCTGCCGTGTTCGCTAATGGCGGCTTGGGCACGTAAAATCTGGGACTGGTCGCATTGTCCTCCAAGTGAAATGATACCGATGAGAGGCAGGCCAAGTATTGACAGTCTTTTGCTTCAAAATCACGAAGATTCCACCCGGCTGTAGACGCCTAACTCAGGGGCTAGGTACAGGGAAGCATGCTGGGGTATCAACAGCCCACGTTTAGAGCATTAATTACTGATTATGTATATAACACGTTGACAGTAACGCGTAAATTTTTTATAGATTATGAAAAATTTTACTTTCTTTTGAAATAAAAAAATCATTGAAAATATAATTTTTAATCAATGTTTGTTAATATGTATTTCATTTTTTTTATAATTAAAATTTCACTAAAGGTATAAAAGTTTTTTTTTAATATTTGTTTAGAAATTTGTTCGGTTTCGCTGACATGTTCATAGTCTGTAAATATGTGAAAGTACTTAAAATAAAAATTACGCAATCAATTATTTCAGAACTAATGTTTTACTATAAACTTATCTATAAAATCATTCGTAGAATATATTTTATTCGTAGGAAAAATATGTCCTCATTTTTTTTGGAAATTAATATCTTTTCACGATATTTAATAACTTCAATTTTATTTAAATGAGAATTAATTTTCAAGAATTTGCCTTTATTTTGCTGCGTTTCGCTTAACTTGAAGAATACTTGAGAAACATTTGGGATGATTCAAAATCTGTTACCACATACATAAACTTCAATTTCTTTAAAAAAATATTTGATTTTGTCATTGAATCTTAGCTTGAGTAATTTTATTGTCTGACTTGAAAAAAAGATATATGTTGACTTCTTGAATAAACATTTTAATTGCCATAAGAGAATTGAAATTAAAAAAAACATAAATTGGTTGATATTAATAAGAAGACAATATGCTGATTAAAGCAGAGGTGCCAATGACACACTAACTCAACCTTAAGAAGAAGAAGAAGACAAAGTTACGTTTAAATATTATTGAACAATTGTTTCGATATGAACGTAGATTAAGTATAAATATAATTTTTGTGTCAGATAAAATCTAAGCAAACCGTGGATAGCTTCGCTGTTAACTTTTCTATGTTTTGATATTGCTTAAAATCTGGTGATAATAACCCATTTTCTTGATGAACCTAAAAAATTTAGAAATTAAATAAACATTCAGTAACGTTTTAATTGAAATAATCAATCTCATTGAAGTAATCAATGTAAACCTCATTTTATTCCTTCTTTAATATAAATTTGGTCATCAGTATAAATTTCGGGTTCGATACCAGCAACTGTTGAATAATGAGATATATATATTAATTTTCAGCATTTCTGTAGGTATGAGTGTTAGGAAGTTTTCCAGATTTATTCGTTTGTGCTATGAGTATACAGCTAATAATCTATGAAAATTATTACAAGAATTTTTTTATGTGAAAATGTTGAAATAGATGCTTTTATACTTTGTAACCAGCGTTATGTTCTTATACTTTGTAAACAATTTATCTGATTATTGTAAAATAAAACCTTAGTACAATCAGTATATAAGTATGGTATCTTGTTATACATTATATGAAGTCAACTTTTAGATTTTTCATAACAATAGATTTCACCAATCTAAACTTAATGTTGCAATCAGAAAATGACTCTTAGTATTAATAAATGTACATATTCTAATCAGAGATAAAAGATCGTATTTTAACATCGATTACAGGCAATGCTGGGTGGACTTATATTACCTGAGCTTTTTAATTGTTATCTTGTGGCTGAAAAGACACAAGTAATAACAAACCTTTCTGCATTTGCAGGTGAAGCCTCTGAAGTAGACCTTCCTGAAAAAGACAAGGGAACTCAGAGGCAATCTTGTAAAGGGGCAGTTATCAATCCTTCGCTTGAGGTAGAAATGACCTCTAAACCATCTTCTTCTGGTGAAAGTCGGGAAGCTATCTCTAGCATGTCTGACTTTCTGACCAGATGGAACTGTTTCAGCAAGACCTTATCTGCTGGAAATGTCATGCGCAAGGGGAAACGGCAGAGCATATCATTTATGAATGTGAGGCTCTTGCCCTCCCTAGATTAACTTCTTTAGGCATCATCTATACTAGAGAGTTATACCTAGACTCCATTAAAGGGTTATCGGACTTTATTAATAAAGTGGGTGACCCGAGCAAATGGAACTAGGAAGCATTGGGTTTGGAGTTAATGGTACAAAATGCTGATAAAAGCAGAGGTGCCCAATGACATACAAACCCAATTCTAAGAAGAAGAAGAAGAAGAACACCGATTAAAATAAATTGAAAAAAAGTCTAGATTAAACAAATTGAAAATATAATTTTATATATAAAATTAGCTTATAATTAATACTTATAAAACCGTTTTATATTAATAAAAAAATTTTTTACAGTTTGATTTTTACACATGAATTTTGCCCTCAGTTGAAGCGGATTGAAAAAATTAGTCTTAAGTAAGAAAATGAAAAACAATTTTAAATAAAGAAAAATGCTTGTAGTTAAATACTTATTCAATTTAGTACAGATTATTACATGAAGCTTGAAATATATCGCATTGATTCGAGATATACAGACAGATGATTTACTGATCTATATTTCCAATAGTAAATAATGTTTTATTTTTGAGGGTATAGGTAAATTCCCAACACCTTCTGGCAACCTTCCATTTCGACTCGTGGCTCGTCGAACTGCGCAACGAGATAAATGCATAAGTGACCTAGGAGTGGAAGATACGTTCCCGAATTCTTGTTCGTAAATCAAACGAAACATTTCTACGCTTTGTTTCGATTTTGTTGGGACCAGAACTCCCAAAGTATCATTTATGTCCTGGCTTGTGATGAATGGGTCAGGCAGCGCTCTCCACATCTGCTTGATAATAGCCAACACTGCATGTCTGTGACCACATTCCGCTTCCACAAGTGCAGCGTACATCATTATGATCAAATAAATCCTCCTGAGTGAAATCATTCCATTCATCTTAGAATCAGCGCTGCAAAATATACAAAAACGACAATATTAAAAAATGATTACAAAGTATTTTACAGAAATATAGAAGTAAAAAATTATAAAAATAGATGCTTCAGAAAAACAGCTATTTCTCTTCTGAAAATGCACTGTTTGGAAAAACGCGGAGCAGTAACGATTGGATTAATAATTTCAAATAAAGATATTACAATTCACAGTTAATATTTCTTAAAATATTTTGCTTGCTAAGTTGTAGGAAAAAACTCTTGTTCAAGATCTCATGAATGAAAATAAAAATATATTAATAAATATATAAAAAGAAACTGAGTTAAATAAAAAAATTAAAAAGGTAAAACCAAAAAAGAGAAAGATGCTGTTCCTAAAAATAATGCAAAAATCGCTTTTTCTTAATTCTGTTTCGAACAAGTGATTCAAAATGCAAAGTTATTGTTAAACCGAATAAAAATTTTTTTCTATTAAAAATATTTCTGAAAATCTCCTTATGGATTTTCGAATAACAAACGATTGCCCTAAGAGCAGAGTATCTATGCAATTCCATCAATTTGTTTAAATGAAAATGTAAAATAATAGCACACATAATTTTTCACACGGGGGTACGCTGAATAATTAAAAAAGGATGCTTATTCAAGTTTTGCCACTAAATGAATTTAGAACATCAAGGTTTTGTTTCACTATGTTGCTTTGCAAAAAGAAAACAATTTAAAAATGACATCGGAATCATCACTACGAGACTGGCATAACTGATGAGATGCAGGGCACAAACAACCTATTCTTTCCGTTACATACTTTCAACTTTTTACAAAAACATCTCTCTCTCGTTATCTGTTAATTTCGATTGCAGTTTATGTCAAAATTAAACGTTCGCTTTTGGGTTTTTCGACCATCCCCCCTTGAAATTCAGATTCAGCTCAAGTTGGAACTCAATAAATTATAATCCAAAGCGATGAGGCACTCGGACAACTCTACCAGATCGCGTTGTCACAGGATCAGATTTTTTGACATCATTGGCTTTCTAGAGCATGATTTGGGCTAACACAATCATGCGTAGTGATAATATTTATAATAACACTATCCAGTTTCATAGGGCAGAACTTTTGGACCGGTTTAATAAAGGCACCTGATTTTATTTTCTAGACGAACAAGCCCATCTTTACTGAGGTAAGTTTCTAAAATTCTAGCTGGATAAGTAATTTTTAGATTAGTAATGTTTTTGTTGTGGTTGTTACTAATCTCCATGTCTAGGAGTATACTAGACGACGTCCATGAGCCACAACTCACTTTCAGGAACTCAAAAACAAGAGTAGGAGTCTTGTATAAGTTCTCAAGAGACAACCCCAATCGATACCTACCGTTTTGATCTCTGGTGACTGTCTCTTGAAAATATTTTAAACAAGTTTTAGTGTTTCTGTTTTTGAGCGTTTTTCACTCGTATCGTAATTACCTAAGGAATCTAACTCCCACACATACGATGTTGAAGAGTAATCTACATGTAAAGTCAATAGTAAGGGAGAACTATTCAACGCGTTTTCTCGTATAGGTTTTCCCATGACGTCCCATCCTAAACGTGTGTTTACAGGCACTAACCCATCTGATAAATGCCCCGTAAGCAATTTACCGATTTTGTCTGCCTCAATGAGTGAGTGAATTCCGTTTGGGTTTGCTTTCATACAAACAGGAACTTCCACTCAATTCTACATCGGTAGAAAAAATACCTAGATTTTTAAATTCACTTTTACATTTGGAATCAATTATTTTAGGAATGGGAGCACAAATTTGTTCTTGGTCAATCACGTCAAATTCGCAGATATATTTTTTTAACACAGCTAGTTAACTTAACACGATACCACTTGTGCTGTACATTATTTTCAATACCTCCAAAATGTCCGTGTCACAGTTTCCTCTCCTTTGCATTTTAAACCCATTATTCTAGCTACAAATTTACTCACATAGGACTTTTGGCTACCAGTGCCAAAAATTATTCATATTAATTGTTCTGAATTCTTACCATTAACATACACAATTAAAGTTTGTAGATGAACTTATTTTTAAAAATATTATTAGTTAAAACACCATTTTCGCGGTATGTTTTTTCTTTTCAAATATTATCGGAATATTATTAGTCTTTAAATCATTATTTAAATAACACATTATTGAGGAATATCGTTTAGAGCAAATAGTTCAAACTATTTTCGAATGACACTGTCCCGACCAATGATTTACAATTAAACATTAAAAACAAGTTCGTCTTTTTTTCAAAATATCCTTTTTTCCTTTTAACTATAAATTTAAAGCAAATTAACTGTTCAATGAATAATTCGATTCTTCTCAAAATGCAACACAGGAAGCCCTTTTATTCTTATTTTGTTTCATTTCTGAGCTAAATAAATCTGCAGCTGCACATGTTTTATTTTTTCATCCATCGAACGAATGTTAATATTTCTACTAGAGGGGAAAAAATTTCTTTCCCTGTACTGACGCCATCTATTTTGTGTGATTTTTACGATAGGTTTGATTTTTATCACTAAGCCTTTCTATGAAGCTTTATGCTCTAGAAAAAAAATTTAAAAGCTCTTTTATATCTGAGTATGTTTTCATTTTTATTATATATATTCTAAGTTTTGGAGTATTATTTTCAGCAGCATAGAACACAAAACACTTCCATAGTTTTCTGATTTAATCAAAACGATTCTTAACTTCGTATATGTGTCATGCAATTATCATAACATTTTCTAAAAGCTGGAATGTCATCTGAATTTTTTGGCATTTGCATATTTAAAATTGCGATCATATGTGCGTGAATAAGTAAATTTTTATTAGCAAACCTTTCTTTTAATAATTCGATTGCGGAATCATAAGATGCGTTTGAAATAGAAAATCCGTCTATCGTATATAGAGCAGACTCACCTAAATAAATGTGCTTTAAGATAATTAAATTTATCTACTTTTTTCAAGCGACTCATAATTATGTATCGCCGCTTCGAAACTATTCCAAAAGGCTAGCCATTGACTAAAGTCTCCATAAAATTTTGTGATACTTTCGATTTCATTATTGACTATAAATAGTTTCATTTTTTTTGCTCGAAATTTAGCAATAACTACCTTTTCTTTATACTCTTTGGAAATTTAAATTCTGCATGAAAACTTATCGTTAAGAAATGGTTCTAGTTCATTATATACACAACTTAAAGATTCAAAATTATTGGTTAATGTTTCGATTAATTTTTCTAAATCACTGACATATATCTATATCTTCCGATTTCGAAAGCTCGTTATCTACTTTAATCAGTGTATTAGTAACACTTATTCTTAGTGATTTCTCTGTAACAATTTAGTTTTCTCATCTGACGACATATTTGTTTTCATTAAACAGTTTTACTATTTTTAAGAAAAACTAACTAGTCTTCACATCTTGACAGATATGCCATGTCAAAAAATTTATAAGAATTTCCTGCGTACTTTTCTTCTTCTAATAAAAATTGCAATCTTAATTAAAGATAAAATTATCTATTTCTTTTATTGTACTGCAACTTTTTCTCGATTTCCGGAGTGAATCCTACTTAGTTTATTTTCGGTTTTCCCTGCAGAAGATTGCTACTCTATTTTAAAAAAAAATGTCATTAAAATTGTAAATTAGACTCGTGGTTAAAAGAATAAACTCCTTCTTTTGATAAAAAGATTTCATAAGAATTAGTAAATATAAAAATTATGACCAAATCCGTAGACAACCTTTAATTTCCGTTACATTCATTCAACTATTTACGAAAACAAATCTCTCTCGTTATCTGTTATTTTCGGTTGCAGATTAAGTCAATTTTGGTTTCGCTTTTGGTTTTTTTTCGACAGTCATGGTTCATGCAACTGATGCGAGAGTTTACTCGAAAATGGTGAGCAACCCTGCTTGAAGCTGCTGTACAGTTATAAATGGTTTCAATTGTGCTACATTTTTCTATTTTTATTCACATTTCGGTTTTCATAGTTTAAAACATTCTAAATATTGCAATGTAAGTGCAGCTTATATCAATTTTATTGCATTTATTTTGAATTTTTGGTATAAAGCTCTAACTAAACAAAATTATTAAGTGACTTGTAGCATATAAATTGTTGAATTCTATTTCTTAATATTAAAGAATTGAAACAGAGATTCACATTTTCTGAGGATCATTCAGTTAATTATTTCGTTTTAATAATTTCAAAAATAAAAAAATACTTATCTAAACTATAAAAGAATTATTTTAATCATTGTTTGAATTCAGTTTCTTTTTTATGATTTTTTATAATGAAACCAGAAAAACTACTTTTCCTTAAATTTCCCAAATAAATTAACTTGTGATTTCAAATAGTTTCATTAATCAGTTGATAAGGTTTAAATGTTAGTTAAATTGAAATACTGCAGTTGTTTTTTTTTTTTTTTTTTAAAAAAAAACATTTTTATTGTTATGAAATGATTTATATAAAATTATAAAAACAGAATAAAAAATCTTTGTTTAAATTTTGTTCCAGTGCATATAAATAAAAATATTTGTAGTTAAGTTTGCATTCATTCAGATTTTCATTAATTTATAACAGACTAATTTAATTGACCAGGGAAGTGCTTAGGGGATAAGATATAGAATAAAGATGAAATTTTTGTTCACAAAATACTTAATCTATAAATGTTTTCATATTAAATGTTTTAAAGAGAATTAATGATTTCCATTACTAATTCTACATAAAGTGTCGTTTAAAAAGAATATATCTATATGTTTGACTACATATTCTGAAGTGACTTTAAAATTGTTTTCAACAAATATTGAAATATCTCCGATATAAATATAAAAAATTACAGAAAAAACCCTTTGGGAATTTTAATATTTTATTGTTATTAATAGGATTCTAATAATTAAATGTTTACAAATAATATTCATTTATTTTCACATTTAATTTTTTTTTATCCTAGCTTTCTTCAATGGAATATATTTGTTTAGTAATACAAATGATTAAGAGTGTTAAATTTAATCAAAGAATTTAAAAAATTTTATAAGAATATTTTTTAAACTTAGCTTAATCATTTTAAAATAAAAATATCTAGCTAATTTTGAATGGATTTATCAAATACTTTTAATAGTACTAACTAACGTAATAGATATACAATTTATCTTTTCGTACACATAAAATGATTTACAAGAAAGGAAACTTTGGTTTAATTTTTTCATCATTAATTTTTTATTAATGTTTTAAGCTGTTAAAGAATCGTCTTTTCATGCGTCTTAAATTATTATTTTACCATTCTATAATAATTTTTTCTCGTATTAGAAACATCTTATTGAAAATTCAAATTCTTAGCTTAACGTCTTACATATATTTCTTAAAATTTTATTTTGAAAAGTCAGCAGATGAAAAAATACATAGCACATGATTATTTATAATGTATGTTTCATAAATATGTAACTATAAATTGTAGCAATCATATTACGTATTGAAGAATATGAGAAACAAAAATCAATATTGGAATGCTAAAGGAGATGTTTAACAAAATTCAGGAGTAAATAGTAAATTTAATGGCCATACTGTTATGTTTAAAAATTACAAACAACCTTAGTATCAAAAGCTAGCTAATGGTTCGATTGATTATACCGAGTAAACAAAAGGGCCAATTTAGATTACAAATTCGAAACTAATGGATAGTACAAGTTTCTTAGGAAAATTGTGAATGTTAAATTAGAGAGATAACGCATATAATAATAATATAACGGATACGATTCCATTCGAAAAACACTTGCCCATGAAATGCTCTACATTTTCAATCCATAAAGACAAAAGTGAGCTTCAGTAAATTTCATTCAGTTGGTTATTAGCGAATATTAGAAAGTATGCAAGCAACTTAGCTATTTTTGTATTGTATATATGTATAAATGGGCTGTTTCGTTTATATTCATTTCCAAATGCTCTGCTTAATACTCTCTAACGAAGAAATATTTCCGTTTTCGAGAATTATTTATAATTCGAACTGCGAAGAGGTATTACCATAATCAAAATGTGTATCCCATGTGGTTTATGTTTTTGGTTTCAATGAAAGTAAAAAAAAATTGCATATTAAATAGAGTGATAAGAAAAATTTTAAGATATTATTTGTAGGAAAAATGATATTAATGAAAACAATTAATTATTATTTAATTTAAATATTGAAAGATGTTTTTTTTTTAAAATAAAATTTTCTATTTGCTACTGAAAATTGATAAATGCCATCAAACATTGAAAATGATTATTCTAATTAAGAATTTCATGAAATTTATTAAAAAGTGAGAGATAATCAAGGATTAATTATTTTACCAATAACATATACGATCATATAATAATAATATCTTTAATGTAATAAAATGCGAAAAAATTATGGTTAAGATTCATTGCAAAATTGAGACTGAATAAAATATTATAACACTTATAACGCTAAAACAATCTTAGTCAAATTATAATCTATAACTATATAAAGAAAATTTAGCCATATGTAAAATTGAATATTTAATCTATTTAAAATTTTATATATCTTTTTTTTATACTTAAATTTGTCACGAAGTCACAAATTTCCAATCTATCATGTTCACAATTAAGGTAAAAATAAAAACTACTTTCGTTTGTGAATAAGTAAAATAAAAGTAGAAAGAAAATAATAATATAGTATGATTAAAATGAATGTTACATATATATTTAAATTCAGAATACACAATATAATATGACTTTCAATAATAATTTGTCCTGCTTTTTTTCAATTTTTAAGCATTAAAAGTTCAAAATTATTTAGAATTTCATTAAATTTTAGGACAAAAATACTGAAAATATTTTTAAAATAATTTCATATTGAGTGTGATAAAAATTCCATTAAATATTAAGAAACGTTTCTGGGCAAAAAGAACACACAAAAAGCAAATATGGTCATCCCCACTGTAAATCAATCAACAAGATGACATTAATAGTATTGTTCGTGCTATTGGTGTTAGGCTTATCACTAGAGATAGTAGAATCAATATTTACACAATCATTTTGTTTATAAGAAACATTATAAAAATTAGAATTAACACCATAGGAATTTATAGCACAAGTAATTTCAACAATATGACTGTCATAGAATTACTTTGCCCAATTACATAAGAAACATAGGAATTAAATAAATTATTATTTATATTAGAAATTGATACATTATTCAACCTTTTTAGTATTTACAAATTTTAATACTAGTGAAAACAGCATGCCAGTACCCGAAAAAAGAAATACTCTCTGTGTTTGGGCACAGGTGCCGTATAATCCGATTCCAAATTCTGAATTTTTTTGGCGATGAAGAAATGTTGCCAAGATGACGACGTATCGTGACGTGCGCGATGACGTAAATAGTAGGGTTATCAAAATAG